>JAFBJQ010001022.1:871887-906382 GCA_016785345.1 Trinectes maculatus
TTTGATGTGCATTGGATATTTTTTTAGATCCAGGTGTGATACTCTTTTTAGGGTATAGAGAGCGCTGTATGGTACAGTTTTAATAGTGTGGTGTGATCTTTACTTGGGCACTTAGATACATGTAGCTTTTTTGCTACGTGATGCTTTCCTCCTGGCATACATACACATATAAACGTATGGCCCTTTTACTCCCTATAAGTAAAAGGGACGTACATTTAGGGAGTAACATTTACTCCCTATACGGCGCCATGACAATGAAATTAAAAGAGATAATAATAAATACAGTGAAACAAGGAGTGGAAGATGGGGTACTGGTAAATGGGTAGAGTGAGGTTGGCTTATTTTTGGCTGGGACTCCAGATCATGCCTGGCTTCTTTTCCCCCTGTTATGGTGATTGTAGATGTACAGTATATAAAGCATATTTGATATATTCATTAACGTTGTTAATTTGATGGTCTCTGATCCACAAGTAAATCAACATAAACTGACAAATTTATTAAGGACACACATGGACCATGGTGTCCACTCCAATAAAAGTGCTGACATGCCGATTACAGCACATTACAGAAATGTATTGTTCTACTCTAAAAGCCAGTCTCTCCAATGTTCCTCATGTCAGTGTTTTATTCTCTTGAATATTTTGAGCTATATATGAATTAAAGTGGATATAGACCTTATTAGTGATCACTGTTAGTGATTAGCAGTCACTAATAAGGGGTTTCACCTCGGTCTGTTTCCTCTGACCATGTCAGAAGCACAAACCAGCAGATAAGTCATGACTGTGGCATTTCACTACATTTGCGGTCGTTCTAAGTAAAAGGGGTGCATATCACATATGCACGCGTATACAGTACATAGTATGTGTTAAGTTTAGTGCAAAAAGGTGTAAAAAGTGTTATGATTTTGTTGTGAAACCTAACGTAAAAGTCCAGTGCAACACTGCGACAAGCCCTGTCGCAGGCTGCTGTCAGCTGCCAGCTTCCATCCAGAATGGCAGGGTTTTTTTGTATCCTTTTAAACCATTTCATCTGTGACAAACAACTTCTAAGACTGCCATTAGATGAGTCATTTCTTCTCTTGCTCCTGCTTAAATGAAATGGCTTCCATATATTCCTGAAAGAATTTCTCTGGGTCTATGTCGACTTTCACTGGTGCTGAAAATGAATGACAGACTGACAGAGACTGTTGGTACCACTCATTCCAAGCAACAAAAAAAAAAATGCTGTGTACAAAACATCCACAGTGAGGAAGTGACAGCTGTCTTAAAGGAATGCCAGACTTCTAAAGTTCTTTGCTTCTCAGATGGCTTTCAAAGCTTGTTTACTCAAATACCTACAGCACATATGTCTATATCAGCGGTTCCCAAAGAAAGCCTGGTGACAGGAAAATACCTCTGTCAGAGAAATAAAAGGTCAAAGAAATGAATGGGGGATATGGACATAGCACTGTACAACAAAAAGTAGCAGGGTTGGATTGTGTTCATTGTACACAAAATTAAATAGTGTGTACTCCGCTAAACACTCAATATCTTAGTCACATTGCCCTGTGATTAAGATATTGATGAACCGTCTCTTCTAATTGGAGATTTAGTTCGTTGTGTCATAGTTCTCTCTCTGTTGACTCAAGACCATTATAGAGAGCAGGATGTGTCATATGTGATGATGTAACCGTTTCCTGAGGAGAGGAAGAGTGAAGGAGGAAGAGCCACTGGAGAGAGCTGTGGAACATCCAACTCTTCAGTCTGACTTTGCTCCCTAACGTTATTTATTCAACCTACCACTTTTATCCCACTGTTCCATAATATTTATTAAATTCATAATGCAAGTGACTGAATTTAATGTAAAGCACTTGAAATTACAGTTATGGCTCCACAATACTTAAATGCACTTTCTTCTCTATAGCATGAAATATATATGGTAAAAACAAAAACATCTAAAGTTTAAGTTTTGAATAACTTATATTTCTGTATTATTTATTACACGTACAAACTTTGCAGGGTTGCATTAGCCCTTCTACCCAATTTCTGTAAAGCTGTATCAATCTGTGTAATTAGGGCTGTCCACAAACAAACACTGCACCGCATTGAAATACTTTTGCCCTATAGATATATATATATATGTCAGGCCAGGACATAAACAGGACCCAGGAGCAGAGACTCGTTCCACAGGCTTTATTGAAAACAATCTCTCTTTACAGAGTGATATATGCAGAGCTATGAAACTTAAACTAATCTCTCCTTAAAACTAAAACTGCTATAGAGATACAAACACAAAATTCTACAAAAAACGCTCCAAAAGGGAGGAAAACCTATCCGTAATACAAAGTACAAAACAAAATCACTCTATTAGAGGAAAAACTTACTGACTAAGGCAAAACTAAGGCTATGACATGGAAACATTAACTATGAAAATTACAAACAAAAACTCACTCATAAAGAGGAAAATCGGCTTACAAGTTGCGATCGCAAAGACTATGGCTTGAAAACAGAAGGCTCGTGATATCTGGTCAACGGACAAAGACACACTGGCACAAGACAAAGGGAACACAGACTATTTAACAAACTGAAGGTAAGGGGAACAAGTGGAAACAATCAAGGCGGGGATGACAATCAGACCAGCGGGAAACACATGAAGGGAAGTGGGAAGTGACCTAAAACGAGAGGAGAGTAGGGTTACAAAATAAAATAGGAAGTCACCTGACAACACAGACAAGACATGACAATATATATATACATATATATATATATATATATATAGATATATACACACACACACACACACACACACACACACACGCACACACACACACGCACACACACACACACACACGGATGTACATATTAAAATACCTAAATATTATGACTCGACGTAAATGTTATATAGGTTGATATTAATCCAAAATTACACAACAATAAAAAGAGTACAAATGTGTCTGCAAAACTGTCCAGAAGCGGTGTTAGGCTGAGGAACTGTTCAGGTTTTTCCATTTAATGCTGCTTCCTTCCTAGTAATGCCTACGGGTAGAATTTCAGAATAACTAAATCTCACAAATAAAGCGGGGCTTTCTGTTTCCATGCAGACTCACACATGGAAATCAGGCACTTAAAGTGCTTCAGTAATAGTAATTCAGTGGTGCAGCGACTTTTTCATGTCCAATATTACAAACGAGCAGGAAGCAAAGTCACAGTGGGTCGGACTTGTTAATGTATTCTCCTGGGGCTCGCTTCAATTTTGTGTTCTCAAGTTCTTCTCTGCAATTATTTTCAGGGCGAGAGCTCAGCATGAGACAAATGGTCATCGCTGGATGTGGTTTAACTCTGAGGAGGAAGGTGCATTGTACTGTAACTTAATTTGCTTCTACAGTCATAAGATGAGACTTTACAGCCTTTGAAGAAGAAAAGCAGAAATGGACACAAACAACAGAACTATGCATAGAGTAATGTCAGTCCAGTTAGATTTTTACAGCTTGATCATTCAGCTAAAAAAAAAAAGTGGCCCTTTAATTGCTGCAGAGCTTTGTTTTTTTAATGACCAAGAGGTTTTGGCTTTGGCTTTTCACAGATATTAATGAAACAGTTTTGGATCAGGGGAAAGATATGGATTCATTGTTTGGGGAGAAACATCAGAATTTATAATCCTCCAGATCTAAGTCATGTGAGAAGAGAGACGAATGCAGGTCATATGACCTTTGAGTCAGTGTAACACATTTCAGATTCACAGCTGATTCACAACGAAACTCTCAAGTATTTGAAATATGCTTTCATATTAGTGTTCATCATAAATATGTGTTTTTGTGTGAGTCAATAATGAAATTAGTGGTGTTTCTGTTTATCTATTGCTCACCTCACCCCTCCAGAGCATAGCAGACAGTCTGCTTTCTCATCGTCATCATTGTGTAAATAGCAGTGAAGTGGTAACAGAGAATCATCCTATTTTTGCAAGTATAAGTACAAGTATTTGAGATACCAATACCAGCATTGGTACCAGGACAGCCCTAAATAGTTTCAAAGATATTTTTGTGCCTGTTCACTCTGTATGTTCAGTATGTGCTCAGACTGTGACACACTGCCTTTAGGAAATAAGCCTCCAACTGAGTTGAATAATAACTCTTCCTGAATAGCTGCTGTCCTCCACCCACTCCTGGCTCTTAAATACAGACTAAGTGTAATCATAGAGAAAAATGAACGGGTCCTCATTAGCTGTGAGTGATTGCTTAAAAAGAAATGAACTGCACAGAAAGGATCTGATTTTTTTTTTTTAAATAATCACTGGCTGTGTTAAAGAAATAAGTTACCAAGACTAGTAAACTCACCTGTCCATCCAGGTTTAGGTTGGATTATATATTGAAGCAGACGGCAGACATTTCTTTGACAGAGAGACGTTACTGTGAGTGGGCTGGGCTCAGATGGCGGCCTCCTGTGGTTAGACTCTTGTCAGCTGGAGTCAGCTGGAGCTGGCTGGCCTCCATAGGGTTTTGTCTTTTCGCAGTACTGGAGGTACTGCTGGCGGACGCTGATTTGTTGTGGGTAATGCTGGCAGCTCTTTGGATGGAAATGGCTTAAAGTCTGTCCTCTGCACTGCTGCTGCTGCATGCGGTTATTGATGCGCGAGTAATTTATTAACATTCTGCTGAGTTTTTAATGATGTGATTTTATTATAGGCTTCAAGGTTGTTTAATTATTTATTATCCTTTCTTATATTCTGCATAATGTTATTTATTCTGTATGCTGCTGGATCTGAGTAACAAATTATTAAGGATTAGTCATGATTTTGCTCATTTTTACAATATGGGACTTATATAAGGGACCTATTTTGATATCCCTTAATACTGTATGTTGAGTGCTTTACTTCCTGTTTGTCTGGTTTCTTCCATTTGTTTGCCCCATCGTTTTCACCCGTGCCCCTTTTTTTAAAAATGTATCTTTGTTTATTTACTTTCTGTGTCTGTGTTTCTGCTTTTAGTTTTTATGGTAATAATGGGTTTAGATTAATTGTTGACTGTGCTCCTTCCAGATGTATCTGTAGTTCATAAGAACTCTCATCACTCACTTCACAATGGTCAGAATGACTGACTTAACTGCTGAATGGGATACAGCTGCTGTGTCAGAGTTGTTTTTATATTCAGTGTAATGGAGAGGCATTGTCATTGTTAGCAGAACATTTACAGTGGTGATACATTTAGATTAGACCACTTCCCCATTCACTTGAATTCTCAGCAAGTAAAAGCACAGGGACAGAAGCTAACCACACCTCTCATTTAATTCCCTGAAGTATCATTATTCCCAGGATTTTGAGCAGTATTTAAAATCATCACTAAAGCTGCCACAGTCTAATCCATAACTGTGACACAACCACAGACATTGTTATGGCTGAGCTGAGGTCAGCAACAAACGGCTGTTCAGTAAGAGCTGGGGGACTACTTGAGTCAACTACCACTGAGGACTGATTTGTTACCATGATCCGTGATGGGTTGATTGGACATTCTGGTGGAGAGGTGTGAGAAAGAACAGGTTTCCATTCCAGAGTAGTTTTCCCATGAGGTCTGACTCACTGCAGAGCAGATATTGTTGCTTCATAAAGAAGGAGATGCATAAAGTATATTTTATTCATTACCACTGGGAGGACGATGGTCTCTAACGTTCTGTGCTTGTCACATTACACTGGTTACCACGGAACCAGGCATGTGATCCTGCAGCACCAATCTAAATCTGGATCATTTCACTTTGTCAAAATCACCAGGAAAACATATGACCAACGTATCAACATTTCTCTGAGATGCTTTATGATACCCAACAGTAGACTGTAGCTCGATTGATTGACTGGTTAAAACAAAATAAAAATGTGTTGCATAACTACGCCATTAAATTTTGTTACTTTTTAAATTATTCCATTAACTTTGAAATTGCCTTATATTAATTTGTGGATATGAACTTTAAAATAGAAAAAAAGTTAATTGCTCAAAGCTCAGAAATGTCTGAAAAAGTCAGGATAGAAAATTATCGACGAAAATGATTTTGAATTCGACAAAGTATGTTGGTGTCAGTTTAAATAAAACATAAAATATTTAGTGCAGTCGCTGATTATGTTCAATCATCTGCCAATATTAATTTACTTACCCCTTGTGTCTTTAGATAATCTGTCTATTGGCCTGTTTCCCAAAGTACTGATGAAAGCACAGAAGTGTTGAGTGTAGAGTGTAGAGTGTTGGTGACACTGTACAGTCTCCCTGTGTGAATTGTGAAAGCACTCTTTAGTGTTTGGTTTCTTATGTACGCAGTTTTCAATTTTCTGCCACTGCTCTAACCATTACTATCTATACATCACTCTCCTGTCCCATTCATTTTATATAATAAATGTCACCCCCTTTGTGGTTTCTACACTTCTTGGTTAAATGTTGACATTGCCCTGGAAACTGTTGTTGCTGCTCAGGTATCGTCAGTCGTTATTCTTGTAGTTAAATTATCTCTGGATACTTTACTGTTACTCCTCCATTTCTGTTAAATGTGCACAAATTCAGCCAACACAATATGTACATGTACTATCGCTTGTGCATCCATATTCCTTCCCAGACTTCCCTCAAGCACAAACACACGTGCAGACAAAAGAACAAACCAACGTTTTACTGTACAATAGACTAAAAAAACTAAATAAGAAATAACTTTTTTTCCCTTACCAGCTTAAAGATGATTCCAAATATGGAGGCAATCTAACCACTTCTTTTCAACAGAAACATCAAGCATCCATCCAATAATGTCTGGCTTTCCAAGGGAAGATAATGAAAAGGCGGTAAGTCATAACCCAGCCCACACAACACCATAAAGGAGGATAAGAGGTTTTTCATTTAGAATATAGATTTACTGATTCATAGCTGAAAAAGGGGGGGAAAAAACTTCAGTTCATATTTCATGAAAGTAGAGTTCTAACTGAATAAGTCAGTTACAAATGATCCACAGTCCAAATGGCTGAAACACCTGCATTTCTCAGCCTTCATAAGCCCTTTTCATTTGAGATAAATTTCTCTGTTATTATGGTTAACTGTCCCTGTTGACACCTGCTCCGAACACACGAGCTGTCTCTGTGTATATTATTTTCCCTGTGAGGATCTTTTTTTTGGGTGTTGCGTTTACAGATTCATTACTTGTGTCATTTGTGGCCCCCTGTTCAGCAATGCGTGTAATATACTGCGCTGTTTATGGCTGCATGGTAAAATAGAAAAATGAAAGAATAGTCCGTTGGATTACTGCTGGCTCGAACACAAAACAGACCCTGCTCCGGGTGTACTCGCTCGGAGAGCACGTTACTGTCATTTTTATGACTTCTCTCTCCGTCTCGCTCCGCGATAAACAAAAAGAAATACAACCGTCATTCCCACCGAATCTGAGCTTCAATTTCCTCCACTGACATTGTGGTGTGAGAGAATAAGCATGTGGCAATATCCTAACCTGAGTTGGTTGCTAAACTGCCTGTGAAATGGAAATTTCTGTACAAGTGTCCAGCAGATTGTGTGTGAAATGCAGGAGTGGGTGGTACAGCCACAGGACCATCGAACATCTTGACATCCACCCCAAGGGTTTTCAGCTGTACCTCGCTCCAGCTGTCAGTCCACCACCAGCACATGCAGAGTGTCGCTTCTCCATATCTGAAGAGGTGTGATCTCACGTCTCATGGTATCACACGTTTACCTCGCTGTGATCTTTGCAACCTACAGCGAGTAGTGCTCGGATTGGGCGCCAATGCTGTGCTGCTGCTTCATGAAGGCACATGTCTTTAGTTCAGAGTGCTTAAGAAGGAAAAAAAAGAGAAAAAAAAAAGAGGCATCGACCACCATGCAGGAGGAGAATTACCCTTGGGGGCCACGCTTTGCACTGCATGGGGTCATGCAAACCCAGTGGTAGGAAACAGCAAAGGACAACTGTGAGGAAATTACCTTTGGGCATGAAAAAAAGGGATGAAATGAGAGAGACGGAGAGAGGGAAGGATCAATAAAGTAATCTTTAGTCATAGGCAGAGCAGAGGCCGGGTGCTCGGGATTACTCGGTATGGGGCTATTACATGGAGAGGCCAGCAAAGCAATTATGAGTCTTGGGAGGAATTGACAAGAAGATCCCCGTGGAGAGAAGCGGTAGCAGCTCAAAAGATGGGAAAGGGAGTGTTAGCGTGTAAGTGTGTGTGTTAGTGTACGTGCATGATGTAGAGGGGCAGGGAAGAAACATCATTAACTTACACCCCCCCTTCAGCTTCCCATGCTGTCCGCTCATATGTTGTAAGATGAAAATCAGATAGAAAGCTTTCCACCTAGTGTTCACAGTGAGAACAGGCGCACTCCATCTGCAGCTCTGTTTCTGTGAGCTTATTGAACCACTGCAACACTGCAGGGAGGACTTCATCAATACATTCACACCCACCAGCTGAAGCCACATTCCTGTGACCTGTACCTGGACACCTGATATTTCACACACTGTGGTCCAAACACACACCTGGACCCACACAGTGAGCCATAATAGCAGCGTGTCCACATCATGTCAGCTGAAAGAGAACGTCTGAATTTTCAATTATTTTGTTTTTCTTGTTTGATGAAAAATCACAAAGAGTCCTAATGGAAGTGATGTTGAGCCATGCCTGCCAGGACTTTTCTGAATCCTCTTGAAACAGACATCATGCATGAATCAGATGTGATGATCAGTTGAGTGTGAGACGTTACAGTGAGCTCCTGGTACCTCACATGCACCTGAGCACAATACTGTTCCTCACTAGTTCTTTCTGCCTCCGTCTGCGTTGCTGCGAGTCGCCTTTTTGAGGTTGTTCCCGTAGCCGTCCCCTCTCTCATCACGCCTACATTACTTTTGCTTTTGCGTTCCTTCTACAGTTCTTACACTATTCATGTTCTCCCCTTTCCCTTTTCTGCACTGTCACACTCCTTTTCAGGCACGTGCAATTAAACTCACATCCTCTCACTATCCTTAATACTTTCTGCCATTCTGCTCGTGAGATTGCATTATCAACCTTTACCTTTTTGTGGTCTTTCACTTACTTTTCACTTTCTCTTGATCTCTAACGACTCCTCATCCTTTACCCCCTCTCATTCCATCATCCCATAACAATGGAAGAGCTCCATTGTTTGATTGCCCTACTGTTTTACTTAAATGTGAAGCAGATAATCCATGTGGTGAGCAGTGGATGTTTGTGAGCAGGAGGGTGTCGGTGAGTGGGAGCTTGTGATCGTCACAGCCATCGCAGCATTTCTGGCCATTTTGGTGTGTAGATCTGTAGATTAGACATCCATCTGTGTTTCTGCGACAAGTGATGGCGTCATTAAGATGTTAGTTGCGACTGAATGGAAGTTTAGCATCGCTTAACTGTATTTGATTCCATCTCACTGCCTTTCTCTTTTCATCTGCTGTGAAACCGAGAATCCCCTAAAAGGCATGGACGTATTTAACTAACCAACTTTAGATGGGCAGCAGCTTCCTCTGCATGCACAAGTACCTCAAATCATATTCACCCTGTTGGAGCGAACGGAAACTCAGCTCAACAGTGTGTATTCCTCACGGTCCCCGGCTTCAGAAAATAGGAGTGTTATCGCTGTAACACACCAGACTCCGTTTAGATTTCTTAAAGTTTCTTTCTTTAAGTTCTCACAGAATGAGAATAAGAAAACAAACCATTCTCCCCATTGCAAGACAGTGCACTTTCAAAATAGTTTTTTTTTTCTTAAAAGCCTCTTAGCACTCACATACTCTGCAGTGACACGACAGCAAAACTCCCCATCTGAAACCATCTGTTTCCCCAGTCCTCATTTACTCATAATCCATTTGCATGTAAGGACTTAAACAATCAAAAAGGGTTTTATTTGTCTCAAAGGATTCCAAGTTGTCAGAATTACCATGTAAAGTACATTGCAGACTGTCAGCCTACCTTTGTTTGTCACAGACCTTTGTTAGAAACAGCACCTCTTTCAAAGTGAAAATGATTGGCTCCAGTTGCACCTTCTGGGCTTTGGGTGGGCGGGGGTTTGAAGTAAAGACAGCGATCACACCTATTCCAAAATGCCACTGACAACTTGCTGTCAATCAAAGCTTGTAGTACAATGTTAATGGCCATTGGCTATGTCAGTCATTCTTGCTCGAAGAAAGACATTTGCTCTTTCCAACCATGGCGAGCTCAATATGTCGGAGCTTGTCATCAAGCACAGATGTTGAACACTTAGTTTACTTAGATGACAAAAATGTTGCAGACACAAAAAGGAGACATTAGAGAACACGGTCATCACCTTTTCCAGTGGTGCAAAAAAAAAAAAGAATGATTTGATGTTATCAAAATGGGGAGACTTTTTAAAGAGGACATGGGAACTAGTGACAGAACTAACCATAAGGTCAATCCTGTAATCCAGTACAGGTGTTCATGACATGAGATGCTGATAAAATATACAGATTTTTTCAGTGTACTTGTAGTATGTCATCATTTTTGCAATTGGTGTATGATTTTAAAATGATGTCTGATACATGTCTTTTTTGCCTTTCTCTTTTTATCAGTTGTATAAATGCTATACAGAGAGAATTACTTTAAAATAAATGGACTTGACAGCTGAGTATTATGTCTTTGATCCAGTTGGCAATCGTGGCTTTGCAGTCAAATCAGCCCCACGCTCTCCAGGAGGATTTCTCACATAGACCCCGATTTCCACAGAGGCAGTCATAAAGGGTTCCTCTAACTGCATTCACAATTAGTAAATACTCAAAATTATTATTTTTATAAAGGCAAAGTCTATTGGCCAAGTAAGAACACTGATCCACCTTCAGTTTGAACGTCAGTAAACCACACAGGAAATAATCCCCTCTCACTCTTATGATTGCCAGTGGCACCGAGTTCTGTCTTATTTTGCACAAGTTGGTCTATGTGTCCAAACAGTTCTGACAGGTCCTCAGCCACAGGGGGAACACTTACCCCAGAAACACTGACTTGAACACTGATCTGGAATCATTGAATAGGAGCTGAATTCATTCCTCTGTTACTCTGGTCAAAGGGGCTCCTGAGTCCCTCGCTGGGGTCTTGTTCGCCTGGGTGAAAAGACCCCATTAGCAACAGCCAGCTGTTTAATTTAATGCTCTGACACACAGCGTCAACCTCTGTCTGCCTCTCGGTATCAGGTGTTCACTGCAATGGGAGCACCGGGTTTAACAATGGAGGCAGTTTTAGTGGGACATGAGTGCAGTCGACATTAAATTATGTTTGGGATCTATAATTCATTTCACCAATTATCCTTCACATTGAAGTCTGTCAGCGGGTCTGAGGTAACACTGCTGCTTATGTGACAATGGCTGTATGAAGTCTTTCATAACTCCAGAGGGTGAAATCTGACAAGTTGCCTCGAGTGATGTCATCTGAAGCAGTGTCACCTGGGACTGGAGACTGCTGCAAATTTGAAAAAAAAAAAGAAATCCAGAGGGAGTGACAGATGTGATCTGGTGCGACCTCCCTGGCTCACTCCTCACCTCGGCTTCAGGCTACAATTGTCACCATTCGCGTATCACACCTGAATCTGTACAGCAGAATTGCATCAAATTGCTTTATGGGTAATGTACTGCAGGTGTGGGGTTGTGCCAAGGACAAAGACAGACAACTTCTCAGCTCATCTAAAGCATCCCTCCATTTCAGTCTACAGCATCGTTTGACTTCCACTTCCTCTCCTCCAGTATCATAAAGACCCTCATACTACATATATAACTAAATGCGTATACATGCTCCAGCAATAGTATACGTGTCCACAGCTGGCTCCATGGCTGTGGGTGAAGCATGTTTGATGTGGTCTTTGGGAATTGCCATGAAGAAGGCAGGAATGAACCGAATGTGTGTCATTTGGAGGTCACATTATAAAGTCACTGCGGGAGATGGATCACTGAGGCACTGCAGATACACTCAACCAGCCAATCTGTGCTCACACACATGGGAGAGGTGGAACACGGCAAACACAACGGCTACAGCGGAATTACAATGGTAAACTTCCATACCTCTGGAGACATACATGATGCATGCAGCTCACACACAGTAGAGGGGTGTGTGTGTTTGTGTAATGTGTTCTGCTGCTGTAAGGCCAGCTGAGTATATACATTTAGATTATTGCATTCTCCTATTGTCGTCTCCCTTAAGGGACTGATTGTAATAAAAAAACTACATTTAGAAATATATATGGACACTGTTTTATAAAGCATTGTATGTATGGGCCAAACTAAGGAGTTGCTCAGGTTTAAAAAATGATTTGAATTGTACAATCACATCCATTTTATTGGCGGTTCAACACCAAACTCTCCAGTGATTTGATGGGGATGATTAAGGTGTCACATCTTATTAAAGCTTTTTTGAATCGTAGTCCTGCGTTTTGTGAAAAGCCCAGAGAAGCAGTGAATTTAGGTATTTCCTTTTTCGAGTCACGCCACAGAATCTGTTTTATTCCCCTGTCGATGTTTTTTTTTTTATTTCTGTCTCTAGAGGCTTACAAATAAACGCACTGACATACTGCCAGTTGTTGGTGTACAAGCACAAGCACATGAGCACATCTGCTCACGCCCCTGCCGCCCATTTCAATGAGTAGGTTTTCACTGAACTACTCCTAAATTACCTATTTTGACCCAGGGATTAATTCCTAATTACGCAATTGATAAAACCTCAATCACAGCACACCCATCCCCTAACAGACAGACACCGCGCCTGAGCAGCATACTGTAATTACCCACTCAGCTCGACTCTGTAGGGGGTATGTGGGTCACATTTGAGCCCCAGGCAGACTATTATGCATGTGTACTGCTGTCTTTCAGTAGAGGGGGTCAGGACCAGCTGCGGCATCAAATTATTCTAAAGATATTGCTATCGGGAGCTGCTGGCTGTATTGAGTGGGAAAAGCTTTTCCCAGATCCCCATGTGAAGCGAAAAAAAAGGCAAATCTGGGCAGCAGACCAGGTAAATCCTAGGTGATGAATAAAAACATGAGAGACAGTTTATCTTGCCGGGAAGAAGTCAGCTTTTTCAGGCAGCTGAGTTCCACAAGTGATGTTGTTTGACTCCATTAAGGAAATGCTTGTCTGGCCACTGAGCCTGCGGCAGCCAATGAGCTACTGTGGCTATTTTACAAATACAGGTATCACTTAACCTTTAACATTCCATTGGCCTTAAATGACATTGTCAATTTCACATTTCCAGCACGCAATTCTGAGAAATAACCACAAGATCTCCTTATTTCATTTGAGTTTGATGATATTTCCATCAGTGGGTGGACAGGTGTATATATAATTTAAGGATTCCCAGGCATCTGAGACGACCTGGACATTTAGACAGTACAGCTCACTGTAAAATGAGAAGGTCTCGTGTGTGGAAGTTACTACTTTTTGTCAAGCCACAGGTTTACACTTTCAGTCTGTTTCATTCCATTATTTGTCTGGAAATGTAACTTGAACTGAAATTAAGAGTTTATTCTTTTGCATTAGAGCTGCATCTTCTAATAGTACCTGTTAAAGCCAGTATGATAATACCTCCTTGGCTGTGTGACTGTGTGTGGAGTGATGCAAGCGTAAGTCAGAACATATTTGTCAGGCCGGGACATAAACAGGACCCAGGAGCAGAGACTCGTTCCACAGGCTTTATTGAAAACAATCTCTCTTTACAGAGTGACAAATGCAGAGCTATGAAACTTAAACTAATCTCTCCTTAAAACTAAAACTGCTATAGAAATACAAACACAAAATCAACAAAAAACGCTCCAAAAGGGAAGAAAAACTATCCGCAATACAAAGTACAAAACAAAACCACTCTATTAGAGGAAAAACTTACTGACTAAGGCAAAACTAAGGCTATGACATGGAAACATAAACTATGAAAGTTACAAACAAAAAAACACTCTTAAAGAGAAAAATCGGCTTACGGACTGCGATTGCAAAGACTATGGCTTGGAAACAGAAGGCTGGTGAAATCTAGTCAACGGAAAAAGACACACTGGCACAAGACAAAGGGAACGCAGACTATTTAACACATGAAGGTAAGGAGAACAGGTGGAAACAATCAAGGTGGGGATGACAATCAGACCAGCGGGAAACACATGAAGGGAAGTGGGAAGTGACCTAAAACGTAAGGAGAGTAGGGTTACAAAATAAAACAGGAAGTCACCTGACAACACAGACAAGACATGACAATATTCCTGTGTAACCATTTTATCACCATGCTGCCCCATTTGAATGGGAAACTGAATTTGTTATTTCAATACCCTAAAACCAACATTTTAAACCAAGCATATAAAAATTGGTGTAGGTTGTTCAAACCTAACCACAGTTAGTTTCCCAGTAGCAACATAAAGATATAACCTGGGTTATTTTCTGTAAAAATGCTTTTTAGAATAAGTTAAAAATGGCTAATTCTCATTTCATGAACTTAACAAATAAAATTAAAACAATAATTCAGGGCAGATACTAAATGTTACACAAACCTTTGAAGTCAACTAAAAGACTTTATCACTTATGATATATATGATGCTTTTCTGCACTCACAACATGGATCAGGTCTACTCACATACTGTCACTGACATTCCGGTCAGGGGACTTGAAGGAATTCACAGTGGATTTGGAGGTCAGCTGCGGGTCATTACTCCAGCCATCAAACCACTGTCATTTCAGTTTCACCTCCCTCACTCACTGCAGCCTGACACGGAGCAGAATCAATTCCTTCCTCCCACACACTTATGTGTCCAGGCTCATGCATAACAATTGATAAGATGTTGTTTGTCTGTGAACACAACTTAGTGAGTGTGACCAAAGAATTTATTTTGAATTTAATCTGCCTGCAGAACTTCCTTTTTCATAAACATCTGGCTTATTGCTTGTTGTGTTGCGTATATACTGGTGGAAACAATCAAGGCGGGGATGACAATCAGACCAGCGGGAAACACATGAAGGGAAGTGGGAAGTGACCTAAAACGAGAGGAGAGTAGGGTTACAAAATAAAACAGGAAGTCACCTGACAACACAGACGAGACATGACAATATTCCTGTGTAACTATTTAACCACCATGCTGCCTCATTTGAATGGGAAACTGAGTTTGTTATTTCAATACCCTAAAACCAACATTTTAAACCAAGCATATAAAAATTGGTGTAGGTTGTTAAAACCTAACCACAGTTAGTTTTTCTCAGTAGCAACATTAGGATATAACCTTGGTTATTTTCTGTAAAAATGCTTTTTAGAATAAGTTAAAAATGGCTAATTCTCATTTCATGAACTTAACAAATAAAATTAAAACAATAATTCAGGGCAGATACTAAATGTTACACAAACCTTTGAAGTCAACTAAAAGACTTATGATAGACTTATGAGATCACTTATGATATATACGATGCTTTTCTGCACTCACAACATGGATCAGGTCTACTCACATACTGTCACTGACATTCCGGTCAGGGGACTTGAAGGAATTCACAGTGGATTTGGAGGTCAGCTGCGGGTCATTACTCCAGCCATCAAACCACTGTCATTTCAGTTTCACCTCCCTCACTCACTGCAGCCTGACACGGAGCAGAATCAATTCCTTCCTCCCACACACTTATGTGTCCAGGCTCATGCATAACAATTGATAAGATGTTGTTTGTCTGTGAACACAACTTAGTGAGTGTGACCAAAGAATTTATTTTGAATTTAATCTGCCTGCAGAACTTCCTTTTTCATAAACATCTGGCTTATTGCTTGTTGTGTTGCGTATATACTTTGCTTTTATCTGGTTACCAAATACCAAAGGATTTATCATTATACTGTACTGTTGCTTACTGAGCAAGAATTTGAATTTGATATAACTAAATATCTCTATTATCTATCTCTAAAATAATTCTCAATATTTCTAGTCAGTTTAATTCTGGATAAATGTGTAATAGTGGATGCCTGTACACATGCTTACAGCAGAGCATCCACTGCTTACTGATGCAGCTGCCCTGGCAAAACAAATCCCAGCTGTTTCCAGCTGTGGGAACCCGAGCATCTATATATGCAACCTGTTTCTTCTGTGACCCAGAGCTTTGATGGTACACTGCACCTTGTCCACGCTACTGACTGATCACTGAAGACACCTGTGACACTAGACTCTGACGTGGACTCTTCCTCTTTGTCTCCTCAGGCTCTCACAATACCACTATACCTTAAGGTATAAACATAGAGGGGTTTATTGTTGTTGTGTTATTATTACAAACCTAATTATTTCCTTTATTTGATTCCGTTCATCTTTTAATTTATTTTTTTATTTTTTGTCACTGTCACTGACTTTCTCCTCTTCTTACTGAAAATCTAACTATATCCTCACAAAATCTCGATGTCAAGTACGTACTTCAGCAATCCGAGGAAGCAGAATCAAAAGGACTTATTTTGCTGTACCCTAATTTCTGCTAATGTAAATGTAATCAAACATGGAACGTAACCAGACACATAGTGGAAAAAGAATACAAATTCATTTAAGACACAGTTGTTAGCATCCTCTCTATGAAGATTAAAACAGCTGAAGGCTACAAGGGAAACAAGATCCCAGATTGGTCCCAGATTCCATGTTACAACAGGTGAGAATGTTACCAGGAAGTGTTCACAAATGCAAAAGAAAGAAAGACACAAAAGGCAAAACAGTTGATAGTGAAAATGTCATCGATAAGCAGCTGTTATTGCTGGGATAGTGTTCTATGGATAGCTGGAATCAAAGCAGAGCTATTTAGAAAACCAGAGCGTCATCTTGTTTAGAAAGAAAGAAAGAAAGAAAGAAAGAAACAAAGAAAGAAACAAAGAAACAAAGAAAGACACTTTTATTGATCCCACACGGGGAAATTCATTTTACTACATTCCACACATTACATTCCATACATGCAGACGGTACAGTACAAAGTACACAGCAGTAGATATATAGGTGTGTGTGTATATACTGTATACATATATAATCACCAATAGAGGCCATTTCATATCTAGTCAGCTACACATATTATTACTTATTACTCACGAAGTTTCTTGGCAGTGTTAATTGGGGTCATGTCTTTGCAGATGTTAAGATAAAAATACTCACCGTTGCCTGAAACCTTTAAAGGTGTGACTGAATGCAAATCAGCTTTCCACCTTACTCTAACTATGCAAATGTGAGTGCCAGAGGCTTCTTGCAGCTGTGCAGATGTTAGCTGTTGCTAAGTGGCAGTGAATGCACAGACCATGTGTGAAGTGTCTCTGCTGTGTGGATCTCTGGCTTAAATTTAAACTTGCAAAATTCTTCACTTCTCTTCACTCATGTTATTGCACTGACTTTACAAACAACCACACTCAGTCTGAACGCATATTAACAGGGCTGATAGAAAAACAAAGCTGTGCACGTGCATAAAACCAATCTGTCACAGTCTGACTTGTATACTAGTAGAGTTGTATTTATGGGCCATTATGTGGGGGGGGATTCACAGTTCTGATCTGGCACGTTCTTACATGACAAGAGGACGTTAGATCACCTCATGTTTTGTGCATTAATACATAATAGCATGTTTCAGAATGGGAGCTCAGTTTCAGACAACACAAATGGCAGGTCACGTTTCCTCAACACTTATAACTTTATCTTATTATTGAGTTTGTCAGATTCAATATTAATATCCTAGTTTAAAGAAATCACGTACATGTTTAGCTTTCCTGAGTTGCAGAAAATAAAAGAATTTCGAAGCTCTGAATAGGCAAACATACACACACACACACTTAAAAGTTTGAAAAACATTATATTTTATGCAGGTTTTATTATCCTATATTTGTATAGTTCGTCCTTTGTGGGCTGTTTTGTGCAGAGGAAGAATGTGTCACCTCCTGCTGTTCTGTTTAGCTCTGCTGCAGCTCTGATGGTGTCTGCTTTTTGTATCTCGTACCAAAATCAAATAAGGGTACATTTCATACAATCGGCACGTTGACTCTAGATACCCATCATCCATGCAGTGTGATACAAACTGGGACATTTTACTGTGATACATGAGGGGAACAATGAATAAGTAAGCTGAGGTACAGCAGAGAAAAACTTACCCCCTCCCCTACACTGCTGTTTTGCATTGTATTACATGAAAAAGAAAGTACACTGACAAAAATGAAGGTGAAGCAAGCGGGAGCGATCTTCTGATGTACCCACACAACACCCTTTTAGTCTGGTTTAAAGGAGAGAATGTTTACTGAAGCACTGGCAGCCATGACAACAGCTGTGCCTGCACTGCCTCAGTCTGCAGGAAGATCCACACAGGGCTACCTCCTATGTGAAAGCTGAAATCCCAACAGCTTTTGAGTCTGGTAAACACAGTGTGCTACGACACAGAACACATGACGGTGTCTGCTTGTAGTCTGCCTCCTCTGGTATACTGACAGCATTTACATGTTTCATGCCCTGTCTGGGAAAAGGGCATGTTAGCAGACTTTAGCTGAAGTCAATATTTGGACTGTTGAAGAATATCCTGACCTGTGAAGCTATTTTGTCTTTGGCTACCATGTGTACAGTCCACAATCAAGATCAGTTCTTCCATTGATCTTTGTATGTTTTACTGGATCCAAAATACCACACTCCTTGACAATCTGTACAGGGTGCGACATCCTCTGACCTAGAGCGGGAGGGTCAGTAGATTTAATATTTATTATTATTATTATTTATTATAATTATTATATTATTTATTATCCTAATGATACTAATAATGATAGATTATAAAATCTGACTGGATGAAATTTTTAATAAAAGAATTTTTACAATGGTCTTATTTAAAAGTTGGACTATGCACTATTATATCAATTTATCTGCAGAGATCAGAACCCAGAACAACAACTTAATCCCTCATCCCAAGACAAATCATCACATGCTGTGAAAAACTGTTGCACCACTTAATAAGGATGCACCCCAATTAATATGGGCAATTCTTTCTCAATCTTTGTCCTTGGTAGAATATGACATTAAATGTATAAGAGTTGGATGTAATTCAGGTTAATTCAAATGTGCTGTATCTGATTATTTCACAGAAAAATGCCAGTTACACACAAAAAAATGGCCACATTTTATTTGATAGACATCAGTGATAATCTGGTGACAGCAGGTGTGGCTGACGAGCTGCCAAAACACAGTTGTCCACTTGTTGGCAGTAGAGGGCAGTTGTGGTTGCAGACCTGACTCTATTCCTGCAACTCATTCTGATTGGAGCAGCCACAGTGAAAAGCAGCATGTTTTTATTCCTCACATACCTGATTTCTGTTTCACTGTTAATTGCCTAACCCCTAACCCCTAACTCCTAACCCTCACCAGCAACTGTCACAAAAAAATCCCAATTAAACTGTTACTGTAGCATGTCAGCTACATCAAATAATTCACAGATGACAAAATGATTTTTGTCAAAATGGTTTTGACTGTTGCACCATAGTAGCTAGGTCACCATCATAGTTGTTATTTATAATTGTACGTAGATGAGATTAAGTTTTGAGGCTGTGGCCAAATTAATTATATAATAAGAATGTATTCATATAGATTGGATTTTAAAATATCAGTTATTAAATCAGTCATTAAAATAAAAGCTAAAACCATTTGAATGGAATACAAAATTGCAAAGAAACAAAATATATATATATATATAATTGTAAAATATACTTATGGATAGATAAAACAAACTAAGTGTAATGTATGTTTTTGTGAACTTCTGAGGCGCTGGTAGCTTAAAGAGAGCCTGGCTAGTTGTGTCATCCATTCCCATTGTTTGTGTTAATTCAATTCATAGAAGACAACACAGTGAAGCAGTGGTCTGTAATGTCTGATGTGGACTCGGGAAGCAGATAACCCTGCATTTCCTTGGGGGAACACTAATTATCTAGTCTTCTTGTACCAAAACAAACATGGACATCAACCAGCAACTTGTACTGATAATATGCACTGACATTTAAACTGAAAAGGCCAAAATGGGTAAAAAAGCACACAGTTGGTTTTTCAAAACAAAGTTTAGTTAAAGTTGTTTTTGACCAGGGCATTTGCCTCAGGCAACAGACACTGTGACTTCATCAGTGGCCAAGATCTGTTGTAAATATCAATTGTGATAGAGTCATGAGTCTTGTATTGTGTTGTGTTTTTAGGTGGCTGATGAGTAGAGGTGAAAAAAAAACTTCAAAAATTGAATCCTTATCTCCTCAGTGGATTATCTCTTCCGCAAATACTGTATTCACATTTGTTTACAGACTCATAAAATAATTTTTAAAAGTTCTATATTTCCCTTTGGAATTTCCTTGTCCTATCTTCCTTCCCTCCTTTTTTTAACTCTTATTTGTCTCCTACTTCTGCTCTCGCTTTCGTTCCTCTATCCTTTCTTGTCTACTCCTCTTCTACCCTCTCTCAATCTTTCTGGCCTTCTTATTCTGCTGCAGACTGTTAGCGCTTAGTCTGCAGCTGGAGAGAGAAAGAACATGGTGCTCTGCTCTATTGGCTGCCAAATTCTGATTGATTGAAGATTGAAGAGCTTGCGGCAGGTACGCAGCCAACAAATGTGAAAGGCCTCGGACATGGGAGTTTAACCTGGTGCTAAATAGATTGCCAGATACCACGGCTGAATGGACAGAACTGATGCCAGCACACACACCTAACATAGAAATTCAAGACCTGCTGGTAATCGCTCTCCTTTCGCTCTGTGTGTGTGTGTGTGTGTGTGTGTGTGTGTGTGTGTGGCACAGTGCAGGTCGCTGTCTGCTCTTTCAGTTTGATTTTTCACTTGGAATCTGAAATGACAAGGAGCCATTGCTTTCCTGCAAGGAAGGTTTTTGTAAACATCTCAGAGTTTAAACCTGCTCTTTATTATATTTATATTTAAAAATAAAAAAAAATAATGGTCTATATTCAAAGAATTATTTAAAGGCTGAAGTTGCGTTGCCAGTTATCTCAAAACTTAAATGAAAACATCTCCTGGCTTATTTGCACATCAACTAATATGCTGCTACATTAAGGGCATTTCTGT
Source organism: Trinectes maculatus (assembly GCA_016785345.1). Taxonomy (NCBI): domain Eukaryota; kingdom Metazoa; phylum Chordata; class Actinopteri; order Pleuronectiformes; family Achiridae; genus Trinectes; species Trinectes maculatus. The sequence goes on from JAFBJQ010001022.1 coordinate 892,875, forward strand.
TGTGAATTAACAACAATAAAACCGATACTGATACAAAAAATATCATAGCTGCTAAATTCTAATCTGTTGGTATTGTTGAGATCTCGACTCGCTGCAGTTTGGCGCTGAGCAGTGGCCCGAGATTTGTCAAAACCAAAGAGCTGAAAGATGCTAAAATGCTCAGCAGAGCTTATACTAACCAAAGCTGTAAGCATTATTCCATGATTATATGCCACCACAATCAACAATCCACGGTGTGGCTACATCCTGAATCCTGAATCTGCAAAGATACACCACTACAGGGATGAAGCTCAGCGTGTCAAGTGTCCCTCTATAATCTAAGCCTTGAATTAAAATCTGTGTTGAGTAGCAAAGATAACTTATATACAGGGGGTCCTCGATTTACGACGGTCGCGAATTACGTCGTTTCCGTGGTTACGACACATCTCCCATGAACTTCCTTGTTTCGGCTTAAGCGGTTTGCCCCGTAAATACATACAGGCTTCGCACGGAAACTAGTTGGTGAGCGCTCTCTCTGTCTCTCAGCGCGCCTACCAGCTCTCCAACACCTCCACAGCACAGCCAGGCTACTGTGCCTTGTGTTTACTTATGTGAAATGGACGGTGGTGGCGGGGGGCTGCAGAGCGGCAGACGGTAAGAAGATGCACACGGACACAGATGTGTTCGGGATCGTGGCAATACCGTAGGTTTATTCACAACACAGGGTCTAAACGGTTGATATCAGAAATCTAAAGGAAATTCTCATTACACTCGTGATATCAACCCCTACGGTGTGTCAAGAGGGTCCAGAGGGACAAAAGGCAATTCACCACAGTAAACTCTTATTGTAGGGTGGTGTTATAGCGACATCTGGTGGCACAACTTAGTATCTACCTTACATATGAGTGTATGTTCCGACTTAAGTCGAAATTCGGTTACGACACATTCTCAGGAACAGATCTCCGTCGTAACTCGAGGACCCCCTGTACTTATATTTATTTTATACTGCAGACTAAGGCTACATAATGTGTCTCAGGGTAGCTAGGGGTAGAAGGATTTAAGGTTGTTTGAGTTTACAAAAAAAAGAAAGGTCACTGAGGATTTTGTCATGAAGACATGCTTGAAGTTTAATTTTATAATTAGTTTCATTTGGCCTCATATAAATGTCCAGCTGAGTGTTTTCATTGAAGAAGCTTATAAGGTCATTACTGCTTAGAGTTGGGATTGTCAGATCAATAGAGCTGTGGCTCCCTGTCAGCCTGGCTCCAGTGCTGAAAAGGAACCTAGGCTTATTTTTATTGTCCTCTCTGAATGATGAGTAAACGGCAGCTCTGGCATTAGAGAGTGCCTTATTAAATGCTTCAAGACTGTCTGTCCAGGCTAAGTGAGGTTGTTGGAGCACCACTCCCTCTATAATTTTTTAAAACTTGCTTTAGTTTGGGAGGGCTATAAAGTTAAGTGCTGCTCATGATATCTGCAGTTCTATTGACAAGATGATCAGCCTGGGTGGAACCAAAATTATTGTCAGATTCTTCTAAAATTATTGTCAGATTCTTCTAAAATTAGCCACAGCTGTATAATGGTGGATAAGCTGATAAAAGGATCTTAAAGGTTGATAGGTTATGGTGAAAGATTTGGCCAGGCATGACTTATTTTTTAGATATGCCATTAAGATTGACTCAGAGAACACACACAACCTGAACCTGCTGCTGTTGAAGTGGCATGAACAGGACTCAAAGCTGGGCCAGATAGCTTTGACAATTGTCCAGCCCTTTGTGGTCCAAACTTCTATCATGTCTTCAAAAACTGCAACTTAGACTCATAAATACACACTCAAAAATCACTGGATGCTCTCTGAATCAAAGTACCATACGAGTTTATTGACAGTTACAGAGTAAAAGCACAATAAGCTCGGAGTTGTTCCGGAAACCCCAGCAACAACTGATTCTCTGCTGCTCAAACTCTTGCTTATATACTGTGGAGACCCCCACCCTTAGTGGCACGTGGGGCAATATCAGCCAATCTTCAACCAGGGTGTCCAGCATTGTCAGGAATTTTTGGGATTGTCATGATAAAATTATAACTATTAGGGAGAAAATACACCACTATACTAAATAGTGACATATCCGTGCAAACAGAAATAGCAAGCGCAGCACACATAGACTGCTTTACCCAAATTGACCATAGTCAGCTAAAAACAATAATTTCTTCATCTACAGGCCAATATCCAACCTTCCCTTTCTCTCAAAAATCCTTGAGAGGGTTGTCGCCAATCAGTTAAATGATTTTCTTTACACCAATAGTATATATGAGGACTTTCAGTCAGGGTTCAGAGTTCATCATAGCACTGAGACAGCTTTGGCAAAAGTCTCAAAAGACCTACTCATGGCTTCAGATAAAGGATTTATCTCTGTTCTTGTTCTCTTAGATCTTAGTGCAGCTTTTGACACTGTTGACCACCACTTCTTCATAGGCTCGAACACTTAATTGGCATAACAGGAATTGCCCTAAATTGGTTTAACTCCTATTTATCAAACAGACATCAATTTGTACAAATTAATGATAAGTTGTCACAATACGTACAAGCTATGGAGTTCCTCAAGGCTCTGTGCTTGGCCCAATGTTATTTATGTTATACATGTTGCCACTAGGAAACATCATTAGAAAACACTCTTTAAATTACCATTTTTATGCAGATGACACTTAGTTGTATATTTCAATGAAACCACATGAAACTAATCAACTACTTAGACTCCAAGCATGTCTCAAAGACATTAAAACCTGGATGAACCAAAATTTTCTATTATTAAATGGAGACAAAACTGAAATTTTAGTACTTGGTCCTAGACACCTTAGAGAATCATTACCTAATGATATAGCCAGTCTAGATGGCATTGTCCTTGCTCCCAGTGAAACTGCCAGGAATCTGGGAGTTATATTTGATTCTGATTTATCACTCGATTCTCACATAAAACAGAACTCGAAAACTGTCTTTTTTCACCTACGCAATATCGCAAAAATCAGACATATCCTGTCTCTTAAAGATGCCGAAAAATTATATAGTTAGGGCTGGTCGAGGTCCATCTTTGATCAGCTCTTAGTTAAGCTGCCATAGGCCTAGACTGTCGGGGGGCATTTAGACCTTATCCTTCTCTTCCTCTGTCTGCTTTCCCTCCTTCCATCTACATCATATCATGATATCTGTGTCTTATTAATGCACCTTACTAATTCACCCTCTTCTCCGGAGTCTTTGTGCTCCACTGTTCCAGTACCAGGTGCAGCTGATCGTAGAACATGCTCTGGAGCTGCAGGACCTGGATTCAGCACCGCACTCAACGCACCACTACCACTATTATATTATATTATATTATATTATATTATATTATATTATATTATATTATATTATATTATATTATATTACTGTGTAAAATAAAACATGTAAAACTATGTTAGGGATCTTATACTACATATACATGTGTGTTCGTTGTGTCAGTCAACCCCAGAGGTTGACTGACAACAACGAACATATCATCACTAGTGAGATAATAATCAGCTAATCACCTTAGCTTAATGAGCTGTTGATCGTGGTAGATCTCTCTGTCTCTTTGGATACCATCAAACAGGCATATTGAGAATAGGCACCAACATGATTTATATTGGACCTGAACACTAGGCATTCCAAATTGGTGTAGCAGCTAACCTGTCCACACACAGTGAAGAGGAAAATATTGAGGGTATATTGGATACAATGCCATTATACGTTGAAATGTATTGTACTGCATTTGGGAATGCCTGAGAGCCACTGACACAGGCTATTGTACTTAACGACACCCTGCAAATTTTTTAGTATTTAAACCATTTTTCTTGAGAGCGACAACCACAATAAAAAATTCAATTCTGGTCTGTTTGATTCCACAATTTAAAAAAAAACAAAACAAAATAAACACTGAAGGCCTGAGCATGTCCAAGGGTACAGAAGAACTACAATTTCCAACGACACTTTAACCTTGCCTTCTGCTCTCATAGACAGAGCGTGTCCAGGGTCATCCTGCCTATCGATCTGCCATTGTTTTCCAATATACCTCCATTTGAAGGGTGAGCATCTTGCACCGTGACACATGTCAGATAAAACATCTTTCTCGGATTCGCAAACAGGTTCATCTACTGTCACTGACACACACAAGTACGCTCATACACATCAGAGCAGACATGCTCCACTTCTCCCTGTGAATTATCACTGGCGACGTGAATAAACTCCAAAATCCGGTGAAGCCACACACACAGGCTCCCAATCAAAATACGGTATATTTTGATTGTGCTAGTGAACCTAGAGATGGCAAACGTCATTAATCAGACACACATTGTTCTACAGATAAAACAAAATCTACATTTTGTCCTTTTTAGATTAATTCCATTCAATGCAGAGACACAAATGCTACAATAAGCTACAATATAAAAAGAATTTAAAAACAATGGCTGTTGTTAGGGAGGTCCACTTCTGACTGTTCTACGACATATAGTGCATTTTTAAGTTCTGGATTTCCATGAAAGGTTGTAGTAGTAATTGTAGTACCAAAACACTCATATTATAGTATAATTTGTATTCACACACATTTTCAATACAAACTTAATGATGACCATGGTTCTAGATCTGTCTACAGTTATCTGAATTTCACATAGACAGTCAGTAATAAAGCAAGTAAAAAAAAAAACAATTTAGCATCTTTAAGCTTATTTTGACGTCTGTGCAGTTTAGGTTTGGGTCTCTCTCACTACATTTATTTGCCAGCTGAAGGAAACAGTTTTTTCTCTGGAGGTGGTGGAGATGAGACCTTTGGTAATATGAGAGACAAATTGGATCTGAAACCATCGGGTGTCCTGAGACCATATGCCAAACTATAATATAGCTCTGTATCTGCTGGATGTGAAGACAGGCAATAGTCGAATGCGTTCATGTTATTAATTTTGCTAGAGCTTAATTTTAATTTTAATTTATGCAGCTCACCTTGCTCTCTCTAATGAACAGATATTTAGCTTTATGGTTTAAACCAAACAGAAATGCTATGATTTCACTGGGGGTTGCAGGTTGTCACTGTTTATTGACGAAATGTTGCATAGATTGTTCATTCTATGCTAAGACATTTAGAGTCTAATCATATAGTGCAAACACAAGCATATGCAGTTGACACAGGTAACAGTAGGCATATTTTCTCCAATTTTTAGAAACCATTAAACTCGCACACAGGAAAAATGTCAGAAAAGATGTATACAGTATGTATAGAACATATTAAAATGCATTAAAAAGGGAAATAGTGTAAATGTATAATGTAAAGAATAAAGATTACCAAAGGGAAACTGAGAAAGAAAGTTTTATTTTTATGTCCCTGAGCTGTTAAAATAGAACTGAACTATTTTGTGTGTCTAGCTTAAGGTTACTATTACAGGTAAATCAACCCTCAGGTTCATTGTCTAATGATATGCTTCCTTTGTATGTCAGGGGTCAGGTTGTAAATAATGTTTGGGAATGACTGTTGATTAGCAAACTGTTAGTGTACACTGTTTAGGCCCGTTACAATGGATATTGGGGTTTCAGGTTCAGCTCCCACTGCACCTTCTTCACCAGTAAAATAAGTGTAACTCTCTCAGACATGCATTTAAATGCATTCCTATTGCAGATCCAGCCTCTTCAGGTCACGGGGTTTCACTCCCCTCCATATTTTCCTGTATACTTAGTTTTCTATTCCACTGTCCTTGTTGCTCCCAGGTGCTCTGGACAACATACATAATAAAATGTGTTCAGCTGAATGGAAACCATGCACTCTGTCCTGTCCTTGTATCTTACCTATGAGAGAAAAAAAGTAATTCTCTTATTTATGGTTTTGGTACAGGTTCTTTCAAACATAGGAACAGCTGATAAATAAAATTTTATCCCATCTTCAGTTAAGTTGATCTGAGGAGCTGGAGGTGCTTCGTATTGATCTTTCGATGGGTGATGAAAAAGCCCAGCGTCTGCTGGTGAGTCGGCAGGCCTTGGTTTTATTGGCAGTGTCCGCTCTGATTACAGTCCAGGGTCTGGACATGTAATTCACTTTTGGTGGCACTTGTCAGCAAGAGCAGTGAAGCAGTGTTGGAACTGAATTGAATTTTGCAAGTTTAAAAGATCTGCACAAGACTACACAAACCTGTTCATGAATGTTTGGGGTTTTCAATAAGAGATAAAAAAAAAGGTTGCAGGTGTCGGTGTGGTTTTGAAAGCAAAGGGCAGCTTTGTTACAGCGACATTGCATCATCATATTAGCTCTCTTTATCTCAATTGTGTCCCTGTTGTGACCTTGATATGCAAATGACATAAGCGGAGCTGACAGCCATGTCACCAAACTCTGTGTGTAGCAGACAAGGGGAGCAATGCTGTGCTCTTTGTCAAGCGATAGGTAGCACGTAGACCTTGGAGCTTGTCACTGATGGCAAAAGGAATGGTGTTAGGTGACCTTTAATGTGCTGAGTCAGCGTTTTCCCTGTCCTGAACTGAGTGAAACTTTATGGCTCACATTTACGATATACAATACAAGCCAGACAGCACCAGGAAGTGATCCAACAATCATCAGAGTATTCAGAGAAAACCCAATAAGACAATCGAGAGAATGCACAAACCCCACACAGGTAACTCCGATCTGAGCAGGGATTCAAACCAGGAACCGTCTTGCTTGGAAGCACCAGATCGCAAGCTGTGTGACAACGTGGTCCAGGTGTTGACTGACCACATCATCTTTCCCCTCAGGTTCCACCAGTGCGACATGTACTCACCATGGAAAGAGACGTGCAACCAGTATTATGCAGTGCGCTTGCTTTGACTCTTCTCAACTCTGCTGCAGAACAGTGTAGCAGCTTTTATACAGACTGGCTGTGTGGGACACCTAATGTTAATGCTGAACAGCCTGAGAATATCTGAGAGGCTGCTTGGGGGGTCGGTGCAGTGGGTCTTAAGGATTACAGAAATATTTAGTAGATCTTCCACTGCTGTTATCTCTATGTTAGCCCAGTGGCAATGGCTAACATATTGGTAGTGGTGCATTGCAAAGTTCGGCCCTATTCTCCAAACTTTTAATATCCCACTGGAATTAGCAGGCCAGAGAGAGACAGACACCTGACCTTCAGAGCACTATTTGGTTTTCACTTAGAGTATGAGCATCTTTTTTGTCCAGATATCCTGTTGACAGCATAACAACACCCGGCCTTTATGCAGCTCATGACTGTAGTCTAGCATTCACCTTAACAACTTAAAAACCAGAAGTGAAAGCTGGAGACAAATGAAGATTTGAGGCCATTGTAGCCAGGCTGTTCAAGTTTCAGATCCTTCATGTAGCTCATGTATACGTTTCCTTGTTCAGAGGTGCGTATGAGATGAGGAATTTCATAAAAAATATGCTGCATAATGACACCTCTATCCGAGGAACCATCTGGGATGTAAAAAAAATTCTATCACAAAGGGAAAGGGACTCTATCAAGACCTAATGTCCATGCATTGAGAGTGAGAAATGGAAAGATACATTACGAAGTTACTTTAATAGACCTCTCAACTCTACAATACATGACAAAGCATGGCAATACCACAACCAGCATTTTTCAAGGATTTTTTTTTCATTCTCTGGCCTCTGGCTTATGTATTCATCTTGATATTTAATCAAAGCTGAATCATTATTGCAATATTTAGTACTGTGGTTTGATAATATTTACCGCAAATCTATCCCTGCAGTTTCTTATGCCATTTACCTCTCTAATGCATCCTTCCCCTTTAGGATAAATGGATCAAATATATTCATACATTACAAACGTATCATATATTTTGTTACAGAAAACACTTTGTTTTTTTTTTAGCTGCAATTTATGCAAATCAGTGGTCAAATGTCCTGCTAAGTTGACAAAAATGCAAAACAGAAATCATTATGCTCACGTTATATAATTTAATTCACACTTCCCTAAAAAGATTTTAAATTCTTTTTTTACTTAGTTATTTTTGTTGTATTAATCCTGCATCTCTCTCTCGTTTTTATTGTAACATGAACTTTTTTTTGTTGTTGTAGTCTTTTGCTCATTTGTGTGGTGTTTGGCACTTGACATTTCAGTGCACTGCAATAATGCACCAAATAGCAGCTTTTATGTCCTTATGTAAAGTTTAATGTACAATAATTTAAAACACGTCAACAATCTTTCTAAGTGAGGGAAGGCAGCTCTTCTTAGCTTTTACAGTTTCACAGCATTTGTTAGGTTGAGTTAAAGTATGCACACTGCAGTGTGTAAACACTTTTTTCAGTGGTTTATGCGGCACAATAAAAATAGAGGCATCACAAAGTTAAACCTTTGCCCTTTCTCTCACTTGCTAATTGCAGGCTTCCTGTTTTGAGCATGCTGATAGCACATATTGTATATTACAGAACCCACAACATGCAGCTGTGTTCATTAAAAAATAACATAGTGGGCAGTTATTAATTCTGAATACTTGACCTAGCAGTACATGACGTGCTTCGCTCCATTACACTTACATTCCTCTGGGGAAAAGATGATTCAGCGGTCTGTACTGGCAATAACATGAACAGAGGTTTAAGGTGGAATCAGTACAATCAGTGAAGATGATTTTATCCATGTAGCGATTACAATGAGCTGGCTCATGCCCAAACACGATCTCCCCATCCCTCAGACTATATACAGCATATATAACATGTCAGCTGGAGGTGAGCGTGCTGAAATTGACTGGTTCTCCACTGGCTTGGTATGAAATCGCACAGGAGCTTTCAGACTGAAGTTGTTATTATATTAATATTATTATTATTTTAAACAAATCAGGGGAACAGCACTTTGCAACGGTGCACAGTGACATACAGTAAGTGATGTCATAGATTAAGACGTGCATTGTTCTGGGTCTAAAGTGCTATTAACATTAGTTGATTCCTTAGGAGACCAAGCTGCTGCTAAAAAAAAAAAAACCCTCCACCCTCGAGCAGTCTTTGTCAGTTTCTTTTTTGGCCACATCCATTATCCAAGGCCCTTACCACCCCCCATCGAATAGAGTATAGGGAAACTATCTATCTTGAAAATTAATGCTGTTTAGTGCTGTGTTATATAACTTTAAAAGCATTTTTTTTAAATGTAAATAAATGGATTTGATTCAGCAGGACATGTAATTAGAATGACTTTTTCAGGGAGAAAAAGCAATGTGAATTGAAATTAGTGTTAAAATGAATGTTAAACAACAGAAATCCATCATTTAATCTGAAAGTAGTCTTCTTTATTGGAGCATTTCAGGAGCTATTCAAATGGAAAGCATGTGCACCCAACACATCAGCTAACCAAACAAAAATATAGTTTTTGAAAACATCCGAGGCTACTGGGAGGAAAAAGGCTTTAATAAATTAAAAGGTGTTTGCAGATACTTTGAAAAACAACATTTCCTATGCCACCGCTGTTAGAGGCCATCGAGTTAGCGCAGGCCATGAGGATAGCACTATGATTCTCTTTGACCTGGAAGAATAGATGCACCTTCTCTGCCTCGTCTGGTTGGTCTGACCTTCATAAGATGCTTCCTGAAACATGACGCATCATATCTGTACTGCCACAGAAAAAAACTGTCTACATTTGTTCTGTCTGTGGTTTCATGGTTTTATTGTTGCTTCCTCTAAGAAAACTGGAAATCTTTTGTGTTGATCTCTTGCGCCACAACTGTAATCTGCTGACATTCTTAAATACAAAAGACAATCAGTACCATGTGCAGCACTACAGGCTACCCTGCCAATTCTTTACTTAATTAACAAAATAAGTTGCCTAACATCGTCATTGCCTGAATGCAGACTGGGCAAATGGTGTCTGGTGTCAAACAAGCAGTTTTTACAACGCCTCCTGTTTTAGCATGTTTGTCCATTTCTCCTGCAATGTGCCCATGGGACAATATTCAGTATCAGCGTTTCTTTTGACAGCTGCCATGTCAGGGGTTCCAGCTGACCAGGTAGCAATTTGAGGCATAATGGGCGTGGCAGTGGGCGTGGTCCGAGGTATTGGACACGCCCCCTTTTGGGGGAACCTGTCTTTTACGTTTCATGTTGAGATTCACAGCAACAATCACAGCAGCTTAGAGGGAACATTGGTCTGAGTGTATGTCTGCGTGCTTCGATGTCAGTGGAAGGGAAATAAACTAAGTCTAAAGTCTAAAGTAAAGCCTGGTTTCTCTTGTTTTAAGTCAATTACAGGATCACTCTGGGTCCAGATGTCTTCCCCGCTGTCAGATGTCAGAATCCACAGTGGTATATTTGGCTTAATATTTGTACAGTGGGAGGAAGGCGACATGGTGTCCATCTTTCAGCCACAAGTTGAACTTTAATCCTTGAAAACATTTTGTTGTCATTAGACTTCCTTTGTATAGCTGTGGTGCTTTTTCATATTTATGAAGTCCCTGATGGGGATGGATCAAACTGTCTGACAGGCTGTATATGGCCCCTCTCTGCTTGAAGAACAGCATGTCTGGCACTCAGACTTTTATCACTGAAATATATCCCTTCTCACTTTCTTCATGTCTTCCTCTCTGTGGTGTTTTTCGATGGTAACATCCCTGGAGTCTTTCTTTTGAAATGCCATTAGGGACGCATCAACATGTCATCTTTGAACCTGCTGCATGGGATATGTCTCTGCATAGAAAGAGATGTTTTCAATACCTCTGATCCTGTGTGTCATAGCCAACTAATGTAACCTGCACATGTCCTTACTGCACTGACTCCTGACCAAACACACACACACACACACACACACACACACATACACACACACACAGTTTGATACTCTGATACTACCACATCAGAAGCCTCGTGACCAACCGATCACACATTATGTCTGTGTGCTACTGCTGCCCTTGGGTCCCTGTTCCCAAACAGACTTACCATGGCTGTATATTGGCCCAATGCTTTGCTCTCCAAACATGTGTATTCCCCACAGTAGTGACAGCTGCAACACACATAGTTTGTTCTCCTCTGAGGTAAACTTCGCTTAATGGCACAGCCATTAAACTTGGCTTTTCGTGTTTTTTTTTTAGAGAGCTAAAAAAAACACGAAAAGGCCAGATAAAGTCCTAAGTCATGAAATGTCACATTCTCTGGGACATTTTATGACTGTTTTTTAACATTATTTATAGAACCTCTTTTGACTTAAGAATGACTGTACTGTGAAATGTTCACAAACTATCTGTCTTTTTTTTTATCATTTTACCCAAACTAAGTCTGTCAGTGCTTGAAGGTGAATGGTTAACTACATCAAAACCAAGCTTTTTGGCAACTGCTATACCATAGTGTGTGTGTGTGTGTGTGTGTGTGTGTGTATGTGCAACAAAAGTAATAACCATAAAGGACAAAATGGCACAAATGATGTAAACCACTACACCGTGTTGTGCAACAGACTCAAATGCAGGAGCCAAGAGTGCAAAGTAAACAGAATCAGTTAATGCTCTTGTAGCTCTGATTCCATTCTCTATCACACTGTCTCTATGGCGTTGAACAAGTAGCAGATGAAAATAGCTGTCTGTAGTGGCAGAGTGTTATGAAAGCATCATTACTTGTAATATAACTTTAAAATAAAGGAACAGTTGTTGTAATGGTGAATAAACGTTTTTCTTTTTTTGGAAATTTGGCACAAAAACACTATGGACATAAGGTAACTAATATATATGTTTTACCTTACCTGGGTTTGTGTTACCTACTGTATATAATCAGAAAAGTACCCTTTTTCCAGCTAACAGACAGCTTTGAATCATTTAGTCTTTTCCTAATGTCAACAAAGTGCTAAATGATATAAAATGATATAAACATTTTAAGTCACCAATATCTGTTTTTTTTTTTAGAGAAATAAATTTACATTTGTTCCCTTTTATTTTGGTAATATAATAACAAAAAGTTGATTTTTTTTCATTTGTTATATGTAAACAAACATTTTGGTAAATTTTGTATAGTTTAGGAATTCAGTAGACTTCAACTCATATTGAAGGTAAAGAACCCAAATGATTTTCTCAAGATACATCAATACATGCTCCCAATTAAAATTTCACAAAATGGCACTGGACTGTGAACCCCTATTGGGACCACAGACAGATCAGAGAATGGGTGTGAAGATTTGTAAGGCTCTCATGTGTAACGGGTGTGTTTGTAGTCAGGGAATGGAGCCGATACACTGTTTTGTGTCTTTATTCCTGCAGAAGACATAATGAAATATAAAAACTTCTGCCTTCTCCTCTGCACCTCTGCTCCCTCATCAACACAAACCGGAACTGCTAGGGCAGAGAGTAAAAATTTTACAAAACATTTTATAACAATAAATTCCAAAATCTCATAACCATAAAAGAACATACAAGATGCAATTAATGCCTCCCAGTGGCGAAAAGAGCATAGCGCGTGGGGTGAGGTAGCAAAAAAAAATAACTTAATAAAGAAAAACACATACCTGCAGAAGACATAATGAAATATAAAAACTTCTGCCTTCTCCTCTGCACCTCTGCTCCTAAACATGTAAATGTACATCGTAAACGCTAGGAAAGGGGGGGGCAGCCAAAAACGTTAAACTAAAAACATCCATAAAACTTATATTAGCGGACAAAACAACATGAAACAACTTGATAACATAAAGTATACAATAAGGAACAATATACACCAAAGAGTTCAACGTAAATGACTAAATTTCCAAAGAAAATAGCGCAAAATTACGACGACATTTTCCCACACAACTTACCCTCATCAACACAAACCGGAACTGAGAGGGCAGAGGGGAGGGGCTACAGAAGCCCAGGAGGTACACAAAAGGCAGAGTGCAGGGAGGTGAAAATAACACTTAGAGATGAAATTCATAAACAAAATTCATACCACTATAATAATCTTGAAATGATAATTAAAATGTACACATTGTCATGAGTCTGCTCCTTGCTCCACTGATTGACTGATTTCCACCTCACTCTGCCTGTTGCCACACCCCTCTGTCACTCATACTCCAGCCTATCAGGAAGCTCACCGGCTCATCACTCCTAATCACTGCCACCGGCAGCTTGTTACCATCTGCTGTGTGTGTGTATTTAAGGCACAGGTCTACTAACTCTCTTTGTCAGTTCGTCTTCGATTCAGCGTGTTCCTGTTCGTTGGCCATCTTCAGACTGATCTCCTTTCTTCCTGCCTGCTCTACCCGTCCTGTTCGATCCAACAACGACTACCCTCCTGCCTCCGACTACTCCGCCTGTGCCTGCTCACTCTCGCCCCAGCCTGTGCCAGTGTCTGCTGCTGCTCTCTCTCCACTCCGACCACTCCGCCTGTGCCTGCTCACCCTCGCCCCAGCCTGTGCCAGTGTCTGCTGCTACTCGCCCCTCTCAGACTCTCACTCTCCTCATCCCCTTTTCCCTTTATCAATAAAATCCACCTTCTGGTGTTCGTGAAACGCATCTGGTTCTCCTGTCTCGTACTTGACACACATACAAATTGGAATTAATAAATGCATTTTTAACTCTGTTACACCCA
>JAFBJQ010001024.1:0-20000 GCA_016785345.1 Trinectes maculatus
GCTATTTTGTTGATTTGTGGCCAAAAAAACTCGTTTTCTCATAGGTCGAACATCGAAAAAAAACGTAAGGGGTTAGTATGTCGAAAATGTCCAAAAATGGCGAAAATCGAAAAGTGGAAATAACGCGCCAGAATGGCAGGAAATAGCGTGAAATCACCCCCCAGAATGATATTTTGTTAATTAGACACCAGAAAACCTTATTTTCTCATAGGTCAAAAATTGCAAAAAAAAAAACGTAAGGGGTTAGTATGTCGAAAATGTCCAAAAATTGTCAAAATTTAAAATGGAAATAACGCGCTTAAAAATGCCACAAAATAGCATGCAATCACCCCCGAGAGTGATATTTTGTTGTTTGGAAGCCAGAAAACCTAATTTTCTCATACGTCAAAAATCGCAAAAAAACGTAAGGAGTTAGTATGTCGAAAATGCCCAAAACCGGCCAAAAATTTAAAGTGTACATAACGCGCTAAAATGCCACAAAATAGCATGCAAAATAGCCCCAGAGTGATATTTTGTTGATTCGACACTAGAAAACCTCATTTTCTAATAGTTCATAAATCGCAAAAAACCATAAGGGGTTAGTATGTCGAAAATGTCCAAAAACGCCCAAAAATTAAAAATGTAAATTACGTGTTAGAATCCCATTAAACAGCGTGCAATCACCCCCCAAAATGATATTTTGTTAATACACACCATAAAACATCATTTTCTAATTGGTCAAAAATCGCAAAAAAACGTAAGGGGTTAGTTAGTATGTCGAAAATGCCCCAAAACGGCCAAAAATTAAAAGTGGCACAGACCCGCTGGAATGGCAGAAACTCGCGTGAATGCACCCCCCACAAAGATATTTTGTTGATTAGACACAAGAATTTTCTCATAGGTCAAAAATCGCAAAAAAATGTAAGGGGTTAGGTGTTTTTTTGTAAAAATAAATTTGTGACATTTTCGTGACTTTTTTTCATGATTGTGAACGTTGTGAACAAAAATGTGAAATTTTGTGGAATTTCGCGATAACATACTGTACAATTGCGTTTTTTTTCATGATTTGAGATGTTTTTGTGAAAAATTAATTTTGTGACGACATACCATAAAATCATGATGTTTTCGTTAAAAACAAATGTTTGTGAAATTTTGACGACATATTGTAATGTCAAGTGTTTTCATGATTTCGGATGTAAAAAAAAAAGAAAGTGAAATTTTGCGAAATTTTGTGACGATATGCTATACTTTATTGTGACATTTTATTCATAATTTCGAATGTTTTTGTGAATTTTTTTTATATCTGACGTTTTTGTGAAAAATGTAAATTTTGAAAAACCTTACAAAATTTCATGACACTGTACTATACTATGATTTTTTTTATGAGTTGGGACATGTTTGTGAAAAATAAAATTTTTGAGAAATTTCTCTGCGACATACAACGAAATGATGTTTTTCATAATTTTTGATGTATTTGTGAAAAATTACATTTTTGAAAAAGTTCTCTACAACATACTCCTGCATACTATGCTATTCTTCACGATTTTTGACATTTCTTGAGAAATTTTGCAACAACATACTATACTATTACATTTTTTTACAATTTTTGACGTTTGCATAAAAAATTACATTTTTTGAGAAACTGTCGGCAACATACTACATTATGACGTTTTTGTGACATCTTTGACGTCTAAAAAAAAACAGACCTTTTTTCAACATTTTGACGTTGTTTTCACTTTTCACAGCATACCATGTTTGTGTGTGTGCGCTCGTGTGTGTGTGTGTTTAAAAGACATGTCCACTACTGCCACAAGAGGGAAATGATAAATCAGAGCACCTGCAACAACATTTGTAAATACACATTTTTTTAGAATGAAAAACGATGGGAAATACCTGTGGGTGGCAATAACTTATTGTATGTGAGTGTGCATGTGTGTGTGTGTGTGTGTGTTTGTGCTAGGGAGTCAGCAGACATAAGTGGTGAGCTGTACAGCACAATGCGTTACATTGGGAAACCTGTGAAATTTCCATCTCAGAGGGGTGGGAACCTTGAAAAGAGGTCGTGGGTTCCCCCTGTGCCGACAGGAAACTGACCACATGCAGCTAGAGTCCACGCTGTCAACACATCTTCCTGTCGTCGCCGACTCAGTGCCAAGACCGCCACGCTCACCTGTACACCGTAAGTACACTGCACTGCCACAGGTGTCATCGTCTGCAAGTGTAGATATTATTTATTATACTTTGTAAATCAGGAATGTTTTTATGTATTATAACCTATATATGTGTGCACTGAACATAAAACTTTCTATATTCATATATATATATAAGTATTTAGATTCATGTTATCATTTAAATGTATATTTTTTTTTACGTGCAGTGTAAATAAAGTGTGTATAATGAAACTATACTGTCAATCTGAGGTAATGACATTACAGATATGTTTTGCTTTAACTGCTCCTATTTACTCTGTGTGTCAACACTATTTATTTAATATTAGAATACAGAGTGACTCAGAAGCAGTTCCACTCATTTTATGAATGAAACGCGCGTCACAACAATCGAAACAAAGACTTTAACAAGGAAAAGGAAAAAAAGCATCACTTGTACGTGTGTGTGTGTGTGTGTGTGTGTGTCTGTGTGTGTGTGTATGTGTGAGAGAGTAGTTTCTCCCCTGTCTACTGATCCTGCAATCATGGGGGGAAACAGAAGCAGAAGTGAAAATAGGGATGTTACCATGGAAATTATGATTTGACGCCGTGCAGGCACGAGAGCAAAGCTTCCTGTTCAAATGAGACGCAGACGAGCTGAAAAAATAGAAATAAGTAGCCATATGGAATATATATGTTTTATCAAGGTGGACAAGATGTTAGCTATTAATTAATATGAAATCAATCTGACGAGGACAGAATGAATCAAACACGGTCAAATAAACGATCAGGTGGGAAATGAAATAATGATTCAATGCAAAGTTTCATTAAAGTAAGTGGCATTGTTCAAAGTCACCATTAAAGAACTGGACACGTTCTCTGAATCCACTGAAGGTGTGTGGATGAGGAGACCTGTATCCATTATAACATTGTGCATGACTCATCTTATTTGTAAACCCTGTGGTTACATGTGGTTGTGGAGAGTGGGAGTGCCAGATGACAACTCCTGTGATGTCACAGGATTTGTGACATGAAAAAAACTACAAAAAGAGTCAGGATTAAAGCTTCAAACGCAATGAGCCTCCTCACACTCGAGGTGAACACTTGGCTTTTCCCGATCGCGTCCTGATCTGCTCCTTTCTGATGACTCAGCATTTAGAACTGAATGGTTTGTGGCGCTGTGATTTCAGACTTGTGTCCCTGCAGACTGTCGTCATGGTCCACTGGACGCTGATGTTTGCTGTGGCCTTGGCTGAGTCTGTTTATGGAAGAAGACCTGCGTTACCTCCACTGCCAATGAAAGGTGAGAACATGAACACACACACACACACGTGTATATAAAAGTAGTACTATAAGTAGTAGTATCAGACATACTCCTGAGGATTAAGTTGCACCTGTTGTTTTCCCCTGCAGATGGCTGCTACCGGGTGTCTCCAGAGGTGGCGCTGTTCAGGGTGGAGGGCGAGGCCGTCATCCTCGCCTTCCCAATATTCAGGAGCGTGCTGCGAGTACGAAACATCGCCCCCCCGACAGCAACGTACCTCATCAACAAGAACAATGGAACAGAGGGTGTGTCCTATGACGGCGATGGGCGTGTCCAACTGCGTAACAAACAGCTGTGGCTCCTCCCAGCTCAGGTGGCTGACTCAGGGGAATACATCTGCACGTACAGGTGAGCTCATCGCTGACTCCTCACTATCATCTGGAGACATAGGTAAAGATACATGGTTGTGTTTTATGAATTACAACTAGACTTTGTCTTCCCTTTTGTTTTGTCTAGAAACGAATCGTACTGTGTAACTGGGAGAATCAGGCTACACGTGTTCCAGTCGGGTTCGATGGACATGGAGAAACTGTCCTATCCGATCTCAGCCACAGTGGGAGAGAGGCTGTCCCTCAGATGTCCCTCTCTGACTCACTTCAACAGGACAGACACACTCATCCAGTGGCACAAGGTGAGTGTTGTACACTTTCATGTCCAGTTGGGGGTTTTTTTTTTGGCAGTTTTTCCTCGCCCTTGTTGAGGGTGTAGGTCAGAGGTCAGAGGTCAGAGGATGTCATACCCTGTACTCTTTGTTAAAGCCCTATGAGGCAAATTGCAATTTGTGAATATGGGCTATACAAATAAAATTTGATTGATTGATTGATTGATTGATTGATGTTAGTCAAAATTTCATCTTTATGGCTAATTTACTGCCATTTTAAAAGTTGCAGTTTTCATAAAACACTGATTGGTCCATTGAGTCCATCAGAATGTCACCAATGTACACAATGTATCATTTTGTTCAAATGATAAGCAGATTAAAATTGACAGCCAGTCCAGATGAATACATTTATTAATGTGTCCTGGAACAACACTTTTTCTTTTAACGGTGTGTTCAAAACATTTTTATAAAATTGGAAAAATGGCCTGTTTATGGTGACAGTGAGTTTTCACAGTGAGATATTATACTGACAATAACCTAATGGGAGAAGAGCTTACAGGGTAGAGATGTTTCATTTCTGCTTTCAGATATTAAAGTTATGCAAAAGTCATATTGATCCCTCGTCTGTAAGTGTAGAGATGCTTCATGGATAGATGGATGGATGGATGGATGGATGGATGGATAGATAGATAGATAGATAGATAGATAGATAGATAGATAGATAGATAGATAGATAGATAGATAGATGGATGGATGGATGGATGGATGGATGGATGGATGGATGGATGGATGGATGGATGGATAGATAGACTCAGTGGAACGTGCTTTTTCCATGTGAGTGACCAGTATGTTTATGTTCCTGACAGAACTCCAGCTCAACTCTCTTTCAACTAGGGGGCGCCGGCTCCTTCCACCGGGACAGTGAGGAACTGATGATCCCTGCCGTGAAGCCATCTCACGGTGGCATCTACACCTGCCAGCTCACAGCAACCATCGACGAGCAGCAGTACAGAGTCAGCAGGTTCATCCTGCTCCACGTGCAGGGTAGGCGATGTGTGACGTCACGGCGCTCGCCGCCACTGAGGCTACATCAGACATCTTTCACTGTTTTATTTCTGCTCAAATATAACGAGTATAAAACCTACAAATTCCACACTCATCTATTAAAAGTAAAATACAACTGTGAATTATGAGCACGCACTGCCCTCTGTTGGTCTAAGACATACAACACAACAAGCACACAACGATTTCACACATTCATGGAATAAACAAAGACTAATTAAAGTTGGTGGTTACTTAAGACAGGTTACTGATTAACGTCATTAAGTGTAATTTGAATTCGTTCACACTCGTCTTCCAGGTCCAGACCCTGCAATCACCACCACTATGCCACACCCCTCTGTGACCTCTGTGACCTCTGACCCAGAACTCAGCAGCAGCTACAGCACAGTTCATGGTGCGTGTTTAGGAAATTAAAGTGTGATTTTATTTTGAATTATGATTTTTGGCACCTGTTGACTGAATGTTTGTCTTTATGTCATAGCTCCAGTTATCCGACCGCCTGTGATCATCTCACCACTGAACGGAGCCGTTTTTGAAATCCATCATGGTGAGTAAAGAAAAACAAATCCATCAAATCTACTATCACAGCATTTCTGATCAACGTTACGTCAGTTTCTACTGTGATTTCCCTCAGGTTCGGGACTGGAGCTGTTTTGCAAAGTGCTCACTGACTGTCAAACGGCAGATTCCACTGTGGTCACATGGCTCGCCAACGGCCAATCAGTGGAGTCATCGTACCTTAACGGACGGGCTCTGCAGGGGGGGAGGAGGTGACTGTTGATCTATTGTGGCTACATATTTACTCTCAGTACAGGGACTTTGTATAACGCTGCCAAACGAAATCACACGTCGCATAACAAAGGCCTCGCCTGTCTCACTGTTCCCAGTGTGACCCGAGTGTCTGACGGCTGCCACATCGAGCTGCGGCTGATTGTGGTCGAGATCATAGAGGAGGACGTGAAGACGCAGCTGACGTGTGTCTCTCAGAACCAAGGAGGGAGACGGGAAGTTGTTGCACAGCTTCAGCTGGAGGGTAAAGCTTTGTGTTTTTCTTGTCTTTATATTAAACACGTCAACAAAAGCATGTTGAAGGAGGTAGCGAAACCCTGAATTGGACGGCGAACATATGGCAGCCATCAAAAATAATATAACAACAATTAGCATCATCATCATGATCATTAATTGTTATTCATGTTATATAACAACAACAACAACAACAATAATAATAACAACAATAATAATAATCATCATCATCATCTCTGCCTGTCTGTCTGTCTGTCTGTCTGTCTGCAGACTCCACCTTCACATGGTTGGTGGTAGCTGTCGTGGCTGTTTCCTGCTTCCTCACGGTGGTGTCCATATTCCTCTGTGTCCTCTTCAAACCTAAGAGGAAAAAGAAGATGGATTATATTCTGGCTCGACACGACAGCACCTTCTAACTCTGCTGGAGGACCACGCACTCCTCGTCTGTCACACATCTGTCCTGTTTCTGACCCCCCCCCTCCTTATGCTGTGACCTCGTTTTACATGGACACCGATCATCCAGCTGTTCACCCAATAAGACTCCTACTACATATCTGTAATATGTGTCTGACACTCCGTCATGAATATGTACACTCATGTTTAAAGTTCAATGCAGTCAGATAAAAGAGCCGTGACTTCATTGTATCTGTACCTGTGTGATTTAACTGTAATAACCTGTAATAAATGTTCTCAGGGAAATGTCACATCAGCTCGTCTGAACATCGATGTGTCAAATATCAATCAGTCAATAAGTCAATCGGATTTGATCTGATCTGACCTGACCCCTATTCAAAATAATTCATAAGTGTATATGTGCTTATGTTGGCGTCTGGGTCGCCGCGGCAACCTGCACAGAAACACACAAACACAAACTGTATATTACTCATACACACACCTGCACAGAGATACAGGACATTTTATAACCATAGCTTTAACCATTGCCAGTTCACGCCCGAAACCCAAACAAACTGCCATTCACATCTGACCTCTGACCTCTGACCTCTGACCAGGACCTCAGGTATTATGTCCTGTCACATTGGTAATAATGATAATAATGAAACATATCACACGCAGCTTCGCATGGTGACACGTGTACATATGAATGAAACTATGAACTATGAACCTAAACCAACCTGCAGGGGCGACCTGCCACACACCTGAGGTCACACGTTTGACTTGAAACAGAAGAATACAAATGCTGATTGTTGTGTTTATGGTCTGAGAAGAGGTTCATCGTGTTCAGGTGTGTGCTCCTCAGTGCAGCCACCAGAGGTCTCAGCATCACAGAGGTTCAAATGAAGCCTCCGGCAGCACGTGGACCGGGGGTCTGGACCATGATCCCAGAGGAGACTGGGATCATCTCGTGCTGCAGTGGAGTCATCTGACACACACACACACACTGAGAGAGAGAGAGAGAGAGAGAAGATTCCTGAGGATCCCAGTGTGTAGCCTGTGTTTGGAGACGTGAGGCGCTGGTGTTTGACGTGGTGTTTGTGCACGCTGTGAATCATACGAGCAGAAGGATCCAAGCTGCTCTCCTCCCAGTTATTGCTCAACAGATTGGGACACGAGAAAGGAAATTGCAACACGTGCTTCAGTCTGTAGAGAAGAGGAAGTCCGAGCTGGAGAGGACACGTCTCAACTTTCATGTCCAGGTTTTAAAAAACCAAAAAAAAAAAAAAGAAAGAGATGATTTTACAGGATTTTCATGTGACCTGAGGAGGCTGGAGGTTTTAGCGAGGAGCTGAAGAACATCAGGCCGGTGAGTTGTCGTACTGCTGTGCATCCTAACATCATCCTCACCGTCAGTCCACTGTCACGTCAAAACGCTCACTCATCACTTTGTCTCTTCACCCTGTGAGACAGGCTGCATGAAGTGTTTTTAACACAGCAAAAATATAACATTTGTGTTACAAAAAAAACGACTGTACATTTTTGTGTGCGAAAACGTACAGCGGACAAAAACATGTAAAAGCTACATGGAGGACGAGGTTTAATCAAACAGAACCACATGCAGACAAAAGAAGAATAGAAAAAAAAACCTCAGGGAGAAAAGTATTTAGCAGACTCAGCGAATCTGTTTGTATCAAACACAGATAAAGATATTCAAACATGCGACTGATGCTGTGTGAAGACACATATCGATAATGGTCTGATTCATGTCTGAAACCACTGACATAATTCCACCCTGCCCCAAAAAGTCACCGGCGAGAATTTCCCCCGCTCTGTCGGGGGAAAATAAAGCACGACAAAAAAAAAACCTCCTGTGGTTGAAAGTATTTCATGTTTTCTGCTCTGCGTCCTCATGGAGAGGTGAATCGCTGCATTGACTGGATCTGCGGCTGGGTTTGAACTCTGGGGGATTCCTCTGACCTGTGTGTGTGTGTGTGTGTGTGTGTGTGTGTGTGTCAGGTGTCCCTGCACACCTCCACATAGCTGCACACAGGAATCACACTTTGCACGTAGGAGACTGAAACTAGACAAAAAATTACCGAGCTGATGTATAGAATACTCAGTTTGACTTGTGCCTTTGCTTCTCAAGTGATTAATATTCAGTGTTTGTTCAAACGAATTCTGAACAGTCACCCACTCGGGAAACAAAAAAAAATCAGAAAAAATTGGAACCAAATGCAGACTATCTGATATGTAGGTGGAAAAAAAACATTTTTGTCAAATAATAATAGGTGTGTGTTTGTATATGTATATGTATATGTATATGTTTGTATATGTATATATATATATAATATTAACATATATTAACATTAACATATATATAATTAACATTAACATATATATAATATATATATATATATATATATATATATATTATAGATGTGGGTCCAAACCCTTTGTTAGACTATCTATATATTAGGGTGACAGGGAAATGTTGCCATTGAAGTTGGGGTGAGTTGTTGCATCACATGTTGAGTTGCTTTGTGTTGTTGACGGCTTTACAGCGTGTTGAAATGGAGAGGAAGGAGAACAAAGAGTTGAGAGGTGCAATCACAACACACTGTTCCTCCTCTGAGTGTGTGTCTGTTTGTGTGTCTGTGCGTGGAGGTGGGACAAAGCCACTGAGTCACCGGGCCGAGCCTCCACCCTGCACGCGAGGGTCAGAGGTGAGGTTTCCTCTGTCTGCCGCTCATTCATCCGTGCTGCGTCTGCGTGTGGAGCCTGTCTGAGGTGAGTCCAAACGTTCTGCTCCTGCTCTCTGGCTTTTGTTCAAGTTGTTTCAGATCAACATGAAAGGCTGATTCACTTTCTGCACAGAGTGTGTGTGTGTAAGGCGACAATATCGACATTGATTAGATTCTCTATGTTCACAAACAACAGGGCGTGCAAAAATCCTAATTTAAATTAAACCAGTGATGCATTCAGGTGCCTTTCATGCAGTTGAAATCAGGGTTATTATGATCTTCTGTTTGTGACTGATGCTTCATATCACACTCACTCTGCCTGCAGCCTCACCACAAAACCGACACACTCCAACCATGTCCTTTACCAGGAAACAGACTTTCACTTCACATTAAAACACAAAGGTCTCTTATGAAGAGCTAAATCAAAACCTCCCGCAGCCTCACAGGCTTCAGCCTTCCCTCCATCAATCCTCATTTCACAGATCCACTCAATCCACTCTCTCATATACGTCAACATAAAATCATTCTCTGGTGACGTTTGTCGTTTATGATCAGAATCTTCCCACGTTTCTGTCCTTCACTCCTGCAGAGCAGTATTTACTGCTGATACACAGTCGTTAATAACGTGGCTGTTTTCCCACAGGCGGTTAAAAATAACGTGGTTCTGCTGCGGAACATCATGATAATCAGATGTAGAGTTTTCCTCTAATGCAGCAAAAAAAAAAAAAAAAAAAAAATTGTAGTTTGACAGTGAAGATCTGTTAATGCAGCTCTGAGATTAAATATAAAGCGTATGTGTATATAATGCATATAAACCTGTGTTAACCCTGGTTTTCAGACCTGGAGTGACGGGTTGCACCGGGGACACGGGTTTCAATTCTCCATCACAACCCGGAATCACATCCTCATCCTCTTTAACACACAACACAAAAAAAGCTCTTTGCTGAGCATTTTCACATCTCTCTAGGAACATGAGAATGTTACACCGACATTCGCCCTGTTTCCCAGAACCCATGCAAAAACGCTGAGTTCACCACGTGGAGCCACAGCAGCCTGACACGGCTCAGTTCAGGCTTTTTTTTCTCTTTTCTTTACTATAATAC
Source organism: Trinectes maculatus (assembly GCA_016785345.1). Classification (NCBI taxonomy): domain Eukaryota; kingdom Metazoa; phylum Chordata; class Actinopteri; order Pleuronectiformes; family Achiridae; genus Trinectes; species Trinectes maculatus. Next base: position 10,377 of record JAFBJQ010001024.1, read on the forward strand.
ACAGTAATGTTATTTCTGAGCCGTATGTGTGAATGCACACATCAGCTTGATACAGGTATTCTGATAAAAATCAGTCACGTGTTGGTTAGCGGACGACTTCTTTCTATCCCAGTGTTGGTGTGAATCATCGACGCGTAGTCTCGTGTCGCTGACTCAGCTTTTTCACTCGTTTCACCCAAAACAGGAAAACACAACATCAGTTTACTCTACTTAGATACATCATCTCCACGACTGCCAACGTAACGCTTGTGTTCCCAGTTTTTTTGTGTTTTTTGTGTTTTCCAGTCGACTGTGTGCGTGTTGTCACAACCTTGGACCCGCGATCACGCAACAAACAGATGGACAAAGTTTGCACGGCGGAGCAGATTTGTAGGACAACACACACGGCTGAGTGCAAACACAAACTAATGGACACATGTTCCTCTGTCTGTTTGCTCCGCAAAGTCAAACATTGCACAAATCTGTTGGGTTAGCGAGGCTCATTTCCCCACAGCGCCCGAGTGGTTTCTGCAACGCACGCACTTTTTACAACACTCTCACGTCGAAAGATAAATCTCCCCATCTGAAAACGTCACGCTGGACGCCGTTAGCAGCCTCCTGCAAAAGTCTTCATTCTTTCATAAAAATGTCCACATTTCCCAGCAGCCTTAAACCCCCCACGCGACCTCTGACCTCACACTCATCCTGTCAGAGGAGGATAAACACATTAGTAATAATAATAATATTTCCATCATCTTTCAGTCTCATGTCTGTTGTCACCAGCGACAGGAAGCCTGTCTCACTGTCCTCTTATTGTTTAGAGCCTTAAAGGAAACCAGCTCAGTCTGATCTGACTCACTCCGGCTGGCCCAGCACAAACAGACTCATTCAGGGGAAAACAAAACAAAGACACAAAGTTAAAACTGCAGGTCTCCATGAACGCAGCACCAGCACGCAGCAGTGGGATTTCCAGACCTGACATGTGGAGAGGGAGTGTTTGAACGCACCGTTAGTGGCGGTGTGTGTCAGGCTATAGATCGTCTTGGTATGTGTGTGGGCGGAACAGGTTCAGGTTCAGGTTCAGGTTCAGGTTCACGGTCCAGTGGAGATAAGATGAAGGTTGTTAGTCTGGAACCTAATGGTCACATTTACAGACGCAGGTTCAAAAAGCAGACGTGCATATAAAAAAAAAGACAACCAAGGGCAAACTCATTTCCTCCTGTTCAGGAAGCCACGGTTTCATTCACTGTTCAGTGCAGAGTCAGGTCAACAGTCACATGTGGGAGGGGAAGTCAAGATAAAGTTGATAAAATGACACCACACGTGTAATCGAGTGTGTTACTAAATTTACTGAGCGTAAACACAAAACATCTGTCATCAAATCCTCAACGCACAACTTGGAAATAAAAAAACCCTGGGTCTCCAGTGGCAAGGGAAAACAGGCGCGTGCACACACACACACACACACAACACACACACACACTCCTCTGCACCATGTGACTCAGTTGGTATCGTCCCACGCCTCTGTTCATACCGCTGCTCTTCCCACGCCCCGATCTGCCCGGGCTTGTCCCGGACAAGGCCCTGCGGAACCTCGCCAACTACATCCCGATGCATTTGGCTCAGATACAGTCAGTGTGAGGGTTTCTCTCAACTGACAAATACACAACAACAGGTTCAACACACACACACACACACACACACAAAACCCACATAAAAAGTCAACTGATTAATTACTCGAATCAGGTTCTTAATCTAATGAACATCGTGTGAGAGTCATGTTAACGATGTCATGTTGAAGATTTACGACATGTCACTGGAGATGTGGTTCCACGATGGTCCTGATGGTGATGGTGATGATGATGATGATGATGATGATGATGATGATAACAATGATGATTATAACTCTACAGACACTGTGGCAAAACGTGTGAAAGGAAAATTTTAGAAAAAAAAACAAACAAACCACGAAAACCTGCTGTGCCTAACACAACCACCGGTGTGTGCACTACAATGTTTCCACAGTGTGTCTTCCTGTGGTGAGACGCACAGCTCAGACAGAAGACTGTGACTGATGGCAGATAACGATGTGAAACATTCATGATCCAGGAACAACACTTTCTCTTCTTCTACAGAAATAACGACAGTAAACAAACCACTAAGCGCCTCATGGCCACTCTCCTCAGCGTTGCGATGCACGCGATGGCAGATGTGGTTAGATTAGAAGATCTAGATCTGACTGTGGTCTGACACCAAAACTCAGCTTCTGCTTCTGCAACTAGTTCAACCTCAGCCTCGAACGTTCAGCTCACACCTCCACACTGTGGGTGTGTGGGTGTGTGTGGGGTGGGGTGGGGTGGGGGGGTGGTCCACTCTGATACGGCAGCATCTTCACCAACAAGTGACAGACGCTAACAATTTAAATTATCTGTAAAATTGATGACTACACTTTAATTGATCATATGAATGAATTGTTAATTAATATTCATCATTAAGCTCAGTTTGAAACAGTTCTCTTATTTTGGTTCCAAACATTGTGTCCTGGACCTGAAGGCCACGTCAGAAACAGATTCTATGATGTCATCAGGACAGAGATGGAAAACGGATTTCACGAACGGCACTGTGATGTGCAGTCTGATACTACTACTACTACTACCACTACTACTACTCATAATAATGATAATAATAATAATAATAATAATAATAATGATAATAATAATAATATTAATAATAATAATAATAATAATAATAATAATAGTAATAATAATAGTAATAAGAATAACATTGACGTGTTGTGGATGGATATAGAGTCTGAGTCAGACATTCGTGTCTGGAGTCAGAGTCGGATTCGGAGTCTTCACTGACAGATTTCCAGGCAGGGATGAGCAGGAACGTTCTCTGGGAGACAACAGCGTTCGGGAATGTTGGGCCTCTTCCAAGTCGTGACGCTGCTACTCCGTCACTGGTCTCTAAATGCATGACTCCTACAATACCGCATTACCACAACACGTTGTTGCCTGTGTCTGGGGGTGAGAGGTGGAGGGAGAGAGAGCCAGAGACGGAGGTCTATGACCTCCGTCCTGTGACCTGACATGAACACATGCTCAGTAAGTTGTTGTCAGCTGTTTGTTTCTAACTGCTGCTTGTGTGTCTTATAATGTGTGTGTTTTTTTTTTTCAGCCATGAGACTGAGTGTAAGACTCGGAAACCTACTGTTCTACTTTGGGTTATGTGGGATGTGCACAGGATTTCTACAAGGTGAGTCACAACACACACACACACACACACGCACACGCACACGCACACACACACACGATTACGTGTCTCATTTCAAACTGTACAGAGGCATTTCATCACCATCTTGTGGCCACAGCTGCAACAGCAGCATGCGTCTACCATTAGTCATCAGGACTATTTGGAGTAACTCTTAAACGCTGCGTCGTACTGTGGCTCAAAAAAGCTTTTACAGCTCCAAGGAAAAACACTGGAGTCCAGGTTCGGGTCCAAACATCTGGGCAGCTTCTGGTGAAAGACTCAGATATAAATATAATGAAGTCTGTTCTCTGTTGGCTGACTGAGTGACACATGTCCCACGTGTTTGTTTCAGAGAACTGTACCAACTACAGGCGCCAGTTTGACCGGGTTTTCTCTGTTCCGGGAGATATGGCCATGGTGAAGACCACCTTGATTGCTCCATACGTCTTTAACTGCAGCGCCGTCCCGTACAACATCAGCTGGTACAACTCACAGACAGGTCAGGAAATGCACGACCAGCCCGGTCGGATCATGGTGCGAGGAGAGACGCTGTGGTTCCTGAAACTAACGCTGGATGACGCCGGGGACTACGTGACCGTAGTGAGGTACGGTGGCCTCAGAGGCTCATGGTCCACCCGCCCATCGCTTATTCACCAAGAATGAAGTCAACAGACAACTGTCTTTAATTTTCCAACAGAACTTCGTCTCAGTGCTACAGAGAGTCCACCATGTTGGTGGTTGACCAGCCGACCCCCGGACAGTGTGGACGACCGAATACGGCCGGTCAAGTACTAACAAACGGAGTGACGGACAACCTGTCCTGTCCCCTGAAAGACTACATCAACAAACTGGACAGCTACAACATCAGCTCCTCTATCACGTGGTACAAAGTGAGTTCTGGAAACGTCTCTGTGACATATATGTGTTTTTAAATGTTTCCTTCATATACAGCTATTGGACTTTTCTGACTCTTATCCTGATCCAGGGTTGTGAGCCCCTAGTGGATGGGACAAAGAAGTACATCTACAGAGATAGGACCACACTCATAATTAAATCAGTGGATGCTCAAGACAACCACAACTACACCTGCACCCTGACCGCCACCATTGGCGGCATCACCGCAACCATATCGGAGACGATTGATGCGTGGGTCAGAAGTGAGAGCGGAGACAGTGACTGAGTAAAGGGGGAAATTAAAGGCTCCAACTTATATTTCCCAGTTCATCCTACATGTTGATCATTTATTTGGTTTTTCAGGCGAGTACTCGATGGTTCCACAAGTGATCAAACCAACCAACACAACAATCACCGTACCGATCGGTGAGTCCAGCCATAGTTCCTAACTGTGAGAAAAATATTTAATAACCACAGTCAAAAGTTAAATGTAACATATTGTACAAATTTCTCTGTTTGTTGTGTTCAGGGTCCAACTTCAGCCAGCTGTGCCGAGTCTTCGTGCCAGGGGTCGGGTTGCCCTTCGTTGATATCGTTTGGTTCAGCGAAGACGATTTCATTGACTCCTACGATCCCTCGGACCGCGTCTACACAACACTGCAGCCGTCAGTTCTTTAAGCGTGTCCAGTTATGTCTCTGGCCTTATCTGCTGCTTCTGGGAACAAAACGCTGATGCGTCTCTTCTCTCGTCTCTCAGTCTACATTTCCAGGATGGTCCTAATAAAGGCGTATGGCTGGAGGTTCTGCTGACGTTCTCTGAGCTGAAGGAGGAAGATTTCTACATCAACTACACGTGTCAAGCTCAGAGTTCCCGGGGTCATCCTCAAGCTTATTTTACACTGACACCAGCAGGTAAGAAAAACAAACCCAAAACGAACCAGAACAAGCCTCCGAAAACATCTGTTTGCTCCATCTGTGTCCAAAATCCTTCGATCCGCAGTTCACCATCACGGACAAAGCAAGCAAGTCCATATAGATGTTGGATGAGATGAAGACACGTGCAGCACATACTGGTTTTAGAAATCACATTTCCACTTCATTTTAGGACCCATTGATGATTATTAAACATGAAACAGCTGCCGGTCACATCTGGAGCCACTGGCTTCAACCACAAGCAAAAATCCCTCACTGACATTTGGCGAAAGAATAAAATCAAACGTCATCACATGGCATCGATGTCTGTCTCTACAGATCCAAACATCATGATTCCCATTGGATCCGTGTTTGGTTGCGTGACGCTTCTCTTTGTCGTCAGTGTCGTGGTTTTCTACCTTTTCAAAGTTGACATGGTGCTGTGGTTCAGGAGGACGTTCCCGGTCCTCTATAAGAACAAAGGTAACAGTCACATGCTCTTTTCGTTGTATACAACACTTCAAGACTAAAAACCCACAACGACGCCTTGACCTTGCAACCTACACAACCACACACACATACAGTGCAGTGCACTATACCCACACAGGCATCACAACACGCACTTGATGCATGTTTCTTCAGAGAGAGCAAACAAAGGAAACAAACTAACCGCACTGCTGCCTGAGTCGTTTCTCATCAAATGTCGCTGACTGATTTCCTAACAGAAGCTGCCCCCCCACCCCCTCTTCACTTTTCTCTTCTATTCTCGACTCCACTGCAGCATCACACAGTGAGCGTCAGTGTCAGTGTCAGTGTCAGTGTCAGTGTCAGTGTCAGTGTCAGTGTCAGTGTGTTTGACCACCCTGCACATGAAACCCAGTAAAATGTGAATATTCATGTTTTCGCCTTGTTGCATTTTGGAGGGAAACAAAAATTAACATCATCATGAATTCGTCCCAATTTCCCACCCAGTATAACATGAAAGACCTGCATCTGTTGTGTGAACATAAAGTAGTTATATAAAGATATATAATATGTAAATATATATTATATATAAATTATCTCTCCTCCTCAGTGGAGGGGGGGCGGGGTAATTGATCATATATCCAGCCTGGCCACTAAAGTAACAAATGCATCATGTTCTACTCTCCATAAAGTCTCCTGGTTTTTCCTGCCTCAGATTTGGACGGGATGCTGTATGATGCCTATGTGGCGTATCCACAGCCCGGTGCCGCTGGCTTCGCTGAGGAAGTGGCAACGTTTGCTCTTCACACTCTGCCTCAGGTGTTGGAAAAGGCCTGTGGCTACAAACTGTTCATAGCAGGCCGTGACTGTCAGCCCGGACAGGGTAGGTCACTCGCAAGCAGGGCTAAGTGCTAACATCTTATACTGGTCCCTGAGGGCCACGTGTAATGTCCTCGTCCTCCCCTGTCCCCCCTCCAGCCATCATCGACTCGGTGGAGGAGAATATACAAGCCAGCCGCCGCCTGCTCCTGCTCTACACCGCCGCCACGTTCACTGGCAAGAGACTCACAAGCAGCAGCAGCAGCAACAACAACAACCTGACGAAGAACAACAACAGCGACAACAGCGGCGGCGACGGCGGTGGCGACAGCGGTGGCGACAGCGGTGGCGACAGTGGTGAAGTCCATGAGGACCCGAGGCAGCAGCTGGAGTGTCTGGCAGCCATGCACAGGTCCCTGGTGGAGGGGTCACTCAAGGTGAGACGCCCGGCAACTCGGACATACATCATCATAACGTGCTCATGTCAATAAATAAATAAATAAATAAATAAATAAATAAATAAAGGTGAGTTGTGTCGTACAGGTGGTTCTGGTGGAGCTGGAGGAGATCAGCCCGGCTCAGCTGGATCTCTTCCCCGAGTCGGTGCGGCACCTGAGGAAGAAGCAGGGCGCCGTGTGCTGGTGGAAGAACCGGAGGACGCGGCGACGCTGGAGGACGTGTGTGACGAGGAGAGGCGGCGAGGAGGAAGGTGGACAGGACACGTGGTTGTCTCCATCCCTCTCGCCGTCCTCCAGGTTCTGGAAGGAGATTCGGTATCACATGCCAGCGAGGGGCAAGCGGGCGCTATACCCAGAGAAAACCGCCCTGTTGAACATATGACGTAAAGTGCTGAACCAGAGAGAAGCTGGTTTCCATGAAGCTGTGAGGAGCGCGTTGGACGAGTCCACGCTACAGCACAGGAACACACAACGTGTTTTCACGTCATAAGACGCATGTTTCACACAACACAGTGACCCACTGTCAACCAGCATGTGTCTATGAAGAAAAGACTGGTGTGTGTGTGTGTGTGTGTGGGTGTGTGTGTGTGTGTGTGTGTGTGTGTGTGTGTGTGTGTGTGATCTGTGGACCGGGTCATTATATGAAGTGCTCAGACAGGAGTTGTGTTTAAAATGAAAAATATGTAAATATGAATAAATATGTTAATATTTGTGAGTTTTTGCCACTTGTTTCCTTTCGTGCAACAAAGCAACACAATATTAAAAAAATAAAGTCTCATATTTTGATTGATTATTGGTTACTTTACATTAATGGTGAAGACTTAGTGAATATGCGTATCCCTGTGTTCATTATAGACTATTACTTCTTAGCAGGTGAAAAATCCTCTGACTCAGCACTGACTAATAAATGTCTTGTATTTCCTGCATGTCATGTCATGTTTAATTAGACGCCATGTTTAATTAGATGGATATTACAGTCTTTAGCCTGAGGCGACTGAGGTATTTCAGTAAAACATGTTACAAAATCAAAGCCACAAAAGCAAACAGGAAGCAAACGAGGTCACGTAAAAGATCTCTGTGTTTCTGTTTTGCAAAACGATGAGATGTGTAATTTCATCATGATGTTAGTAATCCTGCTGTCACCTCAAATCTGCGCGTTCGTCAGGAAAACAAACATCCTAAAGATGCCGTGGCCTTTATTCAGTCATTTCTGTATTCATTTATTTCTGTATCTATTTATTTATTTCTGTATTTATTTATTTATTTCTGTATTCATTTATTTCTGTATTTATTTATTTATTTCTGTATTTATTTATTTCTGTATTCATTTATTTCTGTATTTATTTATTTATGTATTCATTTATTTCTGTATTTATTTATTAATTTATGTATTTATTTATTTATTTATTTATGTATTTACTTCGGGCGGTGATGAAGCTGAAGCTCCTCTGAATCATTGTGCGACATCGACACTGCGAGAACAAATCGGTACCGCTCGAGTGGAAATGTCACAGTGGGGTGGAGGGGAAGGCTATAAATGATGCGAGGAGGGAAAACCCGGCATCTCTTCACAACAGCCAGCGTCAACGCTGCAGCACGTCTCAACCTGGCGAGCTGAAGTTCTCAGCAGAAGCCCGGCTGGACTCTTCCCTCTTTCATTAGCTATGACAGAGGAGACGTCATCTGGTCTGTGGTGACACATGGTGAGTTTACATCATGAGGACTCTTCCAACTCTTCTGTGCCCTGATATTAACTGTCGTCACTTTCAGGTTGACTCACTTGACTTTATCGTCTTTTTATCTCACTGTAAAATGGTTTCGTTGTAGTGAGATACAGGCGGAACGTCGTCGTGAAGCAGAATCAAGATTCTTTTTTTTCTTTTCTTTTTTACTGCTTGAGTCAGCAAGTTAGCAAGTTAGCATCATGTATCATTTCTATCTTATCTAACGATAAAGGAGTATGAGACTATTTACAGACCAAATTCTCCGCTAGGTCAATAATGACATCATGTGTGTAATCATTGTGATTTGATTGAAATTAAATTGAATGATAATTTTTTTAAAATGTTAAAGTTTAAAAAAAAAAGTCACTATGTCTGCAGCTTATATTATAGAAAAGAGGGAGCGCTGCAGGGAAACCATAACAAGCTAACTGCCATTGTCACTGAGGGAGGAAGTTGGAGCAACAGGGGGAAAAAAAAAAACAAAACACGTCAACACTAAACTCAAGACACTAAACTGAAGAAGCAGGTTCGACTCCCAGAGGTGTCACCTGTCCCGCTCCAAACAAACCCCCAGTCGGTGGAACTTCCCAGGACTTCCCTGGGAGTGTTTCGGCCAAGCCTTTGTGTATCTCCCACTTCCCTTTACTGGAGCCAGTCTGAGTCAGGAAACGTGTCAAAGAAGTGCGTTAGACGCGATACGAGCAGAGGAGCTGATGGAATGTGACCTGTCCGTCCCACAGACCGGGACCATGGCTCCGACAGACGTCCTCTGCCTGCTGGCTGCGCTGCTGTCTGCTGTGAGAGGCGCTGTGGCACGCGGTGAGTACTCATCATCACTAATCCTCTGCTCCAACAACACACGAGGTCTTTGTGAGGTCTACACAAACAGCAGCAGGGTCATGGGTCGTTTTTAACAATGAACTGAAAGCTACCACAAGGTTTGTGTTACCACGGTAACAATCACTCCAGGAAGTTCTTTACCTGAAAGAGGCCACCGCTGTGTTCAAAGGAAACGACTGGGTACAGTGTGAGGTTGCACAATAACACAAAAGAAAGCCCACACACACACACACACACACACACATCTGAGTGGAAACTCAGCTACAGCCGAGTTTCCT
>JAFBJQ010001024.1:22500-55000 GCA_016785345.1 Trinectes maculatus
CTTTCTTCTTCTTAGTAAACAACTTCTAGAGGCATTACTGCCACCTTCTGGATTCAGAATTTCCCTGCAAAATTTCTCTGATAACACACACACACACACACACACACACACACACAGAGAACACAGACTGGAACACACTGACCATACTGACACAGTCAGAAACACACACCACTCCACACTGTGTTTTAAATAGAGACAACTCGCACCGAATTGTGGCTGCAATAGTACGATAATTATCGGTGCTAAGTTGTTGTGCTAATGTGTGCATATCTTAAGTAAATACAGCGTCGTGTGTGTGTATTTATTTCATATTTATTTCAATGCAGGTCAGAGGTCGATGGATCATTGATCCTCCTGGAGTCCTCCATCGTGTTCCCATTGTGAGGTCTTTCGCTTCACGTGTCCCCTCGCCCGCCCCCCCCAACCACCAACACACACACACACACACACACACACACGCACACACACACACGCACACTCACACACTGTTTGTAGTTTGTAGTCTGCTTATTGTTATGTTCCACTATTGCTCGTTGTCTTCTTCTCCTCCTTTGGCGTCTCCTGGTGCAGCAGCTTGTCTCTGGCGTCTCTCGGCTCCTGCGCTGGTGGAGCTTTTCCTCTGTGCGTCATGTTTAGCCATGGCGTTGTGTCTGCAGAGCCAGTGGGCCAGGATCTGGACAGGGTTCACGGGCTGCTGCTGCTCAGCCACCTCAGACAGTCCCCTTGCCAGATGTCTTCCAGCGTTTTTCTTCTTGTACTCAGAGTCCATGTTCTTCTTCTTCTTCTCTCTCCCTTTTTATTATTCAATGGTGGCTGGCAAACACGACTCTAGAGTTAACCTTGTGACAGTCACTCACGTTTTAGAAGATCAAAGCATTCAAACATTTGGATGAATGACGTCATCGACAGAAACAGACACGTGAGGAAAAAAATATGTTGCTCAGGAATGTTCTCTATATTTTGAGGGGAGGACGTACGGTCCCGAGGTGGGATCTGTCCCCTCGCTGAGGACACGAGGGGACAAACGGGGCAGAATGCGATGTGTTGCAACGTGTTGTGATTATATGTCGTAATCTGACGTAATGTGACGCAACGTGACATGTTGTGATGTAGTGGACAGTGGAGGTAATGCGCCTACAAGAAACCAGTGACAGCGTTTTCCACTGAGACAATCGGTCAAACAGAAGATGGACAACCGGCTCGAGGAGGATAAAGAGAAACATCCTCTGTCAGACCAGATCAACTCTGAGCTTCAGAGGACCAACGGCTCCAACCAGGAGCAGACGGACGATCTGGAGACACATAAGCTGGACCTCATCACGGACGTCCTCAGCGCTGAGCTCCTGAAGGAGCGGAGCCTGAGGGAAGAGCTGACTATGTGCTTACACGCGGAGAGGGAGGCACATCAGCAGGAAATGGAGGCTCTTCTGCTGAAGCTGGACGTCTTGAGAGCCATCACCACTGACATCTACATCAATTCCCAGACTCTGATGGAGGAAACGCTGCCGCAGAAGGAAGAGCAGGAGTTCACGTATGAAGAGGCCTAGGTCAACGGGATCTCTAAGGATGCATTACCACCATTCACGTTGCCTGGCAACATGTCACATCACACAAACACTGAGTCCTCGGAGAGTTTGGACCCTGTAAAGGAACCATCCATTAGATGCAGGTAGGTATTTGTTGGCTGAGTCTATTGAAGCCCAATCTTCAGATCCCGATGCAGGAGAACGTTGTTAGAACGTTGCCCCTGAATGTGTCGAGATGTGTTGTGTTATTTCCTCTCCAGTTGAACAATCATGAATGAAAACATGAATTGTTCTTCATAAGTGACCACTCGGTGGCGCTGTCTGTTTCAGAACTCCCACACTCAGTTGTGGACATGCAGTAGTTTTCCTGTTCCTGCTGTAAACTGCCTCTGTCTCTGTGTTGTCCCAGACTGCAGGAGGGAGACAGACACCTACTATGTGAGCGTTGGACACCTCCTAGTGCTGAGGTGTCAAGTCGCTGACGCTCACAGCGATGTGACCTGGAGCAGAACCGGGGGGCCCGACCGGGGGCTGCCCACAGGCGTGGAGGCCAGGGACGGGTTCCTGTGGTTCCTGCCTGTTCAGACGCCTCATAATGGAACCTACACCTGTGAGACAAGGTATAAAAGATTTGTGATGAGTCTTTAAAACCACACAACATCAGATAGAGAGGGGGGCGGATAGTGATGGATAATCCAGCTGTGGAGAAGCATCTGGCTTTAATTGGCAAACATCTGATTGAATCTAGATCAGAATCGTTGTGAGAAACGTTGAAGCAGTCGAACAATGTCAGAACAAAAAGCATGTCTCCTTGAAGAAACGCTCAAGCAGCTCTGTTTTGACCCATTCAGGGACCAGAGTGGATCAGTGAAGATGAGCTTTGAGGTGTGGGTGTCCACTGGAGGGTGTCCCGACCCACCGGAGGACATATCCGTCCTGCAGGGGACCAACGGAGTTCTACCCTGCAAACAGACAGAGATCCTGAGACTGAACAACACTAGGACCATACGGTGGATGAAGGTATATAAACAACCCCCATGGTGTGTTTCATGATATCACAACATAACAACTGTTTACTCTGTAAACACAGCACTGCCCTCTAGTGTGCACATCCAAAACATGAGCTGACGTCTACAGTAAGTCATGAGTCATCTGAGTCATCTGCTGGTGATGTAAACCCAGGCTGAGATGATTCTGTTGTTGTGTTGACTTCATCAGTCAGTGACAGAGACCTTCACACTCAGACCGGAGGGTGGTGTGTGTTAATAATTCATCAGAAACATTCTTTCTTCTTTTAAGTAATGATTAAGTAATGAGTCATCTGAGTCATCTGCTGGTGATGACGTGTGTGTGTGTGTGTGTGTGTGTAGGACTGCCGCCCGCTGGAGGACGTCCCTGTGGATGATAACGGCCACATGATGCTTCCTGGCGTCTCCGACAGTGATGCTGGCATATACACCTGCCTGGTGGACGTCAGCCTGGGCAACAGGAAGTACACGGCGGCACGCAGCATCCAGCTGACTGTAAACAACAGTATGTGCTGATGTGTCATCACTTTATGGCTGAAACCCAGTGGAGAGGAATTCATCACTGTTATTTTTCCTGTGACATGGTTTTCATTCTGTATGCAGATGCCGGGGAAACGGTCCTTCCGGAGCCGGAGCTGGTGTTTCCCAAACAGGAAGTGGTCGTAGTGAAAGTGGGCAAGTAACACGCATCAGAACCAGTTGGTTTGCCAGGTTTGACTTTGTGAGGATGCGTCGTCTAACGAGTCACGTATCCCGTTCCAGGTACGAGGGCGGAGCTCCGGTGTTTAGCCTACATCGGCTTCAGCGAGGACCACGGGACCCTCATGTACTGGACTGTGGACGGGGCCTTCACCGAGGAGCACGAAGAACTGAGGGAGTCGTGGAACTAGTGAGTCTTGATGGAGATTTTTACAGAACAACACAGAGACATAATCATCTGTGCACATTGTGATGATGTCATGTAAAGAACGCTGGACTGCGAAAGTGAGTCTTGATGTGATGAAGATGTGGACGATGCGGTGTTTGAAATGTCTGTGTTCAAACGGCAGTACTCACAGGAGAGGCAGAGTCTACGGTCAGTCCACTCTGATCATCTCCAAAGTTCTCCCCCGGTTCCTCAACGTGCCAATTCACTGCAACGTGATGAGTGCAGCTGGACATAAAGCTGGACTGGTCTTTCTACAGGAAGGTAGGTGGAGGTGAACTAAAGTTAGGCATAAACCAGCTCCTTCCTGGAAAGATCTCCACTGGATCAACCGACCGATCGTTTTAGACGTAGTATAAAACAGATTTTTTATTTTGTGCAGCCGACCACAGCTCCCTCTACACCAGCGTCGCCCTCGGCCTCGTGTCTGTGCTGGCTGTCACGGCGCTGGCTGCCGCCTTCCTCCTCTGCAGAGTGGATGTGGTGCTGGCTTACAGGGAACTGTTTCGACGCTTTTCCCACGGAGGTCGGTGTTTAGTCTGGAAACCTGAATCATCTGACCGGAATATTCACAGGAAAGACCTGCCAGGTCGTTTCTGTGAAGGAAAAACAAAACAAAAACAATGCTGTTGTCTCCACAGCTACAGACGGGAAGCTGTACGACGCCTACGTCAGCTTCCTCCATTCCGACTCGCTGAGGTCGGAGCAGATGCTGGACTTTGCACTGCAGCTCCTGCCTGAGGAGCTGGAGAAGAAACATGGCTACTCCCTGTACATCAGAGGACGAGATGACTGTCCTGGAGAAGGTCAGGAACTCCCCCCTGGTTCATAGGTGGTGGTATAATAAACCTGTAGAGTTCTGCTTCTTCGCTATAATAAGAACCTGTGTGTGTTGTGTTTTGAAAGATGAGTCCAGTCATTGAGGTTCCTGTGTTTGAACTTCCACAGCCGTGCACGATGCCATCGCTGCTGCCGTGCGTCAGTGCCGCAGACTCATCATCATCCTGTCGCCTGAGACTCAAACCGCCAGCGAGGCCACGACGTCTTTATGCCACGACCACAGCCAGCTCTGCTACGAGCAGAAAATCGCCATTCACGACGCCCTGACCCAGAATGACCCCCGAGTGATCCTGGTGGAATTTGGTGAGGACGACTCCTTCGCCTCATTATTGTAGGAAACTAATGATTAACTATCTCAACCAAACGTATCAGATACAGGAACACGTTAAACACACATTTGATGTATATTCCTTTGTATATTCCATGTCTCATTTTCCGACATGGAGGAGTAGCTGTTATGAACCATACTGCAGCCAGACAGCAGGGGGCGTGTTTATTTGAAACTCATAAGGGTGAAAAACGCTCTCATTTCTACCAGATGGTGCTGTGGACTACAGTCGCCTGTCAGAGTCTCTCCAGTACATCAAGAGGAGACACGGAGCTCTGAGGTGGACGGGAGCCTCGGTGGAGACCCACAGACCCAACAAGGTGCACTCAAACAGACGCTTCTGGAAGAACCTGAGGTACCACATGCCATTGGTTCCGGCAGGGAACCTCCGGACCGTCGTCTAAACCAAGTGGAAAAACAAGGACCTACATACAGGCCCATTTCCTGGAGACAACTTGAAAGACACTATCATCATCATCACCTGATTCATGTTAATAAATAAACCTTTGTCTTTTTGTCTGTCTCACTGAGAGCCTATAAATGTCCATATCAGTATTGGACAATTATAAATAAATATAGATCCATATTACAGGTTTTTATGCTGTTAAAGGTTCTGACACTGACGCCTCCACGATGTGGTTTGGTCACAATTAATATGAATTTAGTATGAAGACAGATAACAGAGAGAGAGAGAGAGAGAGAGAGAGAGAGAGAGAGAGAGAGAGAGCGTTTCCAGAGCAACCAGAGAGAGAGAGAGAGAGAGAGAGAGAGAGAGAGAGAGAGAGAGAGCGTTTCCAGAGCAACCAGACATTAGATAATGATCAGAACACTGAGTAAGACAAAACACAGGGTTCCACATTAGACTATCTCACTGTGTGAACTCCTTCTGTTCTTCCACTGTGCAAACTGATGTGTGAGTTAAACATTATCATCATTATAATTATAATTATTATAATTATTATAATTATTATTATTATTATTATTATTATTATTATTATTATTATTATTACGTGTTGTGCAATGTTTCAATTTCATTCCTACCATTTCTGGGACAACAGCAACAATGAAGTGACAGAAAGAAAACTTTATTAATGTTGCTTACGAGATGTTTTGTTTTTACGATAGAACAAGAAGACCTTTGAGAAGCACATTTTCTTCCTGCACTTGTGTCACATGACTAACTGTTATGAAGAGAATGAACTCTAGTGACATAGGCTATAGGGGGGGTTTCCATCGTCATATCATGTGCATAGGTTAAGATAATTAAGATAATGAAAGGTCACTGTTTTTCTTTAGATAAGGAGCAACGTTTGGCGCAGTTTAATCGCTAATGCTACTTTATGTGCTTCCATGTGTAAGCGTTGATGCCTGAGTGGGAAAGAACCAGCCAACGTAAAGCCAGCTTCCACTGGAATGACACACTCCTTTGCTGGAATGGAATGAGGCCATGCTTCAGCACTTAGCCAGAAAGCTCCGAGCCGAGCCGGATCCGTCCGGGAGCGCGGCAGGAAACCGCAGAGATGGAGGCACTTACTGTACACGCAGCCATCATCTGTTTGTTTACTCCTCTTCCCGCTCGGCCATCACCTCTGCTTCACTTATCATGCACATACATTTAGCTGAAGTAACGTGTGTCCCTCATGCAGTTGTTTTTTGTTGTTGTTGTTGTTGTTGTTGTTGTTTTTGTGTAGTGATGGGTTTAGTAGGTCACTCACTTCAGACCTAATATAGTTTTATGGAAATGGAAAAAAAGAAGAAAGACTGTTTCTGATGAATTATTAACACACACCACCTCCCCGTCTGAGTGTGAAGGCCTCCGTCACTGACTGATGAAGTCATGTGACACGGTGCCGGGGACTATCAGTGTTTTGATTCGACTACGTCACCTGATTATCATTATTTAAACACACTGCCGCCACCTCTGTCTATTTTTAAAGGCAGAGGGAAAGGAGCAGCACACACTCAACCTGCGCCAGAGCTCCACACACACACCCACACACACACACCCACACCCACACACACACGTCTATACGGTAAGCAAGTGTTTGATTCATACAAACAGTGCTGCATGTTTATTACAATGTGTGTTTGTAATGTTTGTTTAAAAGATGTAATGGATAATGTAACCATAGCAACAAAACATTGAGTAGATGATTTGACCATGATTAAACAACTCGTCTGTGACCACGTGGTTATTTGGGTTTTGGGTTTTTTTTTGCCATTTGCTTTTTCATCTTCTTCGTTTTTGTTTATTTCCCAGAAAGTTTGCTTAAAGAAAGTGAACTCCTCTCTCTCTCCACATTTTTCAAATATATGTGGCGGCTCCTATTTGAAAGTATAATTAGCTTTTAGACTAATAGTGCTTTTTCTAGCCCAGACGCTGAAATGTTCAGAGAGATGTTGACAATAAGCTCTAAGACTACATTGTACTCTGTACAATCAGCTTTTATATATATATATATATGTGGTATATATATATATATGTGGTATATATATGTGTGGTATTTTCATACTGCTGCTGCTGCTGCTGCTGCTGCTGCTGTTTTATCATAGATTAACTGATGGTGGTGTTTCTCAGGCGTCAGCAGTGACTCACTCGCTCTAAAGAAGATTAGGTCTTTTTATCTCTGTCTCACTGCTGCTGCTGCTGCTGCTCGTGGTTCTCACTGATACCGGATGCCAGCAGACTGATGACAAGCTATTTTTCATCCACTTAAACCATGCTGATGTTTTGCTGAGCCCGTGTCAGTGTGTAGAGTGTAGCATGCAATCTGCTCTTTGGCTTCTGATAAGGTCTGGTAATATCATTCTGATGGGTTTGGAGCTTCAGGAAGTGGTTGTGTTTGAAGGTTCCTTCAGGTCAGGCACACACACACACACGCACACGGACACACACGGACACACACGGACACACACATAAACCTGCGCGGAGAGGAACAATATGTGTTAACTTGTATAATAATCACTCTGTTTCCCTCAGATGATGGACGCTGGCCGACTCCTCCTCGCCATCTGCGTGGTCGTGTCAACATCGGAATGTTCAGGTAGTGTTTACATGAGGGTGAAGAATATGCTGCAGCAGGCTGGATACACAGACATTAATGCATTCATCCACAGCTGGATGAGAAAAACATGAATCACTGTTAGAGATGAAGGCGTCAGTGGGGTTTTAATCCAATACATTAAAAAAAAAACAATATGAAAAATGTACCTTGAAACATACTATTATATACACTTATATAAAATAATGATATATACGTTTCTGATCTTTGACAGATCCAGCAGAGCCTCAATGCAAACCCATTGACGAACATCCAGTATACCTTCTTGAAGGTGAAGCATTTCATTACGAGCATTACGCTGTGGTGGGCGAAAACATCACTGATGAGGAGATCACGTGGTACAAAAATAACATCAGGATTGAGGATGGATCGTTTAACGAGACAGAGCGAATACATTTCTTTGGCGCAACCATCTTTTTCCGAAGTCTCCTACTTGAGGACACAGGCTGTTACACTGCCCGGTACATATTTATCAGATCCTTAGATAAAGCTTCATCACCCGGCAGATTCATTTGCCTGTGATGCTGTGTGCTTTTCTTCCAGGCACGTAGAGCCCTCAGGAGGGTGCAGCGACCTCAACATAAACATCAGCGTCCTCGCGACCAGCGAGCGGGAAACCCCCAAACTGCTCTTTGGAGGGATGAAAAGCTCGAACAGGAACGTGGAGCTCAGGTGTCCATCTCGAGTCGGCAAGACATGTAAAAAGTTGGGTGGAAGTTTCACTTGGTACAAGGTACGACCCCCGGGGATTACAGACGCGTACTATGAAGTTTAGTCAGGTCAAATTTCCTGTGACCTTAATCGAAACCGTCTTCATTTTCACTGATTGTCGACTCTGTTGTAGGACTTCAGTCTTCTTCAGGGCAAACACAAGGATATCATGTGGGTAACAAACGTCAGCAAACACGATGAGGGCATCTACACGTGCTTTTGTACGTGGACGCTCAGTTCCAACGTGTACAACTCGTCCGGCTCCAGGAAGTTGATCATTACAGGTGGGAGAGACGTGGGATTTGAATGGGTCAGCCGTACAACTACAGAAGTGAGAAGTCATCGTCCAGTGTGTGTGTGTGTGTGTGTGTGTGTGTGTGTTTTTGATCACAGAGCCGAGTATTTACAACGAGAAAGTTGAAGTCCTCTCTCCGACCAACAGGATCCAGTTTGCTGATGAAGGTGAGCAGGAAGTTCATGTGGTTTGTCGGAGCGCCACACGTTATTGGTCCTCGGTGTGTTTGTGATGCTTGGGAGTGACAGATCTGTGGGTCGATGGAACTGTGCAGTGTTTTTGCGTTAAATTGCGCATGTGTCGTTGTTTCTGTCAGGCGCCAGGCTCCAGTTGAACTGCACCGTTTACTGTGGCATCAATATGAAGAAGGACTGTGACGCCTGGTGGCTCGTGGATGGAGCTCAGCTCGGCACACAGAGGAATGGATACAGTGAAAGCACCAACTTGTCAGTCTAATTTAAATAAACACACCTACATATGCACATATATTTATATATATATATAATATGTATAACACACAAGTGTGTCGAGAGTGTAGCTGTCAGCTTAGGTGATGAAGATGATGTATTTTTTTTGAGTCACTAAAATGTGAGATCTCAACAGGGGTTTGGTCAATTAACTATTAGAACTACATCAAAGCTCAGACTCAAACTATTCATTTTGTCCTTTTCCCTTTGCTGGCCGCTGTTGACACTTTGTTGTCAGAGTCACCGTGAGGCCTTCGTTGAAGACCCTGGCCATCGCCGTCCTGACCATTGAAAAAGTGTCGGCGAAGGATTTTCAGTACGAGTTCAGATGCACCGGCTTGAGCATTTACGATGATCAATCTGTCTCGCTGCGTCTTAACCGGAGAGGTCAGTGGGGGGGGTTAGGGTTAGGGTCAGGGTCACATAAGCATACAGTACATGCACAAAGCAAATCTCCGTGTTTGTGTTTGTTTTCCAGAGTCATTATTTCCATTGGTCACCACCGTGGTGACTGTGTTTTTATTCTGTGTGTTTGCTGCTGTGCTGTTAAAAGTCTTCGCTGTCGACCTCGCGCTCCTTTTCCGACCCTACTTCCCCATAAACAGACGCAACAAAGGTAAGAAACGGAAGATCTCTTCTCTTTCCATACGTAAACCTATAGAAACTGAAACAGTTGGACTCCAGCTTCGTATGAATAAAATCTCCTCCCATCCCAAATCCTTAGAACAACACACAATTACGTCGACACTGTTTTAGTATGGTCAGTTTCCACCTTGACTGGTCAAGGTTTTCTTTCCAGGAAACCATTGCTCCACAGCCAAAATCATGTCGAGCCACATTCATGGAATTTCCCTCCGTAATTCCTTTACGTTTGAGCTCTCAGTCACATCATTTACCCCTGATTACAAACAGATGGTGGGTGTGGAGGCAGAGTTACGTGATCTCAACAGAGAGGAAATCTCAGGAGAAACTCCACAGAGCAAAAGGAATGTGGTTGTCTTTCACAGATGCGCGGTTGTACGATGCCTACGTGGTGTTTGAGACACAGGGCCTGGACCAGGACGCCGAGGACAAGCTCTGTCGGTTCGTCTCCCAGATCTTACCCTACGTGCTGGAGGATAAGTGTGGATATCGACTCTTCATCAAAGGCAGGGATGACATACCTGGGGAAGGTGTGTAATTACTATTATTTATTTTTTTTTTTTATTTTAATGTGTCTTCTCCACAGAGACTCACTGAAATGACACTCGCATCTGCCCGTAAAATAAAGCTACCACAAAGCAAAACAAGAACAAATTTGAAATGGTCCTTTACAGTGGTAACCAGGGTTTGCCTGAACCTGCAGATCACCTGGAGCAGGTGGAGAGCAGCATGAGGCAGAGCAGGAGACTGATGGTGGTCCTCAGCCCAGGTTCAGGATCATGGTCGGAGAACACAGACCAGCAGGCCTCCTCGCTGACTGAGGGCTTTGACTGGCAGGTAAGAGGCTTCGCAAGGTCCAACAAAACCATCCTTCCTTATCTCCATTTTTTTTCCTCCTGTTTTTGATGCCAGTTGTAATTTTTTATCTTTTGTTGTCGCAGCTTTTTCTTGTACTTGTTCGAGGAGCTAACGTGAATATCATACTCATATTTCCCTATTTATTACACATCATTAGATGAAAAATGATCATTGTCATGTGCCACTCGACTGGTTCAGTCTTGATGAGAATCTGGATCCGAGGAAAACGTTTGTACAACTTGACTCCTCCAGGTGGGGCTGCACCGCGTACTGGTCCAGATGGAGATGAGCATAATTCTGATCCAGCTGGGGGACACGGGGCCCCAAGGATACAAGCATCTCCCCATCGCCCTGCAGCATTTAATTCGTAAGAGTGCCCCCTTGAGATGGTCCGAGGGTTCCCGGGTTGCTGCCGCCTGGAACTCGCGCTTCTGGAAGAGAGTGAGATACCTGATGCCTGCCACACCTGCCAGAAAATGTGCACGGTCGGCAATTATCTGAAACCCCCATGATGTCTGCTTTCAAATAAACCCTCGTCCCTTTAAACGCAGGTCTGGAGAGAATCACCTGGTTCCACTGGTTTGTTTTCCTTGTTTATTGTATTGTTCTGTGTGTGTGTGTGTGTGTGTGTGTGTGTGTGTGTGTGTGTGTGTGTCCTCTTTGTGCTACAACGTATAAAGATAAATATCCCAGAAAATGATACAATGAATGAACAACCATCTGTATGAATGAATGTAATTATGAAAACAACACAGTCATATGTTTTCCCATGACGTCTGACACTGAAGATGACGGGCGCGTATGTTTACCCTGTTTGTTCAAGTGCATTGTAATTTTAGCCAGTAGAGGGAAACAAACGTCAGCCTGACAACTCTCATTGCGATATGACAATAAAAAACCAAAACATGTATTAGTGTTGTTTCTGTATTACTGCAGAGGATAAGGCTTTTTTATATTCACTCCACCAGCATGAAGAACTGAACCAGACACAGGACGTGAGCTCAAAGTCTCAAATACACAAACCCAGCAGGCTGAACCCAGACCAGCTTCCCCACAACCACAGGAGCTGTTCAACAAACTGTGCTGCTCAACTGTTGTCCAGTCCATGTTGTGCGTTTGTGTCCAGACATGATCTGCACAGGACGTGTGTGCGTCTCTGTGTGTCTGTGTGTGTAAATGTGCATGTGTCAGCAGAAAGCAGGATGGCGGCACGCTCCCATTCAAAAGGCAGCGGGACGGGGGGAGGGTTGGGGGTTGGGGGGGAGAGAAGGGGGGAGGGGGGGGTCGCAGGGTGATGGGGGGGGGGGGGGGGGGGGGGGGGGGTCGCAGGGTGATGTTTGGCCCGGCAGCTGCGAGCTGCTTCGTGCCTTTGTCCCTCGCTGACCCCTCTGACCTGGCACTCGCCCTGATGTCACACACACACTTCCATGCACCTGCACACAATCAGACACACGCACACACACACACACACACACACATACCAGTATGCACCGAGATCTATGTAAATGTGAAAATTTGCTACAACAGAACACAGACACATGTGCACATGTTCAATAGGCCAGACCCTGTGGGGACGATCTATCATGACTTAATCAGGAAGCTGTGACCGTGTGTGTGTGTGTGTGTGTGTGTGTGTGAGAGAGAGAGAGAGAGAGAGATAGCAGAGCTATGAAAGTGAAATTCCATGAAAAAGACCTAATGTCTGAAAGGAACACGAGTCGAGACTGGCGTTATGTAATCAGTGTGTGTGTGTGTGTGTGTGTGTGGGGGGGGGGTACCGTAGCAACCCTACTTGATGATGATTAACAGTTGTAGCTGCAGTGTCGTACAGTCGCACACATGCTGATCAGGCGGCTGCAGAGGGTTTATGGGCCTGAGTCATGTGGTAAATCCCTGCAATGTGTCCTGCTTTGTGTTACTGCTGAATCACTCCATCTTCATTACACTAAACACGAGCCTGGGCCAACAGCAGGTGGTGTGTGTGTGTGTGTGTGTGTGTGTGTGCACGCGCCCGTGCATTTTCATGATGCCTCCATGGCTCCTTAGGTGACCTACAGGTCACTGGGCCTAAGGCCAACCCTTTGTGCCTTTTAAGTCTGATGACCCTGTCCCATCCCCCTCCCACCACCCCACCACCCCCTCCCCACACACACACCATGTGGTGTGGTCTGGTTTGTTTGGCTTCCCTCTTCGCCTGTGTGTGGCTCTGTTGGTGTAGTATTATGTCTGTAGAGAGCGTGTGTGGATGATACCAGCTGGACGACGGCTTCTCCCTGTGTCCGGCTCTCGGGCCTCGTTAAGGGGCTGGAAACCCCCCCCCCCCCCCACCCCCGCGGCCTGGATCAGCCTGGATCAGGGTTTACCCAGAGGGCTGAGGGCCGAGCGGCAGCGGCCTCTGCTCCTGCTGTTCCCGATCCCTCCGTCCACATCATCTTCACACCTCCACTTCCCTCTCTTATGTCAACAGCACCGCTCGTGATGACAGCCGTGCTAAATTAGAGCATTAATTAATTAGCAGTCAGACACAGAAAATGGCTACAGTGAGTATTTCTATCATTACCGCCAAACAATAACAACAGGTCAGAGGCATCAAGTCGTGGTGGATGATGCCTGAGGACTTTGTGTGTTACAATCTTATAGATCTTATCTTATTTTCCTACTTCTCACCAGTTTCTTCACCATTAAAATCAATTTGATGACGACTTAGTATCAATAAAAAATCAGCAAACCTTTTTCCTAAAAATAAACTGACTCGACTATGATTTATCATTCATATGGATATTTTTAGGGTTTGTATCAGTTTTACGTAGAAACATCTCAAATAAAACAAAAGTTCTTGACTGAGTTGAATGATTGACGTTTAATGATTGATCATTCTGGGTTATGTTAAAAATACACTGATCCATTGTAGAAATCATTTTAATTGCAAATATGCATCGGTTAAACAAAACATTGAATCAGTCCCTTTTCTTCATGCCCACTTGTTTCCATATGTTTCCTCGTATGCTGGAGGCAGAAATGCCACGCGGGTCAAACACAACTACCCAGATTTATCCTGTGTAAACAGCATTTACACTGCACGCCACAGCGTGTGGCCGTGCTGCGTTCGAGTGCAGCTCAGTGAGCTGCGGGGAAAGGCGGGACACCTGTTCATCCTGCGATTAGAAGCAGATGGTCCACATGGCTCCTGCTCCCTGAGGGGAAAACCTGTCAGCTGAGCCCCAATTAAAGAGTCACTGCAAGTCAGAGGGGAGCGGGGGGCGGGGCCTGGTGATGGAGGCTCACGTAAAAAAAAAATCTGTCAGGAAGTGACAGTAATGTTATTAATGAACTGTTTGACTGATAGCATTTTTAGCATTGTGATACCTGCCCCTCTTCAGTTTCCTAAATTCCATATGACTAAACCTTTGAGTGTAGTGCCCACCCACAGCTTATATCTATATATCTGTGTGTGTGTGTGTGTGTGTGTGTGTGTGTGTGTGTGTGTGTGTGTGTGTGTGTGTATTACATTTAAGTGTAAAGTCCATACTCAACAAAACACTAATTGTCTTTTTTGTGTATTTGTGACATTTACCTTACTATTATTTTTCCTAAAGTTGAAATTGTGTGACAACTTTGTGTGAATATGCATATATATACAGTATGTGTGTGTGTGTGTGTGTGTGTGTGTTTGTGTGTGTGTGTGTGTGTGTGTGAGACGATCCACAGGAAGTGAAAGTCATTAATCATGTTACAGGTTTCTTTAATTAACCCAGAACTGGTCTTTCCAACCACTTTGGGTACGGTGGAAGAGACACCAGTGAATTTGCATATGCATTTCCACCAGCAGACACACACAAACACACACACACACACACACACACACACACACACACACACACACAGGTGTTTATCAATTAGCTTTGTTGTCAGGACATAGTGGGTGTGGACTCACTTGAATGTCAGCTTCACTTTTCACCCAATTTCAACCTAACCACATCTGATCAGTATTAAAAACACCTCTGTGTGTGTGTGCGTGTGTGTGTGTTTATTTTCCCACATATGCATGATTCAGTCATATGAACATGTTGATGCTCGACATGACGGCTGCATTAATGCAAGTTTTAATCTCTGGTTTGGGAACAAACTGAGTTTAAAAATAGCTGACTCATGAAAACGGTCTGTTGTATCAGGTGGATGCAGGTTGTGTTGTGAGATGCTGCAGGTGAAGTGAGGTTTCTGTGATTGTTGTTAGCAGCGGAACAGATTGTGTATAACAACCAAACCAAACAGGTGTGAAAACCTGTGGCAAGGAACAAAATAAAAAGACTTTATCATTCCCACAACGGTGATAAGACAAAACCCCCAGGTGAGAGAGAGAGTGAGTCTGAGCTGGGTCTATATATGTGTGTTTGATGACTAATGGGAAACAGGTGTACGTGTGAGCGTGCAGGTGATGAGCTGAGACAGGAAACAGAACAGAACACTCTATTGTCTTGGATTAAGAACAGTAATTTTCCACATCATTACTTCTCATTCAGAGTGTGAGATTGTGGCCGTGACCTCGTTTGGAGGTATGAAGAAGGAAGCACATATTAACTGTTTCAAAGGTCAAACTACAAACAACATGAAATGACATCAGAGCCTTGTGTCCAGACCCCCATGTGTTTACAATTTGGCCAAAGGAGCCAAAGTCTGCAAATTTACAGTCATCATTCAAATACAGTGTATGATACTTTCAAATATCATGAGGAAAACCTGAACAAATATATTTTTAATTTAAATTTAAAAAAGCTATGAAACATTTTTGGATTCAGTGTATAAATCATCGTGTTTATTATTATTTATATTATTATTTTTTTTATTGTTTTATAATAATAATAATAATAATAATAATAATAATAATAATAATAATAATAATAATAATCACAATCATGGCCCTGCGATGGACTGGCGACCTGTCCAGGGTGTACCCTGCCTCTCGCCCGATGTCAGCTGGGATCGGCTCCAGCCCCCCCCGCGACCCTTAACAGGAGTAAGCGGTAGAAGATGAATGAATGAATGAATGAATAATCACAATCATAATCATAATAATAATAATTGTATTTGCAATGAAATATTGAATTAAATGTACATGAATTTTACTTTATTTATGCAATGCAATCATTTAGTCTAAATAAACAAACAGGATCTAATTTATTTATTAAGGGTGAATCATGTTTCATCCCCACTGGCAACTTTTTCAAAAATAATAAATTCCCTTCTTGCGGAAGGGAAACAACCTGGTAACTAGGATTGTTTAAGTCCAGTCTGACAGGCAGCCTCTATACATCTAATTTCCTCTGAGTATAATAATATAATAACCCCCCCCCCCCCCCCCCCCCCCCACCCCCCACGATCGGAGGCCTTTGACAAGACGCCATGATTTTGTCAGGTCTGCATCCAAACAGTAAAGCCCTACTCTTGCTGTTTCCTCCTTGTCTGTCTTTTCCTACTCCTACTTTTTTTGTGTTGCTTCATAGTTTCCTTTTCCACCTGCTAATTTCCCGACACACACTCACTCACACAGAGACGTGCAGACAATTTCACTGCGAACACCCTTGTGGGGAGCACTCACTACTTTTAACATTATTCGACTCATTGTCTGAGTCAAACCAATCCCCCATCCATGAAACAAAGAGGTCGAAGGCGGCAGCCGTCCCCAGTGAGCCAGGTGTTCCACAGGGCTCAATTCTAGGTCCTGTTTTTTTTTCACTTTTTCTTCATGTATCTCTATTTGTGTGTGTGTGTGTGTGTGTGTGTACTTGTGTGCACACGCACGTGTACATGTGTGTGTATAATGGCCCTGAGCATAGTGTGTCTGTGTGCAGCTGCCCGCCAAGGGCCTTCCTTTGTGTCCCCCTCCCCACCATTGTCAGCGGACGCCTTCCAGTCCATTCATGGCTCAAGCCTGGCGGATGGGTTGGTGGTAGTAGTGGTGTGTTTATGTGTGTGTGTATTTTAGGTTTTGGGTGAGGGGGTTTCGGGGGTGGAGTTATCCTTGTTTATCCTAAAGTCTGCTGTGATTGGTGGAGATTGGTGTGTGTACAGGATAAGCTTTGATGAAGACAGGAAAGTGAGATGTGTGTGTTTGTGGTCAGATCTCTGGCGTCTTATTGGTCGGTGGTCAGAGTGTGTGTGTGTGTGAGTGTGTGTGTGTGAGTGAGGAGGGGATAGTAGATGTCTTACACTCCATCTGTTGTCACTCACACTGCTGAAGCTGCAGCGTCAGGACACTGCGCTCTGCTTCTCAACCAAAAAGGAGAAGATAAAGGTCGCTCTCTCAGGACGCTGCTAACCTCACAACAACCACAGTCGGACTGACTCACCTCTGCTTTTTGCCACTTCTCCAGCGGATACTGAAATTGAAATTTGATTTTTGGTTTTTTTCTCCCTTTTTTTGCTCTAAAAGGAATTTTGCAACACATCCAGGGTTATTCCATCACCACGTTTCAGGAAATTAGCTCCTCACTTGCTCTGCAGCTGGAATGAGCAGAGGAGCTTCTCAGGAGGGAAGTCTTTGACACTTTTCCTGTATTTGGCTGCTGTTTCTCTTTTAGCTGTGTGGTAAGTGTCGTTTTCTGATATGTTTGTCTTGGCTTTGTCTCTGATTGCATGCTCCATGACGGTTTCACAGGGATCCATCAGCAATGTGACTTAAAGCTAATTCACAATATTAAAACCAGGTACTAGTTGTAATGTGGAACACATCCGTGTTCGTCATCAGGTTAACTTCAACCCACACGCGCCGATGTTTCCTAAATGTAGACGTCAGTCAACGTTTCATTCCAGGAAAAAACAAGAAAAAACTGCTTCAAGGTCCAAAGTCGCTGTGATGGTTGTGTGTTTTATCTACACAGGGAACAACACAGGGAAGAATTGAATTCCCCCTCCATATGTTGTATATACCGGGTTTATTTAGACACATGGAAGCAAAACCAGCCGAGAGTCTGCACAACTCAACTCAGGGGTGAAAGTGATAGCGACCCACAAACGCCTACCGACAGGTCACATGACACAGTGCTGATATGTATCACTGAGGACGGATTTAGACACCACCAGTTGCAGTGGAGCAGTATGGAGGAGGTGGAGGAGGAGGTGGAGGTGGAGGAGGATGCTTTTACGGAGGTCCCCTGTGGCTTCAGCAGGCATCTGCTGCCCCCGCTGCCCATATGCCCCCGCTGTCCATATTTACCCCCCCCCCCCACACCCCCTTTGTCCCCCTCCCAGCCGGTCACTGGGGTGGCAGACTGGTTCAGTACCGGGCTCAGCCAGCAAATGGCAGCCCTGAGGGACAGGTCTCTGGTTCGTCCTCTGGGGAGCTCATCCCTCCTTAACCCTGCAGCGTGACACACACACACACAGAGACAGTGCAGGCAGGCGGGGTCACTGAGGTCGAGCCTGCAGCATCTGCTCACTGCAGAACCCCCCCGACACACACACACACACACACACACACACCTACAGCAGAGTTAACACTAAAGATAAATGGTTATGGAAGATTTCTGTTGACTCAACACCACAAACTAAACACACATTTAATTCATATGTATTATTAAACTAGAGAAGACAAACCTTCACACACTGTAATATTGTTGTCAGTTTGTAGTTTGGATATTTATTGTGTGTCTTTCCAAAAGACGATCACAGCGATAATCACAGTCACTGACTGTAACACATGGTTTCAATTTGACGTCTTGAAGTTGACTTTAACGTCTGGACATTTATCTCTCGCATCATATATTTAATTTAAGACTCCACATATTCTACATATTTGAGTGGAGTTTGTTGACATATTGTGTATGTACAGAAAGATGTGCCTTTTAACTTGAATCGTCTCCAAATGGAACAAAACAAAACAAAACAAAACAAAATTCACACACTCTGAGCGGGTGATTTACACTTGCTGTGTCACTGTCATATTTCTGCTGACTCGTCAAAGATTCCGTCTGGTGACCTGTGAC
Source organism: Trinectes maculatus (assembly GCA_016785345.1). Classification (NCBI taxonomy): domain Eukaryota; kingdom Metazoa; phylum Chordata; class Actinopteri; order Pleuronectiformes; family Achiridae; genus Trinectes; species Trinectes maculatus. The sequence goes on from JAFBJQ010001024.1 coordinate 41,165, forward strand.
TGGGGCTGGTGTGGCTGCTGAATTATCAAACATCATGGGAATGAGAGTGTGTGTGTCTCTCTGTGTGTGTTTGTGTGTGTGTGTGCGTGTGTTGGTGGGGGTGAATGGGTTTAAAACCCCCAGCCTCCGTCTGTGCACGCCGAACAATGGCGCCATCAGAGGGGGACAGATTGGGTGGCAGCTGCATTGTTGAAGGACGGCAAGCCAGACACACTTCTTCCCCCCACCCCCTGATACACACACATACACACACACACACAAAAGCACACTCTCACTCCTTCCTTTTGTGGCTCTTTTGTTGTTGGCGGAATAAATTATTCCGGCTCTCTTGTGGCATTCAGGGCGACAAACAGTGGCGCAGCAGCTTAGACATGAGGGGTCGGGACATGAAGGGGCCCCTGCTTTGTGAAGCTTCGGCCCTGGATCCGAGAGGCCTCTCATTACACGGGTCTTACATATAACCACACGTACACACGGTGTCTATACAGTGTCTCACAACCAAATATGACATACGACAAAAACATGTCGAGTGGATAAAAGATAAAAAAGTCTGCAGAAATCATTTGGAAGGATTCAATTATTTCTTTATTTAAAAAACATCTGGAAAAGTTAAAGGCTGCTAATTGCACACACACACACACCATGCTGTTTGCAGGAAAAAAAACACCAAAGCTGTACAACACTGAGGCATTCAAATCTTCTATGTCCCAGTCCAGGGAACAGTTTGATGTTTTGGAAGTACCCTTGAACCCTGTGTGGGTATTTCCCCAGACAAACGCACAAACACACAACCACACTGATACAGGTTTTTGTTGTGTGACTCTGAGCAGATCCCACCAGAGATCACAGGTGCTGAACCCAGGTCTTCATGATTCAGCTTGTTCAGGTTGTTTTGTTTTGTTTTGTTTTTGGTTTTTTCAGTTTTATGCAGCTGAAAGAATGAACTGGATCGGTGTTGACATGTTGCCACACAACGAACAAAAGCCCTGATCTCGTAATGAGGGAAAATTATAGACCAAACAAACGAGACTGAAACTAAATGAGAGAAGAACGAACCCAACCTATAAGGAACATGACCTTAAACCAGTGGAAATAATCACATTGTTTTCTTTTTGTTTGTTTTTTTCCTTTACGGGGTCACAAAACAATTTCTATCTATCTATCTATCTATCTATCTATCTATCTATCTATCTATCTATCTATCTATCTATCTATCTATCTATCTATCTATCTATCTATCTATCATCTATCTATCTATCTATCTATCTATCTATCTATCTATCTATCTATCTATCTTGCAAATGCATTTCTTGTCTGTAGAGGACACGAGCCTCCATGTTTACCTACAGGTCAACATTGGGACTGCGTCGCCCACAGGCTGTGCAGGCTTTGCATTTTGCATAAAATCGGCATCAGTGAAACAGCCGCTTTAAACCACATACACACACACACACACACACACACACACACACACACACACTTGTGTTTTTCAGTTAACACAAGTGACACGTCAGTTTACAAGTTTCTACAAGTGTTAACGGTTTAATGCTTCATGTTTACAGTTTACAACACCTCATCAACACATCTGCATGACAGATGTGTACGCCTTGAAAGAGCCCAGAGTAAACTTATGTCCCATTCCTGTTCTGTAGCATTGTGCGTTGCATTCCCGGTACGTATGCACATGTTTGGCATCACAGCAGCTAAAATGCAAATCAGCAGAAGTGGAGCAGCAGGTAAGGGAGGTGACACTCCTTTACAGTAGACTTCCTAAAAGCCACGCTTGCATCATCTTCACATTTGTATATCTGGCATGAATAGACTCTCTTGTTGGGATCATTTTGTGGTAAGATGCAGGTATGCAAATTAAGAGGGCGGGGTCTGTGGTCTCGTCCGTGGTGTAGATGTATATAGTCTCTATTTATTTTCCCTTTTGTCAAAGAGGAGGTTGTGTGTAGGTTTTGGGAGCGTTTCCAAGGTAAGGTGATCTGTCGTTGTTGTGCAGCTTTTCCTGGGATTCCAGACACAGATCACTGTATCAGCTGTCGATAAGGATCACGCCGTGCTGTCGTTTAACCCGACCGCTTCTCGTGTGTCTCAGGCTTCACTCCCAGGTTCAGTCAGTGACCTGTTACCAGCGGCAGTGACGGTGGGGTCGGTTAGGTGCCCTGGGGGTGACGGAGGACGTGGAGCTGGATGTATGAGACGACTTCATGGGCCTGAAGGACCATCTGGAGGATGGGACGGGCCAAATCCTCAGCCTGGAGCTGGATCTGGACTACCTGCAGGTGGAAGGCGCTGAGCGGCAGAGCAGCCTGAACACGGCATCAGGAGTCCTGCATGTGAGGGCCAGTGCCCCGAGCAACAGCAGTAACAGCACAGATAGCAGTGGTGGTATCAGTTTGAGTCATTCCAGCTGCAGCAGCAGCTGCAGCAACCTGTCCGAGGAGAGCGCAGTGTCCGACAGCGAAGATGAACGACTCCAGAACGGGTCTGGTTGTGAAGCTCGTTGCGGTCAGCCTCGTCTGCATCACCAAGCGTCGCCCTCTGTCTGTCAGCCAGTCAGGCCGGACCTCACCCAGACCCTGACCCTGACCCAGCCAGAACCATCCGCTCCTGCTGACCCCATCACCGACTGCCGCACCAAGGTGGAGTTTGCTCTCAAGCTGGGTTACTCCGAGGAGCTGGTGCTGCTGGTGCTGAGGAAGCTGGGCACAGACGCACTCATCAATGACATCCTGGGTGAGCTGGTCAAACTGGGAACCAAGACCGAGATGGAGCAGCAGGGAGGTCCGGCGGTCTCCCAGTCTCCCTCCATCTCTTTGTCCTCTTCCTCTTCTTCTTCCTCCTCCTCCACCTTCAGCTCCTCTCTGGACTCGTGTCGACTGCTGTGTCCGTCCCAGCTGCTGGAGGACAAAGAAAACCTCCGCCCTGTGGTGCTGGACGGAAGCAACGTCGCCATGAGGTGAGGAAAGAGAAGTTTTCTGGACATTTCCACTCCACTAATCCATCAAGGATATAGAATAAGACAACAGCTGTTACTTACCATGACAGCTTTATTACAAAACCAGTCATTACTCCCGCTGCGTATTTAATCAAATCTAATATTAAGCTGTCACCAGCGGGTACGTGAAGAAAGCTTGGTTTCACACCTTGTAAAGTGTAAGAAATATGTGTGTGTGACATGTGTAATTATTTCTTTGACAAAAGGCTCCAGATGTGTTTAATGAAACCACAGAAAATGTTGGCAATCGTACATTTTTAATTCTGACAGCTCCTGATATCAACTCTTTGTTTCTCCTCGCCTTGCAGTCATGGAAATAAGGAGGTGTTCTCCTGCCAAGGCATCCAGCTGGCCGTAGACTGGTTCCTGGAACGAGGTCATCGTGACATCACTGTTTTTGTTCCTGCCTGGAGAAAAGAGCAGTCGAGGCCCGATGCGCTCATCACTGGTAAGAATTGGCGTATTAATAAGACGCGCCCTCCTCTCTTGTGCGTTTCTGTGTTTAACTCTATCCCATCTTTCTTCTTTCAGACCAGGAGATTTTACGGCGACTGGAGAAGGAGAAGATCCTGGTCTTCACGCCTTCTCGCCGCGTGCAGGGCCGGCGCGTGGTCTGCTACGACGACCGCTTCATCGTCAAACTGGCTTACGAGTCCGACGGCATCATCGTGTCCAATGACAACTACCGTGACCTCGCCAACGAGAAGCCGGAGTGGAAGAAATTCATCGACGAGCGTCTGCTGATGTACTCCTTTGTAAATGACAAGTAAGACGCTGGAATGATTTCTAAGAGGGAAGAAAAACACAAAACCTGAGTCTGCATTTTGTGTCACGTTAAAACACAGAGAAACGATTTAATCTCAGTGCGTGTCTCCAGAGACGTTAAATAACGGCCACTAACCCCAGAGTTCAGGAAATTATCTGAGGATGTTTTTTTACACTTTCATTTCCTCACTGAGTTGTCTTTGATCATCTTTACTTCTCTTTCTTTGTGCTTCAGTGATCCAATCCCCTCATTAGACCCTAGATAACTTCCTCAGTTTCTGGTTTTACCTTTGCCCTCACTGTTTGTGTGAGATGTACGTATGCTTTACCTTGGGATTTGAATCAGTTGTCACAGCAGAACCCCAACCCCAACCTCAATCCCAATCCTGACTTCAACCCCAACCTCAATCCCAACCCTGACTTCAACCCCAACCTCAATCCCAACTCTAACTTCAACCCCAACCTCAATCCCAACCCTGACTTCAACCCCAACCCTAACTTCAACCCCAACCTCAATCCCAACCCTGACTTCAACCCCAACCTCAATCCCAACCCTAACCCTGTTGATGCTGAGCTACTGAAGCCTCAGTGATGCATGAGAAGAATGAGGATTATTTAAAAATCCTCAATTTCAGTCTGACACACAGTTTAATCTGTGATCTGTGTATTTAGATTCATGCCACCCGACGACCCGCTGGGACGCCATGGACCGAGTCTGGAGAACTTTCTGAGGAAGAGGCCTGTTATTCACAGGAAGCAGCCGTGTCCATATGGTAAATGCGAGTTTCATTATTAACCCATTATTTACCCATAACTGACACTGAAAGACCCACTTTTTATTCCTTCATTTAGGCAAGAAGTGCACATACGGTCACAAGTGCAAGTTTTACCACCCTGAAAGGGGTAACCAGCCCCAGCGCTCCGTGGCTGACGAGCTCCGCGCCAGTGCCAAAATTTCATCAGCAACTTCCAGAGGCCTGCTGGAAGATGCTCTCATGATGAACAGCCAAAGTTCTGGTCAAAGTCAGAGACAGGCTGAGGCTGAGCCAAGTCAGGGGACTCCAAAGAAACAACCAAACCCCAGCCCTCAACACTCCTGCACTGACCTCCTGGAGGACAGGCTTCAGGGCCAGGCCAAAGCAGAAGGTCGTAGAGGAAGCAGCAGCAGCAGCAGCAGCAGTTGCAGCAGCAGCTTTTTAGGGCATTTTGCTCCAACAGCACCTCCTTCATCCGGAAGCCTGGATCGATGGGAGAACCCGGGGGTGAGTGGTAGAGGCAGTTCCTGGGTTGCTGGAGCCTCAGGGCACGCCCAGGCTGACACTCACCACAGATGCATGTCTCCAGAGTTGGGCTACAGCTCACTGGTGAAGGCCTGTTCAAGCCTCGGTCTGGAGGTGCCACAAAGTCCTGAACGCTTCTTCCCGGCTGATCTGCGAGCTGGATCACTGCTGTCAGACTGTAGTAGTGACAGCAGTGTCAGTTCAGACTCTTTCTCCCCTGACCCTTTGTTAGATGATGGACCCAAGTGCCATCATCACCACCATCATCATCACCAGCACCACTGCTCTGCTCAGTTTACTCATCCACCAAGCCGGGTTCCACCCGGATTGGGGCAGCAAGCTCCTCACGGCTATCCCCCCCCTCAGGCACTGCAGAGAGGGCGTGGTTTTGGTTTAGACGAACCTTCATCCTCTGTCACCTCTCACGTACCTCCACATCCTTTCAAATCCGCCTCAGCCTATATCCAACCCCACCTCCAGCATCCATCACTCAGCCGTTTCCCAGCTCCTCCACAGTTCCCACCCCAAACCCCCAATGGCCACTCTCAGAGCTCCTCTCTCTGCCGCGGTCTGACGGATTCCCTGTGGCAGGAAGCTGGGGTCCATGACTCCGGAGTGTATGACCGGTCACCTCTTCATTCCAGAAGAAACTACTCCACGATAAACCAACAACCATTGCAACAGATAAACTGGGACCCCCAGTACCAGCAGTCTCTGACGCCTTACTATGATTTGTTTACCTTCCAAAACAGGGGCAGGCAGGTCCACCCATCACCCCGTGGCCTTTCGACCTCAAGCCTTCCACTCCCATCTATTGCTTCCCACAAAGGTCACCTGGCCCATGTGGCCCAGCACCAGGAGCCCCCTGCTCTGGGTCGATACCAGGACCTGAGGGAGCGGATGTTTGCCAACTTGTGTGGCATCTTCCCTCCCGATCTGGTGAGAATAGTGATGAGCAGAAACCCTCATGTGATGGACGCTCAGGAGCTTGCAGCAGCAATTCTGATGGAGAAATCCCAGTTTGGGTCTTGAATGTAGCACGAGGCTGAAGTTACGGCTCTGTGACCTGTGGCAGATTTAACCCCTGCCGCTAGCTGTCAGGTCAAACAAACCAAAACCTCGGGACACGAGGCGTCTGAATCTGGTAACGGACTGCAGGGAAGTGTTCTCATTGTTTTTAGAATGAGGTATTATTGTAAAGGGAAATCCCCAAACTGCCATATTTTTCTATATGTCTGTTATTTCAGCACTTAGGACACCAACGTGCTTCAGGAGACCTTTATTGTGTGTTTAATGGTGACAGTGTTGTTCATTTAAAATTTATTTATTTGTTATTATTTTTAAGTTATTATCAGATTTTAACATTATTCTGTTTTGGCACTTTTTGTTGTTTTTTTGTTGTTATTTTTTTGGCAATCATATCAGGGTATATGTTCTGCTCGCTCAGAGGACGAAAAAAAAAATCATTCCTGCCGCTTTGCAAATACATTCCTACTGCGTTTGATTCTTTCCACTGCGGCAGGTGGCGCCTCAGATGCTGTGGTGATAGTTTGTGAATTTCCCCCGACAGAGAAGTGAAACTTTGTGGCGCCCACAAAGAGCGGAGAGGAAAAAGTCCAGTTGAAAGCCCCAAGATGTTTCCTCAACCGGCGTCGCTCTGCCAGCTGACTTCATCAGCTCGTCGGCTTTCAGTGATGATTGATTTCTAAAACCAGCCCTCGCTTCTTTTCCACCTGTATGAAGGTGCCGGCTCGCCACAAATGTTTCGATGAAAGATTTTTGGGTATTATTTTAATTTTGTTGTTGTTTGTTAATTTATTAGCTTTTGATGTGTGAATGTCTGTGGCACAGGGAGAAGGTGTCGTACCCTCAGATCCGTAAAGACCAGGAGCAAGTTTCCAGGCTCCTCAGCCACAGATACACTGTACCGCCACAGACGTTCTTCAGAGCCACTCGTAGTCTCAGCGGAGTGGCAAACAAGAAAAAAAAAATCTACACAATAATGACTTTCACCCATCAAAGACCAATGTTCCAATATTTCTCGACTAATTTATTGTCTCTAAAATAGTCAATTCAAACAAAAAATAACAATTGAAAATTGAAAGAATTTGACAAATACTTTTATTCAAGTAAAAAAAAATATTATTCTGAAACTCAGCTACTTCGTTCCCTCTCTGCTGTTCATATAAAGCACTTTGAGCTGCATTTCTTCAGTTGTCATCTCCACCAGGGAGATGACTGTAACGTCTGCCTGTGACACTGAAACTCCTGCCTGCTTAGTGAAAGACCGAGAAGCCAGACGACGCCTCTGGTTGTTGATACAAATTGTATCCTGTTAACTTTTTAAATCAAAATCATTCTTTTATATGAGAATATTTAAAGAAAACAAAAAAAAAACTTGAATGTTTTGAATATTTGTGGAAAACGTTATTTGTACGAGGGGCTTTTTTTTTAAAGTGCAGGGAATAAACAGTTGATATTGTCAGAGACGTGAACACACTGTGTAGCTGAACGATAACGTGACCTCCAATTCAGGCTCTGTAAGATGTCACGTTCTGTATGAGGCTGGAGGTCACTGGGGTCAAAGGTCTTGTGCTGTGTGTGGCAGCGAGAGTGTTTCATGAGTTTGGCTCACAGCACAACAGCTTTTCAAATTTGTGCCTCGGGTGTGAAAAGTTGAGTTAAACCACAGCTATTCGTCTCCTATCGTCCCCGACGCCGTCACGTGGGGCGTTTGAGTCCGGAAGGTTTCACTCACATGTTCGCGTCCACGTTGTCGCTGTCACACAGACAGTGGGTCGGTTAGTGGCTGCTGGTGTTGGCACTGTGTGCTGGTGTGGAGACGCCCAACGGCCTGATCACGCCAAACCTCAAGAAGGTGCAGTGGCGACGTTCCTGTGGAAATCAGAAACCAAGTTTAGCTTATGAGGCCGAGAGCTATTTTTCTATTGTTGTGAACTTTTTTAAAAAGCTATTTTTGTAATTGTGTCTGATGTTTGCCTGCAGGGGGGAGCGGTGAGCTGACGTGCAAAGTGCAAAGTCTGATTTTGTTTTGACAGACAGCTGATGTACAAGCCGCGCGGTGGTTAGCGGTGGTTAGCAGTAGTTGTTTGTTCTGTTAAAGATGCACCAGACGTGTGTGTGCGCGCGTGTGTGTGTGTGTGTGTGTGTGTGTGTGTGTGCGAGCGAGTGGAGCATTTGACCTCAGAACTTCCAGTAATTCCAGTTCTTTCAGGTCTTTCTTCTGCAGCGTCTCGTTTAATGGAGTTAAAGTTAAAGGAGTTGTGCAAAAAGATCAGACCCACAGGAAGAAGAACCAGTTCATACTGGTCCACCCTCAGTTTAAACCAGGTCTTAAATCCCACCTGGACTCGGACTCGGCTTTAACGCAGCTCCATCTCGGCGACATAAATACTGTGAATGCTGCATCTTCAGGGACCAAAGCCAGGAACAAGGCTTCCTGCCTTCTACTGTCTCATCCTTCTCAGGTTAATGGTGATTTTATCAAACCAAATTTTGTTTTTTTGTTTTTTTTCCCCCCAATATATGTTGAAGTATTTTTGCTGCAGTTTCGCTGTGCGTCCTGCTGTGAGATGAGGATCAGTAACAATAAGGTCAAACTGAGGCCTGGAATAAGAAGCTGCAGGAGCAGGAAACTGGATCGAGCTTTAGGCAGCGAAACCTCAAACAGGAAGCGGAAACCGACACCTTTTACTTCCACACTGTGGGAAAGTGTGGCCAAATGACACGTTTACTGTTTCCTGTTCTCGTCTGCGATGTAAAAGTGAGAAATAAAAGCCCGAGTCAAGCGTTCATGTGTCGTTTGTTCCTCTCCACTTTCCTTGTTGCAGATTGGATGATTCCCTCACAGGGAAACTGACGACGCGGCGTTTTAGCTTGACACGTCAGTTTGACGGTTTTGTCTTTAAGACATAAATAACAACCTGTGCAGGTTTACAGATAAAATATCTTTTTTTTGATTGAGCTCACTCATGTTGTGGATTTGAATCATTTAAATAAATAAAAACCAAATCAGGAGTGCGATCAGCTGTTACCAGTTCACGGTCCTCTTCCGTTTCAGTGGGGCCGGCTTCAGATGACTGTGGACAGGAAGCAGTGTACGACCTGGACAAGTCCCCAGCCAATCACAGGGCAACATATAGAGACAAGCAACCAGTCGCACACACACTCACACCTGCAGTCAATTAAACGTCTCTAATTAACTCAACACCAACCAGCATGACTCCAGACAAATCCAGTCTTTCCTCAGACCTGAGCCAGGACTCGTCACGTCATGTCGTAACGGCGTAGTTGGAAATATAAATTCTTTATTAGGGGCAAAATATATATTTGAACAAATATGTCAATGGGTGGAGGACGCCAGCGCAGTTAGCATCAAAAACATGCACATCTAGTTTGCATATGTGTCCGCTGACAGCCGTCGTCTGCAGACCGGCGTCAGCTCGTTAAGACGACGTCATCGGGTTCCAGGCAGCAGAAACAAACAGGACAACTTCACCTGCACTAAACGACAGACGGCGAAAGGAAACGAGACAAATGGGACCATTTTTTCAAACCAATTCTCCAACTGATGTTAAAAGAGGTTAAAGTTACAGACATTCATTTTTCCGTCTCAGTAAAAGCAACCAACTGCGTCCATCTCGTGTCCCCATCGCTCCTGTCCTCGTCTGCTTACCACGCATGCAGCCATTCAAAAGGTTTGACTCAACATATTCGCTTTGCTAGTTTTCCAACAGATTAAAAGACATGTGCTTTGTTGTCGGGGAGGGGGGGGCGGAGCTCTGAAAAGCAGGTAGCAGTGTGATTGGCTGCTGGGCAGAGCTTTGGCGAGGCTGAAGCTACAGGGCCCGTCGGCCGCTCTGTCTCCTGACAGGACTGAAGCAGGAGTTCTACAAGGGGAGTGATGCGTCGGCATGGCAACGAAACCAGTTGTCCCTCCTCGTCGCCGCCCGCTCACATGGACTCGAACTCGTCGATGCGCTGCTTGGTGTTGCCCTGGCGGATCTGCCGCAGGGTTTTGTACTTGTCTCTTCCTGCCCTGACGTTCTCAGCATGCAGCATGTCGTTCTGGGTTTTCTTTGTGTCGTCACGGGCCTCGGCCAACTCGGAACTCAGAGCCTGCACACACAGACAGACAGTCAGACAGACAGACAGACAGACAGACAGATGGAGAGGTGAAGAGACAGTCAGTTTCAGTCAAGTTGATGTTTGCACTGCTCATCTCATCTCATCTCATCTCATCTCATCTCATCTCATCTCATCTCATCTCATCTCATCTGTTGCTCTGCAGCACCTGCAGCTGCTTCTTCACTCGTTCGTTCTTCTGCGTCTCGGTGACGCGCTCCTCTTCGCTGCGGTGGCTCGTGACGCCGTCGCTCAGCAGCTCGGCACTCGCCTCGGCGCTCGTTTCGTCCTGCTCGTCGTGCTCCGGCGCCGGCGGCGACGTCATGGCCGTCTTCAGCTCCTCCCGCGTCTTTTCCAGGTCGTCCTGCGCTGACAGAGCCTGGAGCAGGACACATGCTGCATGAGATGCTGGCAGATCATAACATGGACATTTAAGAACGTTTCATTTCATACGATCGTCATATGATCGCATCATTCAGATACATGATTCATCTGAATGATGGACGCGTCGCCGTCATCGTCACATCTCATCATGACCATGTGGGTTCATGGTTCAGAGACGTTCAGGTAAAGCGGAGAAGAAGAAGAAGAAGAGACGTCAGTACTTTGTGTTGCCATTCGGTGGCTTCCTCTTCTTTTTTCCTCTTGGCGTCTTCGAGCAGAGCGATTTTGGCAGTGAACTCTGCTAACTCCGCAGCCTACAGGAAAAAAACACAACAACAACAACAACAAAACATGGAACAGTTACCACATTCAAATCCACCGGAACTTCTCATCGTGTTTACAATAATATGACACAACAGACAGAAACTGCACTTTATGGTATAAAGTGTAAAAACAGTGACACACAGTATTGAAAGTATCAAAACAAAACTGGTCCTAAAGTAAACAGATGCATGGAATTGAATGGTTGGTAATTAAAAGCTTAGCACTTAAATTGGTTCAAGACAATTATCTTCTCAACAAACGAATTAAAAAGAAATGTTTTGTTCTTATTATGATGTGATGATACGTTAATAATAGTTTTAATTTTTTTTTTTGTTGTCACAATACCCCGCCATGATCAACGAGCTCCATTAGTTCAACAGTGTGGTTAGGAATACCGGATACAATTAAAAAAAAAAGTTGTGTGTCGCCACGTGAGATAAATGTTATTTTCACTCGCACACACGGACTAAACGGAGGCAGTGAACACGCTGGCGTGGGTGGATGAGCGAGTGCAGGTACCAGCTGTTCATGGTTCTTCATCTGGTCTGCAGCCTGTTGAGCCAGCAGAGCCTTGGCCTCCTCCGCCGCCTGCCTCTCCCGCTCCAGACGCTCCGCCTCCTCCTTCGCTCGCTTCCTCTCCTGCTCCAGCTCCAGCGCTTTGCGGGTCTGCGCCTCCAGCTCTGCACCCAACACAGACCAACACGGGTCACACAACATCCGGGGTCGTGGTGACAACCGACAGGAGACAAATACAAGGTGAAGGTCACCGGCGTGACCTCAGCTCTGACTGTTGTAACACACTTACAGGAAGTAGCACTACAAAAATCATGATGAGTCGTTCGTCCTGGATATTTTGGTTCCTGGTCTGATTTTATCTCAGAGGGGAGGACTGTGTCCTATCTTCACGAGGTGATTAGTTCCATGTAAACATCTATAGGACCAGCTGGTTTAAACCAGTTAAACCGGCTGCAGTGTGAACATCGCATAAGGTAAACCTGACCTTTCTGGGACGAGCTTTAAAGATGCAAATCAGGGCCTGAAGTGTGTGTGTGTGTGTGTGTATTTATATTGTGTTGTGTGTGTTTGTTTCTACAGATGTGCGTGATGCTGAGTCCAGTGGTCCCACCTCTCTGAGCCCTCTGCGTCTGCTCCTCGATCTGCCTCAGCCGCTCCATCAGCTCCTCCTTCTCTCTCTCTATCCGCTCCTTCTCCTTCTCCGCCTGCTCGCGCTTCTTCTTCTCGTTCTCCAGCTGCGCCCTGTCGCCACAACACAGGAAACAACTGTCACAACCGAGCGTGATCGCGCCGTCAGCTGATCACTTCAACGTATATGATCAAATATTTGTATTGAGACCGGTCTGATCAGGAGTTTCTTCCCGACTCCACGCCTGCACATTTTTTTTTCCCTCCTAGAAACTATATATTTTTTTGAGACATCATTTTTTTTCTCACTTATCGTTTAACTTGTCACTGCTTTACTTCCTGTTTTAATGAGAAACGAGCAGTTTTGGGCAAATAATAAAACCACACAAACATCATGTTGGTTGTTGCAACATCACGTTACCATGGAGACCACTGTGCTGAGATTGTGCAATTTCTAGTTTTTCACAGTGAGTGGTTGACATATGCCAAAAGCTTATTTTAAAACTCTGACAACACAAAAATGATGGTTAATGAATATTTTGTCCAAACTGTCCAGAAACTGTTTACAGCCACTAACAGACATTATTGATGTGATGTAAAACAGGAATTACTGCTGTATCTCCAGCATCAAAGTCAACAGATGATGAGCTTATTTAGTGTAATACTGCCCCCTGTTGCCAACAAAGCTGTACTGTTTCAAGCATCATCTGACTCATGAGACTCGATGAGACCCAAAGACGAGGTGAGGGTGGAGGAGGAGGAGGGTGCAGTGGTACCTCTCCATCTGTTTGTGGTGCTTCTCCTCTCTGGCCTGAGCCTTCATCTGCTGCACCTCGATGGTGTCCGGCTTCCTCCTCCTCATGTACAGCTCGTGGTTTCCCATGCACAACGCCAGGATCCGCTTGTTGATGCGCAGCCGGGGGGCGTAAAACACAAAATCCTGACACGAGAGGCACAGAGGAGCAGGACATTAACGTACCTACTGTCCCTGCTCTAACTCAATCAAGGTCAGAGGTCATTCCCACACTTACTGGAGCCTTCTTATCAATGGGTTTGATCACAAACTTCTTGTCGTTGAAGGAGATGTTTCTGATTTCGCTCCAGGGGAAACCGATCTTTGGCGACAACCTGCAGCGATCAGAGTTTCAATTCATCGTTAACACATAAATCAACACAAACTCCCAAATCTGAATTTTAAAAAAAACACTTTTTAAAGGCATTTGTTAGCTACCACCAACCAAAAGGGGGCACTGTTGTCAAACCAATGCAACACATGGTCATGAATATATTAGCAAAATTTATATTTAAAAATTATAAGTAATAAGTAATAAGTAATGATGTAATATAAGTAATGAAAATAATATATTCCCAATCTTCTCCAGACAATAAACATACATGCTAACTTTTGAAGGGGAAAGAGTGTGTGTGTGTGTGTGTGTGTGTGTGTGTGTGTGTGTGTGTGTGTGTGAGGGTTGTTTACTTGTCTTCATGCTCGTAGATGTTGAGCCCCAGAGCGTCCACCCCCAGCCACAGCTCCGTGCCCTTCTTGTTTTTGATTTCAAAGTAGTTGACGCCGTACATCTCCAGGTCCTGGGCGATCTTCAGATACTCCATCATGGCGTCCTCCCTGCTCACGTGCGCGTCGACAAACGGACAACGGAAGAAGAAGAGACACCATGGTTCAGAAAAGAGGAAATTTCGATGATTTAAAAAACAGATTCCGAGGAGATCTGTCCGACGCTGTCACCTGAGCATGCTCCTGTGTTCCTCGTGCCAGGTCTGTATCCTGTC
>JAFBJQ010001025.1:0-220218 GCA_016785345.1 Trinectes maculatus
CCCCAGGGTGATATTTTCTCCATTAGACGCCAGAAAACCTCATTTCGGCACGGGTCAAAAATCGGATCAAAATGTAAGGGGTTAGTATGTCGAAAATGGCCAAAAATGGACATCGTTTAAAAGTGGAAAAAACACGCTAGATTGGCAGAAAATAGCGTGAAATCATCCCCCAGGTTGATATTTTCTCCATTAGACGCCAGGAAACCTCATTTCGGCACGGGTCAAAAATCGGACCGAGAAGTAAGGGGTTAGTATGTCGAAAATGCCCAAAAATGGCCAAACACGAAAAAGGGAAAAAACACGCCCACTTGGTAGAAACTAGCCTGAAATCACCCCCCAGAAAAATATTTTGTGGATTAGACGCCAGAAATCCTCATTTTCTCATAGGTCAAAAATCGCACAAACACGTAAGGGGTTAGTATGTCGAAAATGCTCAAAAATGGCCAAACACGAAAAAAGGAAATAACGCACACAATCGGCAGAAAATAGCCTGAAATCACCCCCCAGAATGATATTTTGTGGATTAGGCGTCAGAAATCCTCATTTTCTCATAGGTCAAAAATCGCACAAACACGTAAGGGGTTAGTATGTCGAAAATGCCCCAAAATGACCAAATACAAAAAAGGGAAATAACGTGCCCAATTGGCAGAAAATGGCCTGAAATCACCCCCCAGAATAATATTTTGTGGATTAGACGCCAGAAAACCTCATTTTCTCATACGTCAAAAATCGCACAAACACGTAAGGGGTTAGTATGTCGAAAATGCCCAAAAATGGCCAAACACGAAAAAGGGAAATAACGCGCCCACTTGGCAGAAACTAGCTTGAAATCACCCCCCAGAATAATATTTTGTTGATTAAATGCCAGAAAACCTCATTTTCACATCAGTCAAAAATCGCCATAAAACATAAGGCGTTAGTATGTCGAAAATGTCCAAAAACGGCCAAAAATTAAAATTGGAAATAACGCATTGAAATGGCATAAAATAGCATGAAATCACCCCATAGAATGATATTTTGTTGATTAGACGCCAGAAAACCTCATGTTCTCACAGGTGAAAAATCTCAAAAAAACATAAGGGGTTAGTATGTCCAAAATGTCCAAAAAGGCCAAAAATTGGAAATAACACATTGAAATGGCATAAAATAGCATGAAATCACCCCACAGAATGATATTTTGTTGATTACATGCCAGAAAACCTCATTTTCTTATAGGTGAAAAATCTCCAAGAACTGTAAGGAAACTGTGTCGAAAATGTCCAAAAACGGCCAAAAATTAAAATTGGAAATAATGCATTGACCCCTTATGCCATTAACCCCGTACATTCTTTTTTGCGATTTTTGACATATGAGAAAATGAGGTTTTTTGGTGTCTAATCAACAAAATATCATTCTGGGGATGATTTCACACCATTTTCTGCAATTCTAGCACGTTATTTCCAAAAAATGCAAAACGGAACTAGCGTACTAGAAAGCCATAAAATAGCGTCACCACCAAGAATTATATTTTGTTAATTGGCCACCAGAAAACCAAAATGTCCAGAAACGGCAAAAAATTTTAAGTGGAAATGATGTGATAAAATTGCAGAAAATTACGTAAAATCACCCCCCAGAATGATATTTTGTTGATTAGACACCAGAAAACTTAATTTTCTCATTAGTCAAAAATTGCAAAAAAAACGTAACAGGTTAGTATGTCAGAAACGGCCAAAAGTTAAAATTGTTGATTAAACACCACAAAAATTTTCCGATAGGTCAAAACGGTGTGTTGCCTTTTTTCCAAACCGCAACAATAAACAGTAAAAGGACAGTCAGATGTATGTGAATGTATTGTATTGTTTTAATTCCCAACTTGTCATGACAATAATCCTTATGTAGCACAGTACGGCTTGAAAAATTAATACGAACACAGTACAGAACATGGTAAATAACACAGTTCATATAAAACAAGACATTCTGTTTGTTTTTTTTAACACAGTACAGAGACAATCTCAAGGCCTATGCCATACATTATCCACATAGCCAAAGGTAATGTGCTGAAAAACATCCGAAAAACAAGGACAAACACATCTCATAAACCAGTGGTTCCCAAAGTGGGGGGCCACAGTGCCATTGCAGGGGGCGACATGATTTCATTTATGCACAACAAACCAGGTCTTCTTAGGTAGTTTCTGGGGGTTGTGGGGGTCTGGGGGTCGAAAATGTTCTTATCAACCATAGGGGGGCGCAGCAGAGAAACTTTGGGAACCACTGTCATAAACTAACTCAAATGCATAACACCAATCAGAACAGGTAATTAATTAAGCGCTGCCATCATATATATATTTTTTAACAGTTGACACATTCGGTCCGAACAACTGTTCAGCATATCTGTAAAACTAACTGATGAATAGTATTTCTTATGGGTACTAAATTATTATTGTCATAATATTGATTTAAATCCTCAACAAAAATGTATTCCTAGTATATTTGCATAACATATTCTACACTAACATGTACTTAAGAGTTTCTGTAAGTTATTTCATATTTAAAGAATCCTTATAAGCTTTAATGATGATGTGATAGCACGCTGCTAAAAACCTTACTGATGACTCTGTTTTTAATATTTGATCTTTGGTGTCAATAATCAAATCAACCGATTAAATTCAGATTGTGAGTCCGTACCTCTCCCTGTTACCAAACAGTTACACCATACTATTTATATTTAATTGTGAAAGCATTTAATTGCATATTCCCATGTGGAAAAGCATCACCCTGTAACCACTCCACCTTCACAACAACGTAGCCTCTACATAATTCATATGCAACTACAAGATGACATTGTTAATTCAGTAATCACTATGGTGTATGCAGGTTGTTAAATAGGCAAATCTCTTAAATGTACACGTATGGACTTGCGTCGTTGTAAAGTTGTTTCAGTTCTCACATGTCAGTTGAAAAATACAAGGCCTCTTTTCATTCATATTGACACTGCATTGTTGTTTTTCATACGAAAACCTACAAGCACCATTTCTCTATAATACAGACCTAGCATTGTTAAGCACTTACCATAATGTTGGTTTATTGCACTGAATCTTACCTTGAAGAAAACAACATGAAGCCTTATGTTAGATTGGAAAAGCAATACCATGTATATGCTGCTGCTTAGGCCAAAACCTAGAGTATGGTGTGGAGTACGACACAGCCACTGCCGCAACACAGACATGGAGTCACCTTCCTGCAGCTCAGGTGGTTCTTGTGCTTGAAGAGGACAGGGACCAGCTCCATCTTGTTTTGTCGACTGCCTGCTTCTGATGCCACGGCAAATTTAACCCTGTCTCCTGTCCCAGCTCTCCCCTGGTCCTGTTTTGTCCATCCTATTTGTCAATAAGTTTAACCAGGCTCTGGCGGAGGTCATTAAGGTCAAAGATCTTGATGTCCAGAATTTCAATGGCCCTCTGAATCTCAGTGTCCATTCGATCCCGTTCCTCCAGAGAGTTACTCAGGTTCTGCTCTGTGTTCTGGACGCGGCGCTCTAACTCCGAGTTTCGCATTTCCATCTCCTGCGGAGAAGAGGAATCAAAGGGATCAGCCAGGAAATGAACATTTTAAAAAAACACACAACTTTTTTGCACAATTAAAAAACACAACACTGCTGAAATAATCACACTCGTACTCGTAATCTGCGCATGGCCTCGTCCCTGTCATGTTCCATTTCGTGGTACTCGGCTTTCTTGCTCTGCAAAATGTGGATCTCCTGGAGAAGTATATCAGTTTGAAGTGAGCGAAGTGGCTGCATGACTTATCAACAAATGTGATGACAACGGCATCTTTCCCCCTTCAACCCCAGCTGATGATAGAAAAGCAACAAAGCACCAACCTCATCTTTGGCCTTTAGCAGAGCCTCCAGCTCCTCCAGAGACTGGGTCAGCTCATCCTTCAGCAGGTCACTGGGGCCTTGGCCTCCATGGGCCTCGAGTTCAGCCACCTTACAACAAGCACACACACACACACACACACGCACACACAAAAGCAAATAGAGGTTGTGAGAGAAAGAAGAAAAAAAAAAGAAGCAAGTGGCTGCCAGCTCCCTCTGGTGATTTTTCATTTTTGCCTAACTGGGGCATTGAAAGTAGGATATTGCTGTCCTACAAACCCCTCTCCATCTCACACCACCCCAGAGACATGAACCATTTTCAGCCACCTGGTCCCCTCACACAGATACAGGCGACCAGGACTTGGGCTAAGGGAAACAGGGATCCGACTTGTATGAATTCACCAGGATTAAAACGGTTAATACAGTTTCTGGTTGAAATAACAAAACTTGAGGGCTGGAGCATTGGAAAAGCGGCGATCGATACTGTAGAGCCGGGCGATAATGGAAAGGGATCAAGGTATTAAAGCGCTGAATCAGGGAGGTTTGTAATTGTCAGCCTGAGGCGAGGTCATTCCTTGAGAAATCAGCTACCGGCAAAGGTGAAAATAGTAGGGGTGGGGGGACGGGGGCATCGACATCCACTGGAAACCGAAAGGTAATTCATGTGTGAAGTCCCTCGAGACTCGGTTTATTTAGATCAAACTCCCTCGGGGCAAAGTGTGACATTGCCGTATGCATACTGTAGTGGACTGATTCCACCAGCTGAGAACACCTTGATTAAAGCGTTGCAGGGGAAACGCCTGCAGCACAAGTCCCATCAGTGGATGATGAAGTGCACTGCCTGCCTGAGCAGCACGTCCTTTCTTTCTTGGCACTTGAAAACCAAGAGAATGAAGTGTGTGGAAAGAGACGGCGCGGTGGAGAGCAGCGTGAGACCTGTCGTTGCAGAAAGTGACAGCTGGACAGAGTGAGTCCTGTCAGCCTCATGTTGTTTGAAAGGGCTTTTCATCAGCAACAACAACCACGAGTGTCTGTTCTTGTTACAGAGCCTCACAGCTGCAGCACTGATAATTAGGTACGACTACAACCATCAGCTGTGCTCCTGCAGGTTACTGCCGAGGGAAAAAGGATTTAGCGGCACATGAAGGCCACACAGCCTCAGTAGGCACGAGAGAGAGGAGCTACCTTTTCAATTTGACTCAACGCTGCATGATGCTTTTGAGCTCAGACTAATTTCCCAGTAATCAAAACTATTTTTTTTAAAATCTAAATCTTTCATAAAATATATATTTTATATAATTCAGTGTAATTCAAGTGCAAGTCCACTTGAACGAAGCATCTTGTCACATGGAATCCGGTGGAAGCTCACCTGCTCCCGCAGCCTTTCCGTCTCCTCCTGATACGCCGCCAGCTGTTTTTTCCACTGCTCCACGTTAGCATTAGCCTCATGCAAAGCGGCCACCAGCTTGGAGTTGCTGTCCTGCAGAGTGAAGAGCTCAGCCTCCAGGTTCATCTCACAAATAGACCTTCAAAAACATAAATGCATGACTGTAAAACAGTGATGCATGTCACATTATGTACACACACACACACACACTTTCAAAACTGAAAGCTCCACAGAAAACTAGTATAAACTCAAGTTTCCCACTGGCCACAATCTGGGACATGAGGAAACCCCCCCAGGCCTGTGTAAAGCCACTGAAACACTGTTGGAGGATAGATAGACTGCAGTATGGAGCCCAGACTAACGGTCGTTTCACAGGTTTCTTGTAATAAAGCAGAGATGCAGTCATTAAAATGCCAAAACAAGACCACAGTAAAACTACCGTCTTGGTTGACTGATCTTTATTTTTAAAAATGCATGTTATTTTAATACTTGACACAACATTAAATGTTGTGTGCATATGCGATCACAATCTCTGCAGCTAAAGCTTGAATCTAATCTGCGAATACAATGCACAGCAGTAAAAGAACAGTTTTTGAGTGCACCCTATGCACGGGCCGTTGATTCTACAAAATACATAGGAGACATACAAGATTTTTAAATGTCATCAACTTCAATCAAGTTTTGTACATCTGCAGAACACAACAGCAACTCTCCCACTTTAATCCTTCGCCTTGTATCTGTGCCTCTGCGTCTTGAAAGCTTGAGGTTGTTGCATGGCAACGGCTTACCATGGCAACCATTCAGAAGAAGCTTTCTGTTGTAATAATTGAAGTGTAAGATATAAAAGCATTGTGGATGGCTCAAAGGACTGAACGAAGAGATCTTTACAAGTCCTGTTTGATGCTGTGCACAAGGAACCACAATAGCGGTGCCTTTGTTTCCTTGAAAGCTTAACGAAATTAATAGCGAGAAGAGTGTAAACTATAACCAACAAGAGATGAAACCCATCGCAATACCAAAAGCACTAAGTTAAAGGCAACAGACTGGCTTCTCAAGTGCAATCAATAATATTGATCATACAAAATCTTGTGAAACCAACCGCACGAATAAAGCTGGTGTAAAATCACTGAGGTCAAATATTCTCACTTGAACGGCTGCCACAGTATGTCTCCATACCATGACGCATAATGGATCAATGGGAACAATCTTATCATTCCCCTCTTGGAAAGCAAAAGAATAAATTTATCATCGGAAAAAAAAATGCTGAACTATTCCTTTAATGATCGTACACTATAAAAAGTATTACATTTTACAACGCAGCTTATTTACGTAAGAATTAATGGAGCTGTCAGGGAGCTTGTTGTCATGGAGATAATATCATCTGTTGTTTATACATATGAATCACTGGGTCATGTGACAGTCAGCATGACAACAGGTCAACTCCATCCGCGGATGAAAACTATGGGATGCGTGTTTGTGATCACTGGATAGAGTTGTAAAGCTAAGTGAAAAATTTCACTTACCCCTCAGAGAGCATCTTTTTAATGCGCTCCTTCTCTGACGACAGGGTGATGTCGGCGCTCTGGCTGCGGAACAGCTTGTCCTCTGGTCCGTTCACACACATCACAGGTGGAGACTGAAGTTCGTCCGAGAGGTCCTGCGGAACACATTAGTAACTGTACTCTCCTAATACCAAGCACATAAGTCAAGGTGCAATGAATCACAGTCTAATTACAGAAATCAAAAGAGAGATTGTGTGAGCGCACGTCGGAATTCAGAGATCAACAATAACAAAAGACTCACCTGGGAGAACTGGAGAGGAAAATCATTGGGTAGAAAAACAAAACAAAAAAACAGGTCAGCACAAAAAACACACTTTACATAATGACCTTTTCACGATATGTTATACACACAGTCTCAGCTCAGCTCTGTGATCAGTTATGGGAAGCAGTGATACAAAGTAATGATCTGGAGCGCTGGCTCCTCTGATGTGTAACACAAATCGATAGGACGTGGCAATGAGAGACAACTGGAATCTGTTCAGGTGCAGGATTGAAAACAAACGGGACCAACGCGGGCTAATTATTCTGTAACGATGTAATCGACGTTGCAGCGTTTGAGGAAGAGGCTGATCAGGAGCAGTGGGGAGTGAGTGTGGATGAGGTGCACCGCTGAGCAGCGGGGGATAATTTTACCATTGTCCTACTTTTCCCTCACATTCACTTCCCTCTGAGACGAGTGACCCAGCACATCTTTCTTTTGCTGCTCTTCTCTCCATCCCTCCTCTGATTCACTCACCGCGGCCCTGTCTCATAACTGATTCACAGCGACACAGGTGTGGGTCTCATCCTAACCTTCGCCTACGCTAACAGTGTCTCCTCAATCCTAAAATGCCCAAAATGCATTGCTAGATATTTCTGTGGACCGTGATGTTCTGTGAGTTTCTGTCATGTACCTGCGGAGGCCTGCTCTGGTTTCATGTTTACATTTACTTCCTCAAACGGTTTGGAGCTCACCTGAGGAGCCGCAATGGTGAGAGCTGTGTTGGCCAGTTCTTTATCCTGCGACTTTTCGCGTGCCAGACGAGCCGCGTCTTTCACCTCCTTAAACTTCTCCGAGAACTTTACAGAGGAGGACAAAACAAGGATCTTAGCTGTTTTGTTTTTTTTTAAAGAGTTTTAACCTCTGTTAACTTTTGGCAATAATTGACCTGGTGCAGCTGTTGCTCCGTCGCGAAACCCAGCCCATAGACGGTGTTGGCCCTGCTGTCGGCCCACTGACCAAACTTCTGGGACGTCTTGGTGAACGTCATACTGGGTGTGACAATGCAGTTGATAATCGCCTGCAAAAAAGAAAAAGCGGTGATCATCTTTACAACGTGAACAATTCAACGACAACGGAGGAGCAGACACAAGAGTAGAATACAATATAAAGCTTAATCATGGACTACAGTAGCTGTAATGGGAATGTCTATGTAATTTATTTCGTTTTGCTAAAGGGAGAAAAGCCTCGAGCTCAGATTCATTTGTCCAGATTTATTCCGAAACACAAACACTGGGATTTGTTCCAATAATTGTGCAAAAATGTTATTTTTTTATTTAGTAAAGGAAAAGGTCCCCAGAAGGTCAGACAGGAAAACAATTATATTATGACATTTATGTCATATTATTAATTCTCCACTATGAGTCCCAACAATTAGATATTTTCAAGCGTATTCCCTCTTGAGGGATTTTTGTTTTACAAATGCCTGTCCAATCGAATCCCAAAGCTTTGTCCCACCTCACACTCACTACAGTTTAACAGCTGAAGCAGTGTAACTCATGTTTCTCCAGAAGAGACAGTGAGCAGTAATCCACCAGCTTCGTCGCCTCATTCTCAGCAAACTGGCTGAAGCCACCTCTTTTCCCGTCGAGCACACAGGAAAAAAAAATATTAGATCAGACCTATTTATAAACCTTTTTACGTCACACCCACAGCTACAATAACGGGACTGCTTCAAAATCCCAGAACGGCAGGGCACTGGCAGCTTAGGAGGAGGCTTCTCCCACCTTCTCTGACGTTGGACATGACATGCTGGACGCTGTCAGCAGCAGCAGCAGTGAAGATTATACTGGAGGCAGACACCAGTCCTGGCAGGCCTGGGCTGCTGGACGACCAACTGCCACCTCGCACTGACTTCTGGGAGGCAGGAATGTGGGTCAGAGCAGAGGTGCTAAGAGGAGATCAGATAGACCACCCCCCTCTCTCCACCCCAGTGCCTGATGTGGCCTCCTCTTCATAATCTAAATCCACAGGCTCGGGCGGCTGATTTAACACCAGCCATTGGTTTTGTTTTGATAGTGATTAACCTCGCAGACAGTGTATAGGAGTATGGTTGGTGTTTGCCTTGCGTATACAGGATATTGTCTGACACCACTTTTAGAAAATACAACGTTTGATTGCATATTGCACATGAGTGATCACTTTAAAACTTGAGCTTGACTACCCTTTTTCCTCCCTCTCACCTTGGTTCCACCCACGCTGATGATGCGGTAGACGTTGCGGTTGGCGTCGTAGAAGAAGGATACGGTGACGGCATGCTTGCTGGCAGGGATCCAGTTCCTCTTGGTGGCGGGGTCGATTTGGAAAACATGGGCCCGGGTACTGAAGATTGGTTGCTCCCTGCGGGGGACACAGGGACGATGAGGTTGCGTTTTTTTTTTTTTTAATCTTTTAAACAAAAATCACAAAAGTTAAACATCTGAACCTATAACTCTTTGGGCATTAAACGACAATACTGTACATTCCTCCTAACTGTGTGCCTCCCTTTTCCTTGATTCTATTCATAATGAGACGTTTGTTCGCGTTCGCTCCGTCTCTCTGTCATCTGAGGACAGATGATGGAGTCATCCTTTGGCTTGCTTCTCCACTCTGCGTCATTCACCAGCCATACAAGTTAACAAGCAGATAATGTTGACTAAAAGCTCTCCACCCTCTCCTGAGTCTTTCACCCTCCACCCTCTGCTCTGCTCTGCTCTGCTCCTGGCAGCGATTGCAGGAGTGTATCCTGGATACAAGGTAAACATATCAAAGCAACAGCATCAGGAGTGTGGGGTGGTGTCTGTCACTGTCACGTGGTATGAAATAATAAGACGGCTAAAGGTCTCGTTAACTCGCTTCTTCCTCGTTTATTCCCACACTGATCACATTTGTTTGCTCAAAACAAAAATATCCCACCCATCATTATTTTTAGTTGAAAGGATATTTCAAAGTTGTAACACAACACAACATTAGCTTGGCTCAAAAACAACATGTATGCTTTGCTGCAAAACAAATATGGCGATGTAAAATATTGGCACTACAGCACGGCGCTGCTGTTCCTCCCTCGAATCTCTGCCGCTCGTCCACGTCCAATCAACATGTTGCCTAAAAAGACTAATTAAATTGTGGAATGGTAAAAACCAGGGCACTGTCTCTCATCACCATGGGGTATTGTGTGAATTGCTGTGGCTGCTCCCAGCAGAACAGTGTGATTTTGGCCAGTCACTGTACATTTATATCTGACCCCATTAGAGACGCAGGAGTCTAACGACGGTCTCTCTGCGTCTTCCAACCACCGGAGCTCCTGATAAAACTGCAGACCACGTGTTTGAGCAGAGCAGGACTGCAAGAGTGTGAATATCAGTCAGTTGCTTTTGTTCCCTCCTGTGCGGGTGAAAATTATTGTTAGGACAGATGTGTTTGTGTATCTGTTTCCTGAACAGCATTCAGTCTCTTCTCAAAGACACGCTTGACCTTCTTCCTCAGCAGATGGATGGGGCCTACAGGGCTCAATGGGGGTGTCTAAGCATAACAAAGCCTGTGAGTGGTTGGATAAATAACCCCACTAATTCCTACCATAATCAAAACCCACAATCTGCTTTTCCAAGACGCTCCTGTCACCCTCTGATTTTTTTTTGTTCATTCGAGCACCGGTTCTCCAGAAAAGCAGTGGCTTCTTGCAACCATGCGGTCTTCATCCATCCATCATCAATCATCCATCTAAAAATCCACATCTCAAAAGGCAGCAGGACGACAATGTCCAGTGTTAGGATGCAGCCAATAACAGTGCCTGCAGCCAACAGCTGTCCTAACACAGATTAACAAGAAGTACCTCGTTAGTGAAAACGTAACTGCTCCGTAGCCACTGTCTTTAATTACATCTCCTTTAAATCGTCCCAAGTCCAATCAATATGAAGAAATGTGGATCAGACAGTCCTCCAACTGTGAGGCTTCAAAGTAGATAGATCGATAGATACTTTATTTATCCCGAGGGAAATTCAAGCATCCAGCAGCATGTAAACAACCAGTAAACACTGAACATACAGTAAAAACATTATAGAATAATAGCATATATATAATAGAGTCATCAGGTCTGATAGGTCTGTGTTCACACAGGAACCAGAACACTAATCCAGATGTGAAGATCCACAATTCTGTTGTACGACAGCACAAGTACTAGAACTTTTTCCTCTTTTTTTTAAAGGACACAAGTCAAAGGTTCTCTTTATCTTCTCCTGACATCAAAACCATAATAATAATCTGAATTGTACAGGAACAGAAGGCAGGTTAAATGTTCTTACCTTTCTCTGTGGTGAGGAAACATCTTACAAGGTGACTGAGACTTCTCTGCAAAACAAACAAAAAAACAAAAAACAGGTGAAACATGAAACATCACTGCAATTTACACCAGATAATAAATCATTATTAATAAAAGAGTTTGAGGAGACTTTCAGGGCTAATTACACCTGGACAACACTACTCACCCCATTTCGCTGTTAAACCTGGTTAACTCTGTTGTTATGGGATGTGACAGTATATCCGCACTGAAGCTACTGCTATTGTTGTTGTTGTTGTCCCGGTCTCCTGCTTCACTCCTGTGGATTCACAGCCCGCAGCAGCCTGCGGAGTGTCCGGATCAGATGTCCGGATCGCGGGGTCCGCGGAGCGTCACAGCCCGGAGGAGGCAGAGCCGCTGACCCGGACGACTGAAGTGAGCGCGGTCCCGTCTCTGTCCATCGCACTGTTCCCGACGCAACAGCTGCCTTTCCCCGTCTCTGCCTCCGTGGCTGCGTCCTTGGACAAAGCTCCGCTCCTCAGGTCCTCATCCAGCCGGCTGCACGCCTTCAACCGCGGGACACCGCCGACAGTAGAGTACCACCTGCTGGCTCGACAGGCTCCGAGCAGCCGCTCACAGCTGCAGGATGCTGAGGGAAAGTGTGTCACCGCATCCTGCAGAGAGGCTGGATCTTATAGGTCTGCGCCCAGCTACCAGGTCTTCCACTTAATGAAACACGGTCCCCAAGGACCAGCCGTGACCCAAAACACTCCTCCACATCCCTGCTCCAGCTCACTGTGGACCCATCGCTGCAACAGGCTGATTTCAATCAGACATTTTCATGTGATATCCAGGTATGGATTTAAAAGGAGCTTTTGCTTTTCGGGTGAATGATGACTGTCTGTAAATCCTGCTCTGCACAAAGGGTTAAACAAGACAAGTGCAACAGTGGAGTCGAGTTGAAGAAGCAAAAAGAAGCAAACTTTAATTTCTCAAGATAATAAACAGGAGAATATAAGCGGGTGGCCATTTTTCCTGACTACCGACAAGTGGCCAACACAAAACGTCTTCTTATACACTTTGGTTTCAAACAGGAACAAGTCAAATGAAGGTGATCCACATAAAAAGTTACCCAAGAGTCACAGGACATGCAAAACTATACATGTTGGAAAAGTGTGAATAGATGAGGTGGCCAAAGCGAGCTGTGACATTACAGTCTCGAAACACACAATGGGTCAAGAGCATCAAGATAAGCTGTACCTGAAAGGTAGAGTGCGCAAACAGAATTAGATACTGATTAAATACAAGCTACACGAAAACGTCACAATTGTCAATCTAAAGCATGTAATAATGATCATTTACAACCCACACTGATCTACATCTAAAGACACAAAATATAATAATAAGATGCAAAACACATTGTTCTGATCTTCACGTCATCCGCTAATATTTAACCGTTTCCATCAATTCTGTAAGCTCAAGACTAAAACATGACAAAAATAACAAAAAAAAACTAGAGGAAGAAAACATTAGGACATTTTCAGGGCATAAGTCCCACCTACGTATACATTACATAGGTTAGCATATCTCAGTTTAAATCTGTCTTTGAGCCAAATAGTGCAAACATTATCTTTAACATGTCAGCAGGAATTTCAGTAGAGTTTCAGAAATACATTTTAAAATGTCTTTCTACAAATTCCAACAAGGGGAAATTTATGAACAAGTTTCTGTTCAACACATTATGTTCTCAGATTGGGTCTTGGAAGTTTTCATAGTTGTCTGTGGAGTATTTTTCAGGTGCTCCACAAAATGCATGAAAACACAAGCTCATGCCATCTGTTGAAAAAGTCTCATCTTGTTTTACTTCACTGCAATGATTTCAACATATGACTTTAGAGCTAGGGGCACGGGGGGGCTTTGATGTTTTTAGCTCAACTGTATATGCTCAAGATGATCCCTATTTGGCAGCTTTAGTGGTGGTTTTCAATTATAAGCTAGTTATGGTGCTTTTCATTCTTTGACTAGAAATACACATCTAGAAGAACAAAAGTTGTCTCCCTCTAAGCTGATCTTTGAAGTCATCAACCTCGGATCTGGAGACAAAGATGTTTTTCTTTGACATTTACATTGTTTTAGAGCAAATTCCACCACTTGTTCTTTGCAGACCACCTTGAGAAAGACCTGCCTTGAAAGACGGCCAACTACACTAGCCTGCATCACTGGAAACCTCAATGAAAACAGCTTTCATTTAGAAAACTCCAACTCAAAGCTGAGAAAGAAAAGCAAATAATCTGTGGCTGTGTAATCCTCATATATCAGCTCTTTGAAGAACACCACCACAAGCACTTGAATTCACTCAAATAGCAAAAGGGTGTTTCGACGCTCCTCTCTCTTGGATGCTGAGATGTAATCAAATGCAGAGCCTTGATTCAAGCTTTGATTTTAAAAAAAGTTGCCGTGACAACTGCTTCAATAGTTGTGTCCTCTTTTGGTTTCTCTCTTTCTCTCCAAGTCACTGAGGACACCCGTCTGAGTTAGCTTGGAGGACATTTGTGTGAGACACCTCCTCTTCTCCATCTTTCTCAGGTTCTGGAGCAAGATTCTCAACCATACTGCCTGGAGATGCCTTGAGGGTTCAGGGGCACACAAGGGACAAGATGACACAGTCGTCCTTCTCCCACCTCCAGTATTGTTTGGACCGTCCACCCTCCTCGACCTGTCCAAGGTCTTGCCTCTCCAACTGTGCTGCTCTGACGACTAGCTTTCTCCTTTGCTATGTCTTCAGATGTGAGCAGCGGTGCCTTCTCTCCTCCACCTGCCTCCCGCTCCTTTCTCTTGCTCTCTTCCTGTCCAGCTCTACTCCCAGTCTTGCTCTCACTCTTGTGATTGGTTGGTTTCTCACGGTCTCTCTCCTGTTACTTTCACACAGTGGTGCTTCGGTTGTAGCAGTGGAAAACGGGTATCCATGTTTGTTCTTTTTTGTTATTACCCAGATTAAAATACCAGTGAACTAAGCTTCACACAGGCCTAGCTCCTTTCCATCGGCCTGTAAGACACATACACAACATACACACATTTAAATACACACGTACTGGTTTGAGAGAAGAAAAGTAAATCTATAGCTGGACGATGAAAGAAATATGCTTATTTGCTTCCGTTCTGTTAGAGGAGAAGTTCATAACCACAGTGTCCACAGTGGAATTTCTTACAGTCTAGTACTGGGACAGTCCAGTCACACCACCGTGCTGGTAGGCCCGCTCCCCCTGGTAGGTGGAGTCCTGGGACAAAGCCACATCAATCTGGGACTTGAACTCGTCTCCTAGGTAACTGTCCTATAATGGGACAAACAGAAAGCGAAAGAGACAAGTCAACAGTTATTCTCTCACTTCTTTCCAGAAAAGGAATAAGTGCTTTTTAGACGAGATATAAAAGTCTTTATGTGAAGAGGAAAATTGGACAAGACCTTGGAACATATGTGCAGACAACTCAGACATTTTGTGCTGATTACTGTGAATAAACAGCCGTTCCCTCAAAGTGCACCTAGTAAGCACTTAAAAAACCTCTCAAAAGCAACATTTATGAAAGAGGTTTTATTCCCAATAGATACAGCGCAGTGAACAAACCTGTGAGAGTTCAGGCTGGGAGAGCCCAGGCTGACTCATCTGTGACGGCTGGCTCATGTTAATGTAACCCTGTGTCAGAGGTCCCTGGGAGAAGGACTGGGAGCCCAGGTCTTGACTGGCAAGGCTACCGCTCATATGTCCTCCATGCCCGCGGTCCGCTCCTCCATTTCCGCGGTTTCTTTGACGGCCACCGCGAGTCCCACCTCCTCCACTGCCTGCCTTGCCCTTCATACCTCCACCACGGCCTGGACAACAGCAAAGTCAGACACATCAGCATATGAGAACTATACAGTTATGGTACATTACAGTTACAGTTATGGTACATTACAGTTTTACTTTCTCACCTCCTGTGGGCCCGTTGACCTGCCCCATGTACCCAGAAGGAGATATTGGGGGCATCATCAGGTTGAAGGGTATGGGGATGTTCATGGAGGTCATAGGACTCGGGCCTGTGCCAATCATACCAATCTGATCATGGGTCTGGAAATACATGTTGGACATGCGTCCTGTAACGCAAAAATCTGCATGTTAATTTTGACTCTTGAAACGTTAAGAAAAGCAGATACAGTGCGTGCCTTTTGTAATGTGGTTAAATGGTTAGGAATAATTTGTTTAAGAATGCAATGAGTGCTTTGCCGAAATGACTCACCATTGCTACTACGGTCATAAACAGATCCAGGAATAAGGGCCTCCCTGGCATCATACATGGCAGTGCTCATGAATCGACCACCCTGAAAAGCAAAAATGACAGGTAATGCTATTTTTCCCCCTCACTGGGGAAAAAAATGATTCATGCCCGAGTTAAGAAACTTGATTTCAGCATTCTATGTACTTCGTGTGTACAAAATGTGCAGATATAGTAAATAAACTCACAGGATTGATGGTGTTGACCAACTTGCGTGGCTTGCTGAACTGCATGAGGCTTTCCCTCAAGTTGTTGAGGGGTCCTTCGACCAGGACCTTCTGCTCTTTGTAGTAGTTCAGCAGGTGGTTCCACAGGGGCTGCTTGGACAGGGCCTTTGGGTTTCCCACAATGATCACACCATACCTGTGTGACAAAAAAAACAACTACGATTTAACACTAGTTGACAAAATAGTTATTGCATCTACAGTTATTTCACTTCATGGTGTTTTACCTGGCCCTTGTGAGTGCCACATTCAGACGCCTGGGATCATTAAGGAAACCAATACCCTGGTGCTCATTGGCCCTTACACAGGACAGGATGATGAAGTCTTTCTCTCTGCCTTGAAAGGCATCCACACTGGCAATTTCCACCTCCTACATAAAGAATGAAGAGAAATTTGTGAAAAAAAAGGAGAAACAATTTGGTTGAGCGTTTGGGTCACAAATGTGAAACTGTCTGAGGTAAATGACGGGCTACAGATTCTGGACTTTTTAAATGGTTGACAGGAAGCGCACTATTTAACCATTAGCTGCCACTTTACCTGATAGAGCTTGGTATGGAGGGAGCCACTGAACTGCATGTATTGGACCAGGTATGACCTCTGTCCCTCGTATGGAGTAATGATTCCAATCTGATCAGGTTTTGCTCCAGCCTTTAGCAACCTTGTCGTTATTTTCTCCACATTAGCTGCCTCAGTTCTGCATGAAAAATACACTACGTAAATGATGTATAAAATATCATGAATTTTGCTATGAAAAAAAATGTTTGACTATTATACTGTGAAACAAAACCATTAAAGTGATTTTTATTTGAGAACCTAAGTACCAATTGTGGCCACATGTGTATGAAAGAAATGTAAACATGATAAATGACTGTAAAACAGAGAATAGAAAAACTAGAGATTTTCAGGTACGTGCCTTTATGAAGGATTGGAGTATGAACATATTGATGAAGAAATCCATACCTGTTGAGATAGGATGTCCCAGAGCTGGCTATTTCCTCTTGGCCTTGTGTGACATAAAAAAACATGGGCTTGTCAGGCTGTGGCCACTGAAAGTCAAAGCCTTTCTTTTCACGGTCAGCTGTAGAAAGAGCAAACCAAGATATTAGCCTAGTGTCAGGGATCAACAGCAACGTACTCTGTCTACTATGTATTCTCCAGCCTGACAGGAATAGATATGAAACCTAAGTTCATTTTATCTTACCAGCAGTCACACCGTTCTGCAGTGAACCTTCATAAAAAATGTTGGAGGGAAAGGCGCTGAGGGCTGGATGCATACGGTATTGGACCTGCAGACGGATTGGGCGGATACCCAGAACTACCAGACGCTCAAACAGAGACTGGGACAGACCTGCTTTAGCTGCCTTTTTACACATCACCACAGGACCCAGCTGGCAGTGATCACCCACCAAAATCAACTACAAAAAAAAAAAAGAGGTCAAGTCATTCCTCAAAACAACAATAGCACAAGTCTTTCCCTTGTTATACTAAAATAGATATTTGTGGAGACATACGCCTTCATAGCTGTAAAATGACACTTGAATCACACTATGTATCACTTATGTTTTCACTAATGAGTCTCCAACCTGCTTGGCTCCCAAAACGACAGGCACCATGCATTCTGGTTCAGTGGCTTGTGTGCTCTCATCGATCAAGATAGAGCGGAACTGCATCTTGGCCAGACGAGGATCCCCAGCCCCAACACAGGTGCAGCAGATAACATCAGCATTCTGGGAAATGAGAAGTGAACTGTCACTTGTTGCAAGTTTTCCTACATCTCTCAGGATTACGGATAAAACAATGGTATGTTCTCTTTCCAGGGGGCCTGGCCTAAAAACCATTAGACATTTGAAAGTCTAACCTAGTGTACAGTGTTGCATCTAGGACTGTAAAAAAAAAGTCTGGCAAGACTTAAGCCAGACCAGCCTTCATACCATAAGCAGCTCTCTCTCGGCGGTGCGTCTCAGAGCTCGGTAGCGCTTCTCGTCTGAGGACGACAGCTCGCCAGTCTCGTCCTTCAGCTGCTGGAGCTTCTGAAGTTCTGGCATACTGCAGGTGTGATTTCATCACAGACCAGAGTTGACAATGAGCACATTACAAGTATCTCCTCTATTTTAACTTATGACTATGGGAAAATTATCCTACTTAATATGTAAATTAGGAAAATTGATAGGCTAATTATCCTAAAATAAGATAATTGATAGGAATATTATCCTACTTAATATGTAGGACGATATTATCCTACTTAATATGATTAAGGATATGAAAATTATCCTACTTAGAAAAATTATGATCGGAAAATTATCCTACTTAATATGTAAATTAGAACTAGTACCTAGCTAACTAGTGGTAAATTAAAAAAACAAACTATGACCACAAAAAAAAAGTTAACTATACATACACCAAATTTAGGTTTACCTGTCCATGTTACGGGTCTGGTTGTGCAAAGCCAGAAAGGACACAGGTGAGTCAATGGCTTCTCTGCTCTTAGCACACAACCTCACCACCTTGAGTCCTGTCTGGTGGATCTTCTCAGTCAGCTGGTCAACAGCAATGTTACTGGGAGCACACACCAGCACTGGCCTAAAGAGATACGTTACACTGCTGTCACTGCTGTCCATCGTCTCACACAAGATGAATCTTAATAGCAGCTCTACACAGGACAGATATTCAAATAACAACAGATAACAGATAACAACTAAAGAAAAGAGTAAACTATTTACTCAGTATGTGTCTTACCCGTTACCCTGTCTAGCCAGGTGGTAGACAATGGTGGCAGAGGTTACTGTCTTTCCTGTGCCTGGAGGTCCTTGAATCAGACTGAGGGGACGCTGCAGCACTGTCTTCACGGCATACACCTGCATTACAACAATCCACAATACTGTCACAGAGAGGAAAGAACTAAGACATCTTATATTCTACAAACTGTAACAACACCACTGTTTAGCATGAAAACGGATTCTGTGACATAATCTATCATCTCTGTCATGTTGTTTGTGTTTTGGGCACAATTTTTCTTTTAATACATAATCAAAATATATCAATGAAAAAATGGTTGTCTCACAAACTGACCTGGGAGTGGTTAAGATCAGGCAGGCCTTGGGCGGTGAAGCGTTTCGGCAGCTGACACTTGATGACCACATCTTCTACCTCATGTCCCAGCAGTTTGTGGTAGATGTAACCAGACACTGAGGTCTCATCCACAGCAAATGTCTTCAGGGCACTCTGCATCCTGAATGATGGAAACAGGAAAATTGAGACAAGACTGTAATGTGGGTTTTAAAAAAAGTCATCGTTATAATTAATGTATTATTTTTATTAATTAAATTAACAGAGCAAAGAAATTCAGTGCATGATGAAACGCTTGAAACAGCACTTAAAATACTAAAGTGGCATGCAAACTTCTTTGAAGTATTTTGATGTGTATACTGTATATACTTTAAACAAATAATGACTAATCATATACCATTTCACTCAGACAGACAAAATGAGTCATGAACACATAAAAATGAACATAATACATTCACTAGAGGTAAAGTTGGGTTTAGGGCCTTAATATGCCAATGAATAGGCAAAAGTAACATTTAAAAGTGGATTGTGTGTGCTTTTCTCTTAAATACCTGTCAAAGGAAGTGGACTTCCACACAAAGTCCACCTGAAAGTTGTGTGGGATCTCCACTGGTGCACCAGCACTGCTCCTTAACTCTATGGCAATCTCATCACCATAGTCTGGAACAGTAACTCAAGGAAAACATAGTTTAGTAATACAGTAATTATTATAACTGTGGAAACAGTTTTCATATTGTTAAAACCCAGGTGAATATACATATTTTTATTCAATTTATTTAAGTTCTAAATTTAATATTTGTGGGTAGATTTGATGCCAAACTCTTGCTTAGATAAGCAGCATTTAATGTTGCTGGAGTACTGTATCAGTTATTGTGTATGAAAATATACTTCTATGTAATGGGGATCTGTTGTGTAGTTTACTACAGCTGCCACTAGTTGTTACCAAAGACCTTTGGTGGAACATTGGCTTTCATTTGCAAAGAAGCAAAAGTGAAAAAAGAGGCCATTATGTCTGTGTCAACCTTTGGCTGAAGTCATTATTACAGATGTGTTGGTAAAATGGATACTGTCGGGGACTTTGATGACATGTCCGATGCCTTTCCAAGGAGGAGCCAGGTCTCCTTTGTACCTCAGGCAAATCTCATCTCCCTGCATCAGTCTCATATCTAGAGGACAGCAAACAGCTTTGTTAGATGTATCTGGGGATAGTGTTAGTTGTTTCAAAGAGTGTAATTCAATTCAAAGAACTGAAAGGATGAAAAAAAAATCACTATTTTCCACTTGTGTGATCATTATGTCAAAGTAAGTGATCAGACTCTCTCAGACAAAACACATTAAGATAGCCTTGCAGCAGAACTACAAATCAATACCTGAGTCTGTCTTGGGAAGAGTGAAATAAGCAATTCTCTTTTTATTCAGTCCCAAGTCCCATCTGACTGTAATGTTGTCTTGAGTCTGTTAGGAGGCAACATGGAATATATATTTACTACTTAAATAGTAGCAAAAAATTTAAAGTCAGAATTATTATATTTACTGAAACACTGTGATGCACTCAGTTGTATAATGACTGAATTCCTTTATCTCCAGCATTTAAGAAAAATTAAACAACAACTACAAATAATTTATTGATGAACTAAGTTTGAGCTACATAACATTAATTATTGACAATCTGACAATAAATCATTCAATTGCAAAGTTATGAAATCCAGTGTTAAAAAGTATTTTTTTTTCCTTTTTTACCTGTGACTCTTTGAGTTTCTTATCGTAGTCAGCTTCCAGTTTCACAAGAGGTCCAAAGATGTTCTGGTACTGATAAGCATCCTCATAACGCAGCAGGACATGCTGGGGCTCTTCATCCACACCAGGTTTCTCCAAGTCCTCCAAGGTTGCAGTGGGATTTTCCTAACAATGAGGGAGGAAGAAAGGAAGATTAGCAACACAAGAATGAAACAGGCAGTTAAACTATTACTGCAGTCAATTCATCTGCATCACATTTCACTGTATACTCCAGTGAGGTGCTCTATATAGACAGGCCCTACCAATAGGTTATGTTGGTTTAGAGTATTTACATAGCACAATTGTGCGTGTGTGCAAGGACAGCTGCATTGACACTACCTTCCAGAGTTCCTCCAGTTTGTTGATCTGCTGGGCGGTGATCTGTCGAGCCCTGAGTTGCTCCTGTTCTGAGGGAATTTTCACCAGCCAGGACAGGAAGCAGCGATCCTGGATGAGCGGCTGCCACTGCGTGCTGTCCCAGTTGATGTCCTTCAGGCTGCTTTGACTGGCACATGGCTGCCTGTGTTACAACACAAACAAAAATGTCAAATGTCTTCACTCTCTGACTGAACCCACCAGTGAAATCAGAGTGTAGAGTCAGCTGTAGAAACACACCCTTACCTGCACAGTAACACCACTACTGAATCAGCCTTTGCAGGGATGAAGCCCAGCAGGAAGACATTGCGACAGCCACAATTGTAACACTCCAATACCGTCTCCCCCAGAGGGCCATCTTTATGCAGGGTCACCTCCTTGGACTTCGCTCTCACCAGATGGTTTACAATGTGGCTATAAGTGAGGAGAATCATAATTATTGCTGTATGTGAATGAAATGCATAACACTACTGTGCTACTTAAAGGGATGATTTAAACACTGGCAATTCATCAGTACATGTATAGTAGAATCAGCGTGTTTCTGTGATACTGTAAAATTATCCTTTCCCTGTTCATTTATCCGAGTATTAGCAGGATGTGTGAAAAATCAGTTGAAAATTCATTGTAGCGTACCTGCCGGATGTGTTTCCACGGCCATTACAAAACCACTTCTTGCTGGTATTGCAGTAAACCACACAGGCTGGGTCGTGAATGCCACAATAACTACAACAGATGAGTCATGATTTAAAACACAAAAACAAAAACAAGAATTCACTGTTAAGACCATGAACATGTTTAGAGTATATTATATTTCAGCAAAATAAACACACTGCCTCAGACTATACTGCAGGATCTCGTCACAAACCAATCATTTATTAATGAAACAAAAATCAAATAGAAGCAGCAATTTCTAATATCAATTTTATGGTTGTCTAAAGCTGGGGTAGACAATCAATTCAGTTTCACTGCTGGCGAAGGATAATAGGATACATCAGATTTTTTTGAGGATACCAATATTTGATCAGATCAGAGTATTTTCTGTGTAAAGGAACATCTGTCAGCTCTGTGTTTGCAGTGCCACATTTCTCTTTGCCTTTTTCGCCATTTTCCACAAATCACAAAACAACCTGTTGCTAGAGGCCAGAACGAACAAATGGCAATCATCAGAAACTGCTAAAAGACATTACACGTGATTTAAAAAAATGCACAAAATGCTCCCTGAATTAAATAAATTTACCACAAATGATGGTTTCCATTCTGATGACTGCCAGTGCAGCTGTCTTAGTCTGGTCCTTTACCTGCAGGCATGTACAGGAAGGTCCTTTGTATAGTAGGTGTCCTCCTCGTCTTCTTCAAAGTTCAGCTCTGCCAGCAGCTGACTGGCTTTTACCACAGGGTCGTCTCCGTTCTGCAGCACTCCGTCAGGACCATTAACCTGAGGAGTCAGTGTGTGCAGAGTTATGGACATACACTGAAACTTAATGTCAGCATTATGTGGGATCATGGAAAAATCTAGAAAAACAGATCAAGCCTACTATTTGATATGCATCCTAAATTGAATGGCCACAACAACAAAAGTTTTGCTGGCAGCTCTACACTTACAGTGTCTAAATAAACGTGTCCACTGACCCGTGTGATTAGTTTTGTCACTGGACTCTAAAAGCATCGAGTATATATGAGTGTTGATAAGCATCAATATGGTCTGAATAGTTGGTAAATCACTGACACTGGTTGTTTACATCATCTTAACCTCTTAATGCTAGCTGTTTTAGCAAGCTAGCTGTGCGAGCTAGTTAGCTAGCACGCTAGGCAATTAGAGCGGGGTAAACGCATGGTAAGAGTCGGAAGGCGTCATCGTGCTAACCGGGGGTAGTTAGCGGTATTGTGAGCTAACGTTCGCTAGCTCGCGTTTTGTCAACACAGTGGAGGACATGTTTTGACACCGAGCTGCCACGAATGAAGGACACGTACCTGGTTGTCGAGCTGGCCTTGGGTCTGGGTCTGGGTCTGGCTCGGCAGGGTGAAGTCGGTGAAGTCGTACTCGGAGCCCTGGGTGTCCGCTCCCAGCAGCTCGGCTTCCTCGGTGTCCAGGAACGTTAGAGTCTGGGAGCTCGGCCCGTACGCCTCGACACTCATGTTTTTTTTTTTATCTTCTTATGGACGCTGATTACCGTTTACGTGCAATAATCACAGAGTGTTCACGACACAGATGTAAATGAGTGACGGAGGCAGAAAGGTGATGGGAAAATGTCAAACGGTGGTTGGTGGTGAGAGAGCGACAGGAGCCTCATCCGCGGCTGCGTTCCGTTCTTCTCCTCCCCCGCTCGTTTTCTTATTCCCTTTGCTTGTTCCTTACCGGAAGTCACCTGTAGGGAGCGAAGTAAGGAAAGTAAACAAGGAGACACACGTGAACAAAATGTTTATAATGAAACAAGGTCAAATCTTTCGTATCCGGCTCATATGAATCATATAATAGTGTAGCAGATGTGTAAGTGTTTATATTTTTTATTTTGTATTAGGTTTTATATATATATATATATATATATATATCATTATTATTTTGGATTCCATCGCATGTCTAGCGTCCCACAGGTGCTGGCAAAAAATGTGTTAAATTAAATAATTTAATTAATTAATTACTTTACTTTAAAATTACTTTACTTAATTTCCCTTTGGGATGAATAAAGTAATCTATCTATCTGTCTATCTATCTATCTATCTATCTATCTATCTATCTATCTATCTATCTATCTATCTTGTGAAGTTTTTAAATTTCACAGAAAGTAGGATGACAGTACATTGTGATCCTTCCCTCTGGCCTGCACCACACTGTTCAGGTCAGAACGAGTTGAGCAGGTCTGTCTCTCGAGAATGTACAACACCCACAGTCACTGTAACTCACCCTTCTACTGAGGAACCAGAACGTAAACGAGGAACCAGACACAACTATGCAGTAACAAGATTCCTGAGCAGGTGGCTCTGTACTGTGACTTCAGTGATTCTGGATTTAAAATTTACCAACCTCTCTAATTTGAAATGACCACATGAACACAGAGGCAAAACCGTAAATCAAATGTATTGTTCCTTTCTGACAGTTTTAGGACACTGTGCCGTGGCAACAAGCAATAAATCAATTAAATCAATGAATTCTCTACTGAGACTTGATTTTGCAATATGATGTTTACAGATGCCTTAACAAGTGAACCCTGAATTCCCAGAACTACTCCAGCCACACATGTTTTTAAAAGGCAGTGCCTGAGCGCAGGCGTGGAGGATGATCATTATTTTTTTACCTTATGATTTAGAGTACACAAAGAATGTACTAGTATTTTATTAAAAGACAAACTCACCAGCATCAAATTAAAGCAAAACCTCAAAAAGTGTGAGGTTTGTTAATTTTACACAGAGTTAATGTCTGTGTCTCACAGATATACTTGGACAGACACATCAAGTTAACTAAACTGCAAATACAGATTGGATGTGCAGTATAATTCCCTGAGATAAAAAATATCTTTTGTAATGTAATGTGACATCCAGACATCATGAGTTGAAATCTTTTTCCACCGTCTAGTAGTGGAAGATCAAAGACAGACATCAAAATCTCACTGACACCAACTTGGTGCACATTACACATTCAAACCAATACTCACACACACGGATACACACAAATAGATGTTGTTGTCAGTGTCTTGTGTCCAAACCATTACTAAAAGCCAGTAGTTCATTTTGGTAAAATCAGGTTAGGCAGGTTGTAAATTATTGATGTTGATGTTTGTGATTGTAGTGTTCATTGTGTTTGTGCGCCTCCTCAAGATCCAGCTCCAACAGGTTCAGCATTTCCTTGATGATGGCCTGAAGGGCTTGACCTAGGTTCTGGCTACTATATGGTTTACCTAATGGAGGCACATGGACAAATGCAGCACGGCCCTGCCCCAGATACAAGGATGTGTAGTAGGTGTAGTCACACAGATACCTGTC
Organism: Trinectes maculatus; assembly: GCA_016785345.1. Classification (NCBI taxonomy): domain Eukaryota; kingdom Metazoa; phylum Chordata; class Actinopteri; order Pleuronectiformes; family Achiridae; genus Trinectes; species Trinectes maculatus. The sequence continues at coordinate 25,047 of JAFBJQ010001025.1, forward strand.
AGGAGCAAAATAAGGTCATCATATCATATAAAGTTTGTATTATTACATTTCTATTTTATCACATTGACATGAGAGTAGCATAGTTGTTTACAGTGAGAACCAAAGAACAATATGTGCAGAAACAAAAACAATTATATTATCATGCTGTTTAATTATTAGGTGATATAGAGATACATATTTTGTATTTAGTGTATGTAGGGATCCATATGAGACAAAGAACACAATACAATCGCTTTTATTTCAAATGTACATATATTTACAGTTATATTTGTCCACGTCAAAACAAACTCCTGCAGGAATGCTTTCCTAGCTTTATTCGGAGCAGCCAAGAAAACGGCTGTTTAACTGACTGATTGGGGATCGATGATGATGTAATCACTAACCTTCCAGCATCTTTCGATACAGACACAGCCACCCCGATGTCAGCGTCATTGACCCTTTTGCAGACTGTATCCATGTCCAGCACTGAGTTTATGCAGTCGGGGCCATTTTCCATGCAACAATTTGAGGCTGGGCAGAAGCTGCAGTTGTCCAGGCGTTTATAACCATTGTTGTGGCCGCACTGCTCAAGTGTAACTGTGGTAGCTAATCCAGACACACCAACATGGACTACCAACTGCTCAGAGGACCATAAGACAGAGATGGCAAAGTTTAGTCTGGGGTGTTTTTGAAATTGATTATTGACTTTTCTCAAATACAATGTAAATTAGTCTTTTAATGTGCAGTATATTTTTTGACCTTTGGCTGGAGCTCCTTCCACAGTGATGGCAGTCGCCTCTGAACGGCCTGGTATTCAACAGGCAGTTCACATACATGAAGGTCAACTGCCTCACCCAACCCTAATCTCTCCAGTTGCTGTGGGCAAACATAAATGCTTTATACATTCATCAAATTCATTTTGATAAAGTCCAGAGGGAAGAGGCCCTGAACTGGCACAACTGTGTTTGATAGGGACTCATTACTGATATGTCCCCGATTACTGATTACCTGGACTGCCACCCAGCTGGAGTTTACTGCATGTTCTCCAAAAGGCTCAAAGCCTACAGAAAAAAACAAACAACAACACGTAAAGCAATTATCAACCAGGATTCTTCCCTGCAACAGTGGTCGACACTGTAGCAGGGTAAATGTGGACGCTGACATGGAAAGGAGCGATAAGCCTGTGTATAAAAAAAGTCTAAAGGTCACATCAAGTTAAACATTAATTGTAGAAGATAAGCACATGTTATGCAGTAAAGACACATGATGGATCCTCTCTCTCACATTGACCAGTAAGGTATATTTTTGTTATAACTAACAGATGAAACTACTGAACAATGTTTACATTCACTTTTTTAAAGCATCATAAACCCAAATATTAAATTGAATATAAACCAGATCAGCTGTGCAGCTCAGACACAAGTACTCGACAAAAAAAAACAAAAAACAAAACTCACCTCCAATACTGACAGGCAACTGCACTGTATTAATTTTAAGAAATCATTATTTGGTGTATCAGTCCAGTCCTGTGACCAAATGAAACCTCTCACCTGTTACTACAACTTTCCTCTTATGGGCCATTATCCCCACTTCTTAAAAAAAAAACAGTTGCCATGGATTTAAAATATGGGACTCAAACGTCTCAAACAAATATTCCAGGATTGTCCTCACTGGCTGGTGTCTTCTTCTGGCTCACTGCTCACAGGAAATTGCGTACCAAAGGTGGATGGGTTATACTGCCATCTACTGTATAGGCATACATCCATCCACAGCAGGTCGTGGTAAGAAATAGTAGAATAATTTAAGCACTTGAGAACTGGTATTTCCTCAGGTTTCCACAAGGAGTCATATCACTAGTTGGCAATAGACAGGGGGGATGAGAAGTCTGGTGTTTTGATTAAACACAATGTAGCTGAGTTCACTTTTCTATACTGAGGATGCATTTAGAGATTAAAGAAGTCTTATGATTGGGAAGCTGAATTTAATTAGAGAAAAACGACCTCCTGTCTGTCTCGATAAGAGCAGTTCCTAATCACCCGTGACTGAACATTTAACGTCCACCCAGCGGCAACTCAGTGGTTTCACTGGGCAGGTGTGAATGTGTGCACTGTAATGGTGTGAGTGTGACAACAGGGCGTTGCTGGACAAACACATTTCTCCCACGGGGATTAAAGTCAGAGGACACATGTCTGGCTGAGGGAGGAAAAAAAGTCTCTTACACAACATTTGCCACACTCAGTAACTTGGGTTCAGAAGATTAAAGGGTGGCTGTCACTTCATTTTCACAAAGGCAAAGCTAATCTAATATCATCAGAGAGGAACACCTTCTTTTTTTTTCATTCGCCGTGCTCTCTGCAGCACACACCCCTGGTTTGCGAAATGACTCACACATTTTGGACACGGCATCTTCTGAGGCTCTGAAACTGGCACAGAGGTGATTTTTTTCTCTCTCTCTTGAAAAAAACATGCAGTTCTGTGTTTCAAACAAATGAAACATTGTCTTTACATTAGAGTCTCTAAGGTTACAAAACCAACATAGATTCTGGAACCACATCACACACAGTCACACCTCCACTCACACACACACACACACACCTCCCACACAACCTGCACTGCAGTTGCTAACAGCCCCTGCTTCGCCTCCCTAAACCCATTCACCCTTCTCTCTATCGCTCGCCTGCGTCACTAGCTGTGTTGGTGTTGCCATGGAAACTAATGATGCCCTCTTTGCTTTGTGGTGCTGATGCAGACAGTCTGCTGACGTCCTCACTGCGTATGGGGAGAAGAACAATATAACACTGAAGTTACCACCACGCTCAGTGTCTTACATACTGTATACTAAACATGTACTGCACACTATTCTATTCTATTCTATTCTATTCTATTCTATTCTATTCTATTCTATTCTATTCTATTCTATTCTATTTAGAAAGTAATTAACTTATTCATGGCCTAAATAATTAAATGCTTGATAATAAAAATGATCATTTATAATGATGAATGATTACTGACCTATATAATTTGGAACAAAATGTTCATAGAACAAGGGAGAGGACAAGCATGTGACCAGCCCCAGCCAGTGAAACCATGAAAACACATTGTGTTTGTGTTTGTGTTGTGTTTTTTTTTTACCAGCTACCGGTGGACTTGTCAGTCCACTGACCTCTTCGACAGATAGCCTTTACTTTCAGTCACACAGAGAGAGCACACTGTTTCCTCATTCTGCTGTCACCATGTCCTTCCCTTTTCTTGCTCAAGCTCAATTTGCTCAGAAACATTTTCACCTTGAGGCGTTGTACACCTCATTTGACCCCCCCCACACACACACACACACGCCTCTCTCTCTCTCTCTCTCTCTCTCTCTCTCTCTTGTCTTGTTGGTCTGAATGGTTAATGTCGCCTGATCCTTTAAGAGTTGTGGTTTTAAGGCTTTATTATCAGACTTCTATTCTATTCTATTCTATTCTATTCTATTCTATTCTATTCTATTCTATTGCCATTTCGTCTGAGCTGTAGAGATATTTTCTATATGTCTCTCTCTCTCTCTCTCTCCTCCGTTCTTCCTTTCCTCGGCGTTCGCCTCTTACGCCTTCCCCGCCCAGCCTCTGCTCTCTGTTGGCGACCCTGGGCTTTTTTATGCTATGACATCAAACCACAATGCATTGCACTGTTTGTAGTTTGCCCAAAGTCTCCATGGCAATAAAGACCGGTTCGGCCCCTTATTCAAATTGAACCGGAAACCAACGTCATTTTGGGCCAATCTCCGCGCTCTGGAGTGACATAATGGAATTTTTAGGGCTAGAAAGCGAGCGAGGTCTGGCGCAGCGCATAGCAGCCGTGCCATCGGGAAAAGACAATATCAGCGCGCGCCGGAGAGACACATCGCACGTCGCGAGCCACAACAACAGCTGAAGTGGTGGAGTGACAGAGAGGCTGGTGGCGCGGTACACTCAGAGGGGATCCGGAGGGGGGATCAGATAAAAACACGGATCAGCTGATTTCCTCATGTTTGGATGTGTCCGGTGAACAGTCGTTAATGCGTAACGATCAACACTCCCTCAAGTGAGGGTGTAGAATGGAAACAACCCTCTACCCGGGCAGCAACTATTCCCACACCACGATGATGAAGAAGGAAATCAACCTGAACCTGGACGACCAGAACGCCGAGCTGAAATCCAACCCGCTCCGAGACGCAGACGGACTCCTCAACTCGCCGGACCTGGGGCTGCTGAAGCTCACCTCCCCGGACCTGGAGCGCCTCATCATCCAGTCCAACGGCCTGGTCACCGCCGCCACCAACCCGACCTCCCAGTTCCTCTACCCGAAGTCCGCCAGCGACGAGCAGGAGTTCGCGGAGGGCTTCGTCAAGGCGCTGGAGGACCTCCACAAGCAGAACCAGCTCAGCGAGGCGGGCTGCGTCTCCGTGGACAGACTGGAGCTCCTCGCCTCATCCAACGCTGTGGGCGCCGCCGGGCTCCAGACACCCGACCTCCCCGTCTACACCACCCTGAACGGCTATGCGGCCAGCCCCCTCGGAGCCACCACCATCAACTACACCACGGACACCATCCCCTTCCCGCCGCCGCCGTCTCATCTGAGCAGCGCGCAGCAACAGGCGGCCGCCGCCGCGGCGCTCTCCCGCCTCCAGTCCGCCGGCGCCGTGAAGGACGAGCCCCAGACCGTCCCCGACATGCAGAGCTTCGGAGACAGCCCGCCCCTGTCCCCCATCGACATGGACAACCAGGAGCGCATCAAGGCGGAGAGGAAGAAGCTGCGGAACCGGATAGCCGCCTCCAAATGCCGCAAGAGGAAACTGGAGAGGATCTCCCGGCTGGAGGACAAGGTCAAGACCCTGAAGACGCAGAACACCGAGCTGGCGTCTACAGCCAGCGTCCTCAGGGAGCAGGTGGCCCAGCTGAAGCAGAAGGTGATGAACCATGTCAGCAGCGGATGCCAGCTTCTACCAAACCAGGTCCAGGCTTACTAAGTCCCAGCCATGGTGCTCCACCTGGATGCTTTCCCAGCTTAGGTGTGTTGTGAGGAACATCTGCCTTTTGTAACTGTAAATCCTCCTCAGAGACTTTGACGTGAGGCCACTGTAAATGTACCCAGGCCCAGGCTGGCAAGGCTGGAGCTGAGAGACGCTTGCACTGCACTGCACAGAGAGGAACAGGCCTTGGTGAGAGCTGCAGGTCAACTGGACAATGACAGGTTGCCCAGCAGCAGGTATGGGCCTCAGCTTCTTCTCATTCCTGAACATCTGGCAGTGTTGTGCACCAAACACTTGTTCTGTTGCCCTGTTTTTTGGGGGGGGGAGCCATGTAGCAAACTGCTATCCAGCGGACTGGTGTGTGTCTGTGTGTACGCTGGACAATCAGCAGCCAAACACCAGGGTGTCACCGAGTGCTGTCACCCACTGTGTATAATAATGCCTTACTTGTTTACAAGCACTTAGCAATGACAAATATACATATATCTATTTTTTTTATTTACTGAAACATTTCTTATTTTACATATGATCTTATTTTCTAGTTGTTTCTCATTTATTTTGTTTTTTTCTTTCGTTGCAAAAATGAACACTGCATGTCTTTGTGTCTCTTTTGTGTACAGTAACCAATGTATTTTTTGTTATGGCGGCTGCTGTGTAGTTTATTCACCAGACGTCCATGAATGTATGTGTATGTACTGAGAAACCATATGTATCCATGTGTAATGGACTTTCAAGTCTTTACCTGACATTTATTAAATTCACTACATTACCGCAGAGTGTGTTCTGTTTCCGACTGGGACAAGAGCATCCGCTTGCTATGTTATTTTGAGAGAATAAATGCTTAATTTAAAACCTACATGTTTACCTTTTCATGCACAGTTGACACTGTGGGTGTTGCATTAAGTGCAGTGGAGAAACTAAACCAAACCATAGATGGTCAATACAGAAAACGGGACATTGTTGTTGTATATTGCCCTCTGGTGGACGATATAAAACTACCTTGAAACAATTTCTGAATCATCAAATGCTCAATGCTCAAACCAAATCGGAAATCCAGCATTTCGAATTTGTTTATTAATTCCTCATTTTTGCAAATCTGGCATTACAGAATTACAGCACAATTCACACAACTAATACCCCACGGTCAAAAAAAAAATCCTATTTACAGTGGTTACTGATGATGGAGAGGAGAGGAGCTGAACTGAACTGATATGTGTTCCTAAGTCATCAGCTGTAGCAAAACTTAAATTAACAACAAAGTTAAAAATGAACCAATGCACTAAGTGTAATTACTTGTGTTCAGAATATTCAGTTTAGTTCCCAAAACATTTTCACCTTTCTTGAAGCCACTACAGAGTAGGACAGGACTACCAGACAAGTTTGTCAGTACAAGTCTGCACAACGTGTCCAACAAGCACTCTTGTCTCCGAGCTTAGTCTCGTAACCTCTCCGTAAAAGAACAGTTAATACGACCGCCTTTATACAAACTTACAAACTGTACATTCTCACGCCCACACACAGTACAGTATGTTACAAATCTTCAGCACGGTTGTATGTTGTTGGTATTTGGGTGTGGAGAAATAACTGCTATTGCTATGAAAGAACAGTCGACTCCCATATTACCAAGTCGTAAAAGTCACATAACTGATATCAAAAGACAAACAGACTTCCCACCAAAGCCGTGTGGACATGATAAGAGGCTTTCACATTGGAATGCTTTATTTTCCTCTTGAGGAGGGATACTGAGCTCTGTACTCAATGTAAACACATATACCTTTTCATTTAAAAGCTGGAACAGTTTAAGCCATTGAATACCAGTGAACATCATTAGAAAGTCAAGTGCACATAGCAATGCATAATCTAGGAAGAACACAATCTTAAAAATAAATAAGGTCATAAATAATACAAAATAAATAAGTCCTATTTTGAAATAACTTAGGTGTTGAAGATATTTTCCACATGTCTCAGCACATCTGTGAACGCATGACTTACAGATGGTTTCTAACTGTGTTCGTGAACAGACAAATCCCTATTCATTGCGATTGGGAGGGAAATAAAAATACACAATTTGATATATAGCGTGCACACCATGTAACACCATGACCCCCAAAACAAAGATAAAAATATAATCTACAATTACATAGTGTAAGAAACTATCTGGAAGTTGATGGAGAAGACAGCTCTGGTGTACAAGTGCTCACACTGAATCACATGCCTTTCTAGTGAGTGCATGGTGCACACTGTATGCAGTGAATGAAAATTAATACAATGAGAAGGGGCCGTAGGCTTAACATGTGAAACCCCTTAACCCAACTTGGTATTGAAACTGTAGGACAGATAACTTTTACATTCAGCCAGCAACTCATCCAACAATCCAGACAGCAATCATTGGTTAAAAATATGAACAACATGCACATCTCTCTAAAGAACAGGTAGGTATCCAGTATCCATAAATTATTTAGAACATATAATATGTTAATTATGTATGTGTTTGTATTACATATGCATTTAAAAATGCACATCTCTTCACTTTAAAACATTTATACACTCTTCCCCATGTGGTAAAAGACATCCTTTATCCCTTTATTTTGACATGTTGAAAATAGTAACAAAAGTAAAAAAAAAAAAAAAACTAAACTAAAACTCTTGGATCTGACAGAGGCTTTGTAGCCCCTAAAATTGGACTACACTAGTTTTAAAAGCTGGATAACTATGCAGCAGGCGTTCCTTCTGGGAAGGAGCCCAAGAAGAATCCTACAATAACGTAACCTGACTAGCAAACTGATATGCATGATTTATGCAATCTTGCAGTCAAAAGTAAACTTTCAAATGACCCTTTTTGGACATGAAACTTGGACCATTACTCACTGGAAAAACTCAACACTGGTATGGACGAGAGATTGGACAAGCTCAAAACCAAGCCCAACTGAAAGTAAAATGTCAAAAAGAAACATCAACTCTAGCCACAGCAACAAACACATATTCTCAATGGGACTAAAAGTTAAACAACAGCAAATGTTTTGTATCCAATTTAGGTTTGAGATGTCAGTGCTGAGTGGGACCAAAAGGTGGAGGAGAAAATCTTTCCCTTCACAAGCTTTTAGAGTAATTCCCAGTTGCAGACATCAATAAGGAATGATAGAGTTTCAGCACTGTCTATGTGTGTGTGTGTGTGTGTACACTAAGCCTGTACAAGTATTCAATAAAGACAACTTTGTAAGTTGGGATTCTTAATACGTTTGTTACACTTTCCCCAACCCTCTGACCATATAATCAGTATTATATATATGTGCTTTATCAAACAAAATGAGAAAAACATGGCATGTATCTCAGAAAACACCAAATCTTTGGGAATAGCTGGCTGATGTGGATAGTGGTCCTAGTGATAGGAGTGGCGGAAAAAAGCAACCATGTTGTGTGAATCTTTGTGGCAGTTTTTGTGTGTGATTTATTTGTGTATTTGCTTTTAAGAAAAAGAAAGAAAGCAAAAAGAAACGGAATAAATTAGTTGTATGGATTTCAGGTCAGTGATTTCTGGGTGTGTGTCTGCTGTAAATGTGCGCATGCAGTGTTTAGCAAGCACAATCCTGATGGGACCTTTGAGGCTGGTCTTTGAGCTGCGGTCCCTGTTTAGCTCCAGTGACAGATGGGTCGTTGTTGTCCAGAGTATCTGCCATCCTCTCACAGATGATGTCCACCAGTCGCTCGAAAGTCTGCTTCACGTTAATGTTGTCTTTTGCGCTTGCTTCAAAGTACTCAAATCCTGCCAGGAGAGATGGCAGAGGTAGAGAAAGGCTGCAATTACACCTGTTTCACTTATCTCATAATGCCAGGGCACATCTCCCATATGAGATTTGTGTAAGAATTTCTCAATTAAATCTTTTTTGAACTCTTAAAAAAGACTAATAGTGGTCTTGAAACTGTGTCTCGAACTAAACGATGGTATAACTACACTATGGGTCATTATAATGTGTATTTGTCCATAGACGCATGGACACTTGTATATCACAAGTTCATTACCCATTACCCATACCCATTCTTCTCTCTGACCAGTTCACTTACCCAACTGTTCTGACAACTGTCGTCCCCTGTCTGCAGCCACCACTCGCTCATCCTCCATGTCACACTTGTTCCCGACCAAGAGCACCTGTGCATTGTCCCATGAGTATGTCTTGATCTGGGTTGACCTGTTGGCAGATATGTTACAGAGGAGTTAGCTATATGGACTGACTGAATATCATTATAACATTATAACCTTTTGAAATGGCATTTTAATAACCCATTTAATGTTTAAGTCAACAAGGAAACACAATGCAGCAGTAATTTACAACATCATAAATTTGGTGTAAAGAACAAGAATGCTTAAAAAATTACAAACTAAAATTACTAGTCAGAGATGTCCTGCCTCTATTCACACAACACATGGATACTCAGTTGGCCCTACCAGTCCTGTACAGCGTTGAAAGATTCCTCGTTGGTGATGTCATACATGAGGATGAAGCCCATGGCTCCCCTGTAGTAAGCTGTGGTGATTGTCCTGTACCGCTCCTGGCCAGCAGTGTCCTACAAAGACACATACACAATTGTTTTTACTCAAATATTATTTTGGACTACATAAAGTATTACTGTAAGAACAAGAGGAGTTTGATGTCCAGATGGAAAAAAAATACATTAAAATATATCGCAGCACAGCGGTCTCAAGCACATGTCATTACAATGCTTTGACCATGGACAATCTTACATTGTCAATGTAGTATTTAGGAAACACTTGTAACAACACAGTAGGGTTCAGTTTTTTATTTTTGTGCAAATAATTGCCACCTGGAAAAAATTAATGGCTGTACGTGTTTCTCTTTGATGACTGTGTTGGTTTAAGATTCAACCAAACTCCTGTGAGCATTAGGTATTCCAGTGGTGTCATATGTAATAAGCAATTGGTCCTAGGTCAGGCTTTATGGCTCATGTTAAGTACTCTTCAAGGATATTGCCATTACACACAGATGAAATGACTCTGGAGACTGGAGGAGTTTAACAGCTGGAAATTATTATAGATACATGATAACAGAGACTGTTAAAGTCGCAGATGTGAAGGGGCTGCATGAGCTTGTGTTTCTATGAACGTTTGCTGTTAATAACAAAATCTGCAGACGCTGTCTGTGTCAAACATTGTATGCTTATTATGTCTCCAAGTTCAGTTAGGTTAGTTAAGTTTCAGCCATTGAAGAATATATGTTTTCCCAGAATATTTTTCCTCATTTCTCATCACTAACTGAAACACTACTCAACCGGCTTTTCAAACAGCCAGATAATCTGTACCTCAACACATCTGTAAACGTGTACCACTACCTCACCCAGATCTGCAGCTTTATCCTCTTGTCGTTCCTGTAGATAGTCTTGACCTTGAAGTCGATGCCCACTGTGCTCACAAAGGCTGGCGTAAATGAGTCATCCGCGTAGCGAAAGAGGAAGGAAGTCTTTCCAACGCTGCTGTTGCCAATGATGAGGATTTTAAACATGTAATCAAAGTTCTGGTCTGAGGACTCCTTCTGTCCATATGTGGCATTTGCAGACGCCATCTATGTAAGGATAAAGATCAGACAGTTATCAGTTACAAACAAGAATGTTATCAGTGACAAACAATACCACAACTACTATCACAAAAATAAGACATGAATCCTATCCTCTCTAACTGTGTATTTAAACAGGTAAATGTTATATAAACAAAAGCAAAACATTTAGTGGCACAGATGCTATATTTGATTTCATCAGATTATGCAGCCACTGTTTTCATGAAATTATGTCTAACTCAGAGGCCAGAGAAGCCTGTGTCATACACAGTCACAAATAAATGAAACTAAAGACAAAATAAAAACATCTGATGTCATCTTGAAACATCTTTTTAAACTATGTTTTATTAACTGAGACAGCAGATTTAAATGTCATCTACCTGAGTTACGCAGTGACATCAAAAACACTATAACTAAAATATCTTAAACAAGTGCAGACAATGATTTCAAGTGGTTAAATTAAACCTGAAATAACATTAAAACAATGGCTTTACATAGCAGGGAGGATGTAGAAATTACATAATACTGAATATGCTTTGGATTGACGAATAAGTGGAACATTTACTCTAATCCTGTAAAACAGAAATCGTGTATGGAGAAGAGCAGGGTGTTGTCGAAGAGGTAGAATATCAATGTTTGATCATTACAGTTTGCTTTGCAAGCTGAAATAAACCATCTCAATTCACAAGCCAGCCAAACCCAGCCTTATGTTAAATCTTGAAATGGTGACCGCGTTAAATGATCTCACAGGCTTTAATTGACATAACTTTATCTCAAAATAAAATTATTCAGCCGTTTTGCTGTGAGGCTGTGTCAATACAACGAGCCAATAGCCACAAACAGCCTTGAGTGTTTCCACATTATGTCAATAATACTGGTATGGCAAGGAATGTGCTGTACACCTCCGCCCAACGCACGATAAGAGAACGGAAGCAACGGGGCTTAGCAGGCTAAGCATCAGCTAAACTGACTATCCCTTCGCAGACCGTGGAGCGGTCGGCTAGCCATACGATTATAAATGACTATATGGCCGGCTAGAATTTGCCCGGTGGGCCACAGACAAAGAGAGAAAACCAATCGACCTAAACCACAGCATCTGTCCACAGCGAAACTTACGTAGCATTTGTATGCTAACGGCGAATGTATAGCTTAAAGTGGCAGTCTGGCTCATGTGAGCTGCAGAAAAACAACAACAAAAAAACATACGGTGTTGTGTATCATACAGCACTACTCGTCTAAGATGGAGACCAAGCGACAGTGAAAAAGATGGAATAAATGCAAGGACAAAATGCAATTTCTTACCCTTGCAAATGCACATTTTTAGGCTAGCATCGCTACCTTTGCAGCTAATACGGTGTACCGTTAATAGTATTTATAAGCAGCAGTGGCAGCAGTTAGCTAAGCATCGCAGCTATGTCAAATGAAGGTTACTCTTTCTTATTTATGAGCAAAATTTCAGTCTAAATCCCACAACTCATAAGCGATAAATTATAGTCCTGCTAGTGTTTGACCTGTCACAGGCCCATAATAACAAATAAGCGCAGGCTTTACCCTGAAATGTCTGTTTTTATCCTCCTTCCTTCGTAGCACCAGCTAGCCCAGTGTCCGGCGTTGCACCTGCAGTAGCTCGTGCGCTTCTAGATTCACAGTCCCGCTGTGAGCGAGGGCATGCGTCAGGATGATTGACAGCGCCGTTGACCAATCAGAGAAGCGAGACTGTTCATTCACACAGAATCCCGCCCCTAACCATTCTGTAAATTGCTGCGTCAGTGTTACTGACAAGAATAAATAATTAGGTGGCCCTCATGTGTAATGTTAATTTAATGTTAATTAAAAGCATTTTTGCAAAAAAAAAAAATGTTAATACACAGAAGCAATAGCAATCCTGCTGTGTATTCTGACTAGTGAGGAGTTTCAAGTATTTAACCTTTTGTAGGCCTTGTCTACATTGAAATGTGTTGTGTTGCTTTTCTCTTCCCCTGTTCTGTCATCATTTAGTTTTTGTTCCTGGCTCTGTGTGTGGCTGACTGGGTGTGGCTCTCAGAAAACAGTTTTTTTAAATTCACCCACACACCTGAACCACCTTGTTAAATTCACTCCTACTACCTGATGCATTATTAAATTTCTGACTTCATGTTACTCAGTCGAGCAAAAAATAATTGTGTTTCTTGTTATTGGATGCCACGTGCTGAATGTCATAGTGAAAATGTCCTACATGCTAAATGGCTATTCTGCATTATAAAGTATATGCCTGTTTTATTTTGGAGTTTTCTCATAAAAGCAGAAAATGGGACTTCAAAGAGTGAAAAGTTTCTTCTTTATTGGCAAGGCATACTGTTGTAGTCGGAGAAAGGGCTAACGTGCCCGCAGTTAAACAGCAAAGTTTGGATTGTCAAAGCTGCAGTGTCCATTCATGACCCATATTAATTAAACCTCTAAGAAAAGAAATACTGATGTAGGATGACTGGTGAGGGCGTATGACTAAAATATCTTCAGTATCAGATCAGTACGCTCACTGTTAAGATCCTTTTTATGGCCAGGTTAGTGGAAACAGAGAAAGACTAGGAAAGATGTCTTCTGAGAAGTTTGAGCAACCCCCATGAAAATCTACCCCAAGAAAAACATGAAAGACAGTATTCTGCTCATGTATAACCTTACTTGCAAACATAAAGAAACAGGGAAAAAAAAGGAAAAATGCTGAGTCATAGTTGAACTCTGTCCTGTTTGACCTCTCACATGTCAAGCTACACATAAGCGCTAAACCTTAGACTAAAAAAGTCTACTGCTCCATTGATAATATAGAAATAATAAATAACCTGTACATGAATCACTGTGAGGAAAATGTACAAAATCAAACAATTAGTGACACACAGATCTTCGCATGTAGTGCTGGTTAAGCTGTTGTTAAATAGACCTTAATGTTGAAGGCATCCTTGAGTGTTGTCTGTTTGGTGCTGTTCATGGCTACAGAAGGGATTGCACAGGTTTTACTCCAGCATGTCAGTGAACACATCCACCAGCAAAAATATTCAACTAAACAAAACCACATCTGAAATTAAGGCATCAAAAAAAATTTAACTTGTTAACAATTTTTTTTCTGATGTGTGATCATAAAATAAAATCAGTTTCTCCACAGGGTAAGTTTTGTAAGCACTCTACACCATACTCTTCATAATCTTTGAATCCCGTAGCCAATATCATGCATCTCAACAACTTTTTACAGTTATTTAAAAAACAATAACAACTCCAGTCCCTCCAATATTCAGCCTCTAAGAGCCATAGTGGTCCAGCACATGCAATTTAACTTAATTACCAGGCCATCAACCAACAGGAAAAAAACAATGAAACAGTCACATTATACATGTTAAACTGTGCTGGAAGTGCAGAACTGTAGAAGTACCGTACAAAGTGCTTTGGTTTTTTTTTTCATTTACATCAAAAAAGTCAACCCAGTCATTCGCACACACAAAACACATCACTATTTTAAGACATCAGTTTCAGTCACTGTTTGAACAGGAGAAACACGAGGGCCAGATTGGCACACAGGGTGCTACAATCAACCAACTTCATCAGTCACTGATGGAAAGTAGCCTGTGGCAAAATGGAAATTACAGTACGGGTTGTATCATGCTTGCTTGGCACTTGTTTTGTCATTGACTATGCATGTCCCTGTGAAGAGCAAAATATCGATCAGTGAGAGGAAAAAGATGAAAAAAAAAGAATTCTGCCATAGGAAACCTTTGTAAATGTTTTTTGCAGTTACAGTAATGTAACCATCCTGCTTTGCAACACTTGTGGTTCTACTACACTGCCTTTATCAGTCTGGTAATTTATGACAGTTACCATAATCAATATTTCAGTCAGTGGTTTTGAAAGGATAGTGTTTTTGCATGATGTTTGTGCTGGTTGCATACAGTAACAAACTGTTTCTCAGTCAACTGCCTCCAGTGTGCTCATGTTTTGGCTCAAGCCAAAACTGTAAAGTGCTAAACTTGAAGGCAAACTGATAAAAATGGGTGCCAAATAAAGATTCCTGACATAAAACAAAAAAAACTAAAATATAAAAAAAACCCAACAACAACAAAGCTAACTTTGTTAACTCACTGATATTTGGGCAGTCCTTCTTTATAGGCCTATGCAGCACCAGAAGTGCAGTTCGACTTGCTGACACTGGGAGGCACCACATGCACAGCCCACATTGCTTTGATGTAATTCGATGACTGCACACAACACAGACCCTGGTTCAGTTTAGTGGCTGAAAATGTAATTGGTTAGGATCATAAAAATGGAAATAGTACGCATGAAACTCAACATCTCAAAAATCAGATGTACTTCCGGCCCATTCCTCATCATCCTGTTCATGTTCTACAACACACTGAAAATAATGAAATGGGCCGTGCAACACCGGATTACACAACTTTGGAGTCTGACATATACTGAATCTTCTTTTTTTGTGGTGTATGAGCCTAAATAATGGAAAACCAAATAAACCAACAATCAGCTGAAGACATAGGTGAAAAATCATTGTCGCCATCAATTGCTAATTTGGCAACGCGCCTGACAAGACGTCTTTGTTGTGTTTCCACGTTCATTCATCACTTCCTCACTTTCTTCACAAACACTCCGACAGAGGAAGACCGTTGTCATTAGCTGTAGCAGACCTCGAGTAGACCGGTAAAAAGGGGAGGGACGTTTATTTTTTAAAATAAACGTCCCTCCATTTCTGTAAGTCTGACCGAAAGACACAGAACATGAAGGACAGATCAGGGACTTGCCTGCCTGTCCTCTCTGAGTCTGTCTCTCCAGTGCAAGTGACCGCTGTGTTAAACCGCAGACTTTGTCAACACCTCCAACACCTCCCTGCACGTCGGTGCTCCACACCCTCAGGTTGTCACCCTGTCCACAGATAACCACATGGTGGTGGTTCTAGGTTGGAGTGGGATTCGCGGAGTGACAGAGGACGAGGCACCAAAATCAAAACAAATTAACAAGAAAAGGCCAAGAGACAAACTTTCGAGTGGTGCTATGTGCCGAGTTTGACATGTGGTACACCAGAGACACCCCCCTGGTCCGTTTCTCTTTCTTCTGCCATAGATTTGTCCGATTCTAAAGAAAACGTCCTGTCTGAATCAGTGGTGAGCGTTTTGGGAAACCGCTGGCTCCTGGCAGACACTGCATCCAATCCACTGCCAGAGCCGGTTCTGGAACGTTCAGGCACCCTCATGCGAATGTAGCTATCCTCCTCCTCAGGTGGACTCTCTGTGTCCCACTCGCCTTCTTCTTCCAAGGTCAACTCAAACTGGAACTTGTCCGTGGAGGTGGAGCCCCCGTCAAGTGCTGAAGCTTCCCCAGTGAGGGATTCCTCCTCCTGGACCTCTGGTGTGGGTGAAGGGCTGTGTGGGATCATGCTCTGATACCACTCTCTGTTATCCTCCAGTGTGTCCAGGATCTCCTGAGCATCCGGGTGGACAAGGTCAGCCCACGTCTCCCACAGAGGATGGACAATGTAGTCAATGAAACCCACCTGGAGGAGAAAGGAGAAAAAAGTCAAAAAGTGTAGATTGATTTAATCCTCTTTAACTGTATTCACAGCTTCTTTCTGATTTAACACTGCGGTGATGTACATCTGTACCTGGTTCTTCTCTGTGGAGGCATTGTGCTTGTCGCACATGGGGCTGATCTCCATGCCCTTGTCCCTCTCTCTGTCCCCCTGGGTGAAAAACTCCACCATGATGCGGTCGGTCCACTGACGGTACAGCTCTAAGGGCTTAGTGGGGTTACTCAGGTCTGCACAGTGCACCATGTTCTGAAGAACCTGAGGTGACCAAAGAAAAACAAATTAAAGAGGCATTATTTTCACTGCAGATTGATTGATTGATTGATTGATTGATTCATTCATTCATTCATTCATTCATTCATTCATTCATTCATTCATTCATCATTTTTGTTTGAATGGGAAAACGGGCCTGACCTGTATGCGGTCTGAGTAGTTGTCCAGGAGCAAGACTCCTAGACTAGTGACTTTCTTAGTCTCCACCATGGTTTTCAGGTCAGCTAATAGGTTCATGTGTTTAGACATATCCGTTGCCAGCACCTGCAGGAACATCACAAACAATTACCATTAACGACTTAAAGGTGGGATAAGCTGAGGGAGGAGTGGTGCTGTGTGTATAATCCTGTAAAGGTGTCTTACCATGTCGATGACCATTTTGCGCAGTGACTGTCCCTGTTTTTTGCTCAGGTTCTGAAAGATGTCACAGTTGTCCTCCTGCAGAAGCTTAAAGCCCACAGCCAAGTGATGATTCTCCAGCACTGAAGAGTCGTTGTACATTAGTGCAAGCTCTGAGTCTGAAGGCAAAACAGATGCCCGAATCACAATGTGCACACACGCATGTTTGCGAGCACATGGTTAAAAACACACATGCTGATATAAATCCCGCTGAGCTGTGCAAACTCACTGGTGTTGATGAGAAACTGATTGGAGACTCCGGGGTGATCCACGTCATGGATGGCACTGGCAAACAGAGCGGCGAGGATCTCCAAATCAGTAAACACAGCCTGGGAGGACACACACAAAAACACACACATACATGAAGACAAAGCCATGCAAAATGTGTGTGTGTGATGAAATGAATGTAGTTTGCATCTAAACATTCCTTTAAATGAATTAGAGAGACGAGTTTACCTCTAGTGCAGGAGTGGACAGCAGGACATGTGTGGACTGGACCACGTCTGCAGCATGGATGTTGTTGTGGTAGGCCACGTCAGAATGATAATGATCCTCCAACGTCATCATGAAGGTAATGAAAGTGTCGGCGGGGATCTTAAAGGACTTGAGCAGGTCACGCTCCTACAGTGGCAGGAGAGAACATAAACATCACACACTGTCTAAACATAAACATCACACACCGCCATGCACTTGGGACCAAGTGCATGGCGGTGTGTGATGTTTATGTTTAGATAGTGTGTGATGGAGAAACGTGCAGGATGCTGAGATGTGTTTACCTGGAAGATGGTGTACATGGTGACCGTCAGTGGGCGACGACCAGAATACTCAGAGACCTTAAAGATGTCAATGCCCCATCTGTTTATGTCCTCCAACTCCTGTTGGTGAACAATACACATTATTTTGTTTTTTTACCAGGGAAAAGATACAGGACGAGCTGCACTGAAATGATAAACGAAGTGTTGACGTAGTCCTCGCACCTTGGCTAGGAGTCCTTCCTGGCTGGCGTTGACCCCAAAGCGTGGGATGGTGGAGGGGGCAATGCCGGGGCTGTGGGTAGCCTTCTTAACGCCACTGATCTGGGACATGGGCCACTTCTTCTTGTCCTTCTCCTTGGTGGGGGGAGACATGATGTCCATGTCATGTTGCTTCTCTGCCAGACAGAGACGGATAAGATAAGAACTGTGTAACCATATCAGCGTATCACTATGTTTTGCTAGCTCCCCTTGTGTATACATTGCAGGTGTTTTACCCAGGAAGGTGCTGGAGATGAACTCAGACACCTGGTTTCCTGACCGGCTGGTTTCTGACAGGTGAGTGAGCTCTCGGTTCAGCATCCTCTTGAACTGGACACACAGACACACACACACAGACACACACACACGATTCCATGAGTTTAATCAGTGCTGAAAGTGAAAAGCAATTTTCTGTCAAATTAATAGTGCACTTATGACATCTCTGAGGATTCCCAATACCTCCGTCACAAGACGAGCCACAATTTATTTCACTGATAAATATGCTTAGAATTAAACTGAATAAATATTTTTTTTCTCTTTTGTAGCAAATGTACAAAAGCACAACCATCCACCCAGGACGGTTGTCTCATCCACATCTACAGACTCTGTATGTTACACAGCAATAGAGATATGGACACAGAAAAGTACCTGTCGGACTCATCCAAGGGGATCTCAACCACGAGTTACTCGTTCACACTCATTCACAAACGGAGCAACATGTGAGTCTGGAGCTGTCTCGTGCCCCCCTCCCACCCACTTCGTCCCTCGCCTCTCCTTACCTGGAAGAACATCCACGACATGGAGATGAAATCACTCACTTCTGGCATTTCAGCGCAAAGTCAAGCATGGGAGCGAAAGACAAAAGTGAGTGACGGAGCCGAGCTTTCTGTTCCGTCCTGTGACACTGCCCACTCGACAGAGAAACAGGCTGCAGGGACACTTTGTGCTCCCGTACTGCAAAATCCACTGCACGCAGGCAGCCCACCGCTTAGTGCTACCAGAGCTTTGATCAGAAAGAGATGTAATCAGCAGTCCAAAGAAGAAAAGAACAAAAGACCGGGAGCACGGCTGTGGGAATGCTGTGGGAATGCTGCGGGAATGCAGTGGGATGCGAGGATGCGAGGCTGAGTAGCCACACTCCCTCACTCCCCCCCCGACTCTCCCTCATTCACTCACTTACTGTCTGCTCGTGTGTGTGTGTAAACAGAGGGAGAGGGAGGTACTCCTTCCAAAGATTGCCTAAAAATAGCAGCCAATCGGGCGCCCGCTGCTGCAGAGGATGGGAGCGCCGGTGGTCCCTCATTGGCCAGGGGATGTGCAAAGTGGGCAGGGTCGAGCTTGTCAAAGCAGGAGGTTGTGAGACACACCATGTGCACCAAGTTTGAAGACGATATGAAGGAAAAGCTTTGAATGGATTGGGTGGTGAAGGGTCGGGTGGGGGTGGGGTGGGATTCATTCATGTAGCCAAAAATAAAATCCGAACACCCCGTAGGCTACCACAAGGATGTGAGCACAGTGACCATCATCATGAATGCCAGTACAAACAGTGCAGAATGTTATAAACTGAGACGCACTCAAAGCTGCCTCAGTGTTAGCAAGTTCGACGTTATTGTGTGGACATAAGGAAAAAAGCAAATGGAAATAAAAGGCACATTGCAGCCATAAAACAGGAGCCATTTTTTATTGGATAAAGTGCAGTTTTTCCTCTGTCATCTTAAGTTGATGTAAAATTTTAAATATGATTACGATTGACAGGAAAGGAGAGGAGAGTTGACTATTGACGTCTGTCATAGGTCATTCTCCCTCAAAGAAATCTACTTCCTGATGAGGTCGTCAGAAACAGACGCAGAAACAATGTTCGCTCCGGCCTCTCCTTGTGTCTGCCTTTGTTGTCGAGTGCCAGCATGGGCAATTCCTCCCTACTGACTGAACCTGCTCATTGACTGATCTGCAGCAATGGAGGGTGGAGGGTGGTGGGTGGGGGTGGGGGATCTCGCCTCCCAGAAAACTATGCTGCCGCCACGTGAGTGCGCCGCATGTGTAACGATATACAGGGGGGGGGGGATCTCGCCTCCCAGAAAACTATGCTGCCGCCACGTGAGTGCGCCGCATGTGTAACGATATACATGTACGTATGTTAGCGGGCCATGTATAAGGCAGGCAAACTACATGTATGCGATGGCAACAAGAGTGTGTTCATGTGTGTGTGTGTGTGTGTGTGTCTTAGTATGAAGAGCACGTGTATGTTGTGTGGGCGGTCTGATCATAGAATCACATGAGCTCTACAGAAAGGAGGAGGAGAGTGGAGGGATACATAGGAAGGATAGAAGTAGATGGGGGGGGGGGGGATGCCGCTTCATCCTCCACTCCCACTACCTCATTCACATTTTTCTGCACATGAGTGGGGGGAAGGGTGTGTCTGTGTGTGTCTAGTGAGTCGAGTGTGTATGTGCATGGATGAAACCATCATGGTCATTCATGAAATAAGCCTCGCATAGAATCTCCCATCCCTCCGCAGAGACTCTATTCATAGTTTCATGATGGATGGATGATTGGTTTAAGGGGTTAGCGAAGGCGAAACACACTCACAGTACATCGCACAGTCTGAATTTAAGGGGAAAACAGCTGACCATGGACCATCATTTATAAAAACGAATGTAAATGACTGACATGGTGTAAGTATAACTTTGGTATTTAACCAAAACTTGCGTCGGATGCAATGTGTTTTGCGTTTTCCATGTCAGGTACGCACATCAGAGTCCCATCAGAGAGTTTGAATGTGCCGACCTTAACAGGGCAACAGGATGCACATGATTCAAAAACTAAATCTGCAGCTACCTTTTCATCCACTGACAGAAGTGACCGATCTGTGCATCACTCTGTGTCTGACTGTGATATTGTTGTGTATTATGGTAAAATACCTTGTTTGAAGCCATCTCGCTCACAGAGTGCCGGGTTTTCAGAGTCTCCAGCTGCTCCAGACACCAGTCCAGCTCATCCAGAGTCTCGATGGCCAGCTGCTGGTGAGGCTCCTCTGTACCAGATAAACACAAGGGTGGGTGTCAATGTGGGATTTCAGAGTGCATTCACGTACTTTCTCAAATTCAAAACATAACTTTAAAACAGATTTTTGCTCTGTGACTAACACTGTTTAGAAAAAAAGAAAGGAACCTTTATTTTCCCATATATTGGGGAATTAGTTTTTCTGCATTCCAGTACAGAACATGTTTAACACATCATGCACACATGCCGAGCAGTAGGCTACACCACGAGGAGCACCCGGGGAGCAAATCTGGGGAGTTAAGGGCCTTGATCAAGGGCCCAAGTTGGTGGACAGCATTGGGAAGATGGCGACGCCTCTCACGATCTTTGGCCAATCCAGGAACTGGCAACCTCACATGCTCAAGCTTGATGGTAGCTCGGGTATGGGATGGTGGTGCGTCACCCAAACCTTCAGATGAGCTGGGACTCGAACCGGCGACCTCTGAGTCCAAAGCCTCTTGGTCCCAAGCCCGATTCTTTAGCCTCTTTGCCACCAGCTCCCTAGAACATCGATCAGTCAAGAACCCATTCTCATTCCATTGCCTACCTGCAAGGCTGGTCTTGCACATCGATGGTGGGTTGCTGCCGGAGGATCGTGTCCTGCAGACAGAGACAGTACTTTTATTCATCAGGTGTGATGGTGAAAAGGTTTACTGAGCAGACCAGAACCTCAATAAGATGATAAAATAACCCACTTGCTGGCTGGGCGGTCTTGCTGGTTGGTTATGATGGCAAAGTTACTGCGTACTGTCCGCAGGCTGGCAAGGACCTACAGCACGAGAAGAAGAGACTAAATGTACAAGCTCATCATGTGGGACTGAACTAGTTTTTCAATGGGGTGGATCTACAGGTGACCTAAACACTTGAAACATGCCTTGACTTAAACTAAGTTGTCTTAAGTTAACTCAAATGCTTCTAATTGTGAACCACTGACGAGCCTTTGAAACCAGATACAATGGCTTTCAGTCTCCAGAGCTAAAGCGCTACGCAGCGGCATCCTCCGCTTCCCTCTCCCCTTCTGATGTTTTGATGACATCACCGGCCGTCCTCTATGTCACGTCTGCCACTCCATTTACTGCCAAACACTGACTTGGCAGCCTGAGAGAGCCTGCAGAGGATCCAGTGTTCAGGCCACGCAGGAGTCCTTTCAGCTGGTGTGCAAATTTAAACAGCATGATCCAGCAGTGTTGGATTCACTCCTTCGTCCTTGGTGTAAAGTGAGCACACGAGTGACGCACGTCCCACGCAAGAGACAGGCAACACCAGTGGGATGCCTGATCCTGTCGCAGGGCCAACACAAATCTGAGGGCTGTTCCGGTGGAGCAGTAAACCCCGGACTCCTACCATCTGGAGTCTATGGTTGTTGTTTTTTTGTTATGTTTTTTTAATGCTCTGCGCTCTTTAGCGAACAAGTAAACCTAACATCCAATTAATTTGACCATCTGGGAAAAATGTTTTCCAATATTATTAAGCGCAACACAGCTTTCCAAGTCTGGATGGAAGGATGTCAGAGGACTCACCTGTGCAAATGGTGTGACAATCATGTCTTCTGTGTGTCTGCAACACAAAACAGACAACATGGAGGGGAAAAGCGTCAAACAGATACAGGTCACACAGATCAGTGTCTACGCTTCAAAATGTACAAACTTCATTATAACACAAGAAAAAAAATCATCATCCAGTTTATCAAAGTTTATTTACAGTAGCTAGAGTATGTAATTATATGTCATATTTAATTGATATCTTCATTAATTGCTCTATTTATTACTTAACATGTATGTCTCTATATGAATATAAACACACACACACAAAAAAACAACAATACGTCATGCACTGTTTATAAGAAGGTTGGTCAGAAACCAACCGGGGTGGACAGAAAGGTTTAAGATACACTTATGATGGATTAAAAAAATAAAAACAAAAACACTGAGTGTGTTATTGTACTCAGTTGGGTTTGATTAAGCATCACATGCAAACACAAACCGAAGAGTACTGGGTGTTTTATATCGGTGTCGAACAAGGGTCACAGGTGAGGTGTTGGATAGTAAGTCTGTCGGGGGGTGGGGGGTTGGGTGGGGTGGGGGTGGTGAACATGAAACCATCTAGAGGGAATATGCAGGAGAGGGCTTCAGGGGGACAGAGTCAGTGTTTTCGTCTAATTGAATTGTCGTATCATGTTCTTCTCACCGAGACGACAACCAGTTGACCTCCCAGTGCTTCAAGCTTTCCTCCCTTCAAAAACAGACAGGTATGAGTCGATGAGGACGCCCGTGACTGCGTCCTTCACAACTGTCAAGGTCTTTGGACCATGTGCAGTATAGAGGGTGATGGTGGGGAGATTAACTGTAGCTCTGTGGCTTCACATGTCCCATTGAGGAAAAACTGCATACTAAGTGAAGGCCACAACAACTTGCTGCTGTGTGTAAGGGAGCCACAGTGGACTTTTTTTAAAAAAAGGGAATAATTGAGTATCGTCATTATGTCATATCAGTCAAACAAACATCACAAATAAATAATAAATACACCAACACTCGCGCAAAAGAGCTGGAAATGAACGTACAGGTCGCTGGCGGCGGAGACGTTTCTGGTGGGACCTTTGGGTGAAAGGTCAAAGTCGGAGTCGGAGCGGTAGAGGAAGGATTCCCTCCTCTGGCTGTGGGGGAAGTTGGCCTGTATGACCAGACCAGAGCCAGGGCTGGCCTGGGGGTCCAGGGGGCTACGACCCACCGCCAATCCATTTTCCACATCAAAACTGTGGAGAAAGAGAGCGGGATGTTAGTGTGGTTAGACAACAATAATCTTATATATATATACATATATATTGATGATTCAGATCATTTACACATAGTTACACATTGTTAATAACATCAGACACTGCTGTTATTATCATGGGATCCTCCTGACCAGATGAGTTGTCGTGAAATATGCATGAGTTAAATGAATGGATCAATAAGAGCAGACTTCCACTTCATTAAGGGATGAAACCGTTTCTCCTGCAGACTCTCACTGTCCAATTAACTCTCTGAAATACGCCGAGCGAGCAGAATGGAGACCCCACTGTCTGCTCCTGTTAGGAGACCGGTGCTGCTCCGGTAACCGGGAGAAGGACTACACAAAACGCAACACGCATCTAAAAATATCACAAGCTTTCATCAGTGGGCAACGACATTCGGCCGTTTGCATCTCTTTAACAGGAAATGGTGTCATTTAGCAGGAAGCAGCAGCATTATGAACCAGTTAAGACCACAATAAGAGCTAAAAATGACACATTTATGAGGGTGAGAGAAAGGACACTGCTGTGTGAAGTGTGTGGGAATGCAGCTGTCAAACCTGATTAAAACTATTAAAATTAAACTAAAATCAGCTTTGTACTTAAATGTGTCTCACAAAGGGTGAAGAGAAAAATGTGAAGGGGGTTTGAGAGCCCCAGACAACGAAAGGCTTCTAATTCTGTTGGCTGCATGTGTGTCGACTGTTCATTAGAGAAGAAGAACGCATTTCATTAGAGGTGTAAAGCCTGTGAGGCTAATGTCACGAAGAGGAGCGCAATGAGGAGTGCATATCGAGGGGAGCTGTGTGTGTGTGTGTGTGTGTGTGTGTGTGTGTGTGTGTGTGTGTGTGTGTGTGTGTGTGTGGCGAACTGCGAGTGAACAGCTTGAGCAGAATTAGCGTCATATCGACGTGGGGGTCATGTGAGCGTGGGTCTAAAAATAGCGCGGCGTGCAGGTGAGAGGGGGTTCCTCCTGATCAAATCCGATCCGACTGTGGAGAAAAAGACCAAATAAAGGTAGAGAGAGAGAGAAAGAGAGAGAGAGTGAGAGAGAGAGAGAGGGGGGCCCTTTACAGTCTGGGCACGTGTCTGCCCTGATCCACATCTCTATTTTCCCACAGCCCCTCTACTAGCATGAAAACCCCATGAGACCCCCACTCTGTCAGCCTGCGACTGTGACGACACCTCTCCTCCACTACACAATCTGAGGAACACCGGGGTGGACGTCCACGCTTCAGCAAAACCACCACCAGCAGCAGGTCAATGTATATCAGTGTTGAGATGGGCTGAGAAACACACTTGATGTTTTTATCAATAAATAAAATCAGGAAACATTATTAAAAAGGAAGCAAACAGACAGGGTGCAGAGGGTGGTTAATGGCACTGGTTCATGCGAGTTGCTGTGAAAGCAGATCTTTCTGCAGTGTTTTAGCTGCAGGAATGCAACAACAACAAATAAACATTCACTCCTCTTTAATGCTAGGATGCTGCACTGGGTGAAGAGAGTGGTGTTTTACTGGCTGTTACATAACACCAGCTGAACAGAAGTCCCCATCCACCTGACTTCAATCAGACTTACTGACTGCATAGCTGTAAGGGGGGGGGGGGGGGGGGGGTCTTTCAGATCTGTAACACTAAAGACTGTGGTTTGACTTTGTGGGTCTGTCTGTGTGTACTTGACTTTGTCCATGTGTGCATCACACGTGTAGATTAATCGCAGTGTTAGTGTTAGTAAAACAAGTGAAAATGTATTTGCGTTGCATGTTGCATGTTGTGCACGCAACATCCCTGCCCAGTTACTACAACGGTGAGCCCCCCTCCCACCCCCTCCACCCCCCCCCCTCCCCAGGCTCTTCCTGTGTGCTGTGGCCATAAACTAATTTCTATTTCTGTTTTTGCACCACTGTTGTGTCTCTGTGCAGCTATTTTTAGCCCCCCCCTCCTTCCCCCAGCATGGGGAATAGACCAAAAGAGGCAGCGCAGGTGAGAGGGGGTTCCTCCTGATCAAATCCGATCCGACTGTGGAGAAAAAGACCAAATAAAGGTAGAGAGAGGGAGAAAGAGAGAGAGAGTGAGAGAGAGAGAGGGGCCCTTTACAGTCTGGGCACGTGTCGGCCCTGATCCACATCTCTATTTTCCCACAGCCCCTCTACTGGCATTAAAACCCCATGAGACCCCCACTCTGTCAGCCTGCGACTGTGACGACACCTCTCCTCCACTACACAATCTGAGGAACACCGGGGTGGACGTCCACGCTACAGCAAAACCACCACCAGCAGCAGGTCAATGTATATCAGTGTTGAGATGGGCGGAGAAACACACCTGATGTTTTTATCAATAAATAAAATCAGGAAACATAATTAAAAGGAAGAAAACAGACAGGGTGCAGAGGGTGGTTAATGGCACTGGTTCATGCTAGTTGCTGTGAAAGCAGATCTTTCTGCAGTGTTTTAGCTGCAGGAATGCAACAACAACAAAAAAAAGCATTCACTCCTCTTTAATGTTAGGATGCTGCACTGGGTGAAGAGAGTGGTGTTTTACTGGCTGTTACATAACACCAGCTGAACAGAAGTCCCCATCCACCTGACTTCAATCAGACTTACTGACTGCATAGCTGTAGTAAAGGAAGAGGGGGGGGGGGGGGGGGTCTTTCAGATCTGTGGGGGGGGGGGGGGGGGGCTGTTCTGAGACACGTTCATCTGGTCTTTCAGATCTGTAACACTAACAACTATGGTTTGACTTTGTGGGTCTGTCTGTGTGTACTTGACTTTGTCCATGTGTGCGTGACGCGTGTAGATTAATCGCAGTGTTAGTGTTAGTAAAACAAGTAAAAATGTATTTGCGTTGCATTGCATGTTGTGGACGCAACATCCCTGCCCAGTTACTACAGCGGTAAGCCCCCCCCCCCCTCCCCAGGCTCTTCCTGTGTGCTCTGGCCATAAACTAATTTCTATTTCTGTTTTTGCACCACTGTTGTGTCTCTGTGCAGCTATTTTTAGCCCCCCCCTCCTTCCCCCAGCATGGGGAATAGACCAAAAGAGGCAGCGATGCAGCTAAAAATAGACTGTCAGGTAGCACAAACACTCGTCTCCCTCCCCTGTCGTCTCCCTCAGCATCACCGAGTGGCACATTCTTCCCTCCATTCATGAATATTTATAGGGGAGCATCTATTTGAAGGCGATGCAGAGCTAAAATTAGATCACAGATGAAAATATCGCCCACGTGTTTCCCTCGCTGCTATTTCACATCCACTTCTCTCTCTCTCTCTCTCTCTCTCTCTCTCGCTCTCACTAAGCTGAGTTCAATGCAGGGTAGCGAGCACAGCATCCTCACCACGCCGTTTATCTTTTGCTTGTGTACCCAGACACAACGCTGTTGTATTTTTCATCCATATTTCGGCCTCACGGGATTTCCCCACTTTCCCACAATTCCGCTGCTTCGCTGCGTTTTCAGTTGAAATGAATCAGACGTAAACAACAGATGAGAAGCAGCAGAGTGAAGTGCAGGAGTAGCTGTTGCGGCCAAGGCAGCGACGCCTGGGGATCCAAACTCACACTGAACTGAAATAATGATTTAAAAGAACAAACACGTTTTGGTGATGGTTTTTGAACTGGTGATTTTGATATGTTAAATATTGGAGTACAGGGGGTCCTCGAGTTACGACGAAGATCCGTTCCTGAGAATGTGTCGTAACCGAATTTCGACGTAAGTCGGAACATACATTCATATGTAAGGTGGATACTAAGTTGTGCCACTAGATGTCGCTATAACACCACGCTAAAATAAGGTGAATTGCCTTTTGTCACTGTAGGGGTTGATATCGCGAGTGTAATGAGCATTTCCTTTAGATTTCTGATATCAACCGTGTAGACCCTGTGTTGTGAATAAACCTATGGTATCGCCACGATCCCGAACACATCTGTGTCCGTGTGCATCTCCTTACTGCCCCCCCCTGCCAGCCGTCCATTTCACATAAGTAAACACAACGCAGAGTAGCCTAGCTGTGCTGTGGAGGTGCTGGAGAGCCGGCAGGGGCACTGATAGACAGAGAGAGCGCTCACCAACTAGTTCCCGTGCGAAGTCTGTACGTATTTACAGGGCAAACCGCTTAAGCCGAAACAAGGAAGTTCATGGGAGACGTGTCGTAACCACGAAAACGTCGTATCTTGCGACCGTCGTAACACGAGGACCCCCTGTATTATTTATGCATGGCATTAATAATGTGAGTGTTTAACAGCTGCTGTAATAATTCATTTTTATCAAATACAATTTACATTTTAGATTTGAAATAAATACGGGCAGCAGGTCAATGTGTTCTAACGTGAAGTCTGTGCGTCGCTTCTCTTTTTAACACCGCCATTGTGTACGGTCGAAGCATGCAAGTCACTGTGTATTCTAAATATGTCAACTGAGGTATTATGTATTTTCAAGAGGTCAGAGGTCAGCGTTTAGTCTTTGGGTGCATGTCGACTGGACAGGAAACTCCCACAGTGGCATTGTGGCTGTTTGGACAGCTGGTCTTTCGAAAATGACTCTATTGTCTTTGTGTCTTTCACATGCCAGCCACTCACACCCACCCACCTCTTCTCTCCTTCCCTCACACCCCCCCTCCCTCCCTCCCTCCCTCCCTCTTCCACGGTCACCAAAACCACACTTTTAAAAAAAGAAGACATTTTCAGTTTTTGTATAAATAGACCTGCTGAGTAGGTGGGTGTTGTTTAACGATACACCAGATAACGTTGTTGTTGAGTGATGCCTGGTGAATGTGGTAGGTGCTGTCTGGAGAACTGAAATAAATCTATTCAGTCACGCTGAGGAGAGAAGCCATCTACTGGTCTTTGGTGGGACTGCAAGAGCTGGACAAGCTGTATACTGTATAGCACAATACACAACAGAAATATATTATAAAGATAACAGAGTCACCAACAACTTCCCCAGTTGATGAGTGATTTAAAGCTGAAATAGCTTTAAAGCTATTTAAGTCTCTTTAAAGCTTAAAATGTCAACTTTATTTCTTATTAAAGTGTTGTTTTTTTTATCCAAAGTTCAATCTCATTCTGTTTTTTATATTTTTTTATAATTTTTTCTCATTGCTGATTTCTATCTCATGCATCTGCTTTTGAAAAGTTTAAAGTAGTTTCTAATTATTTTTCTCTTTATGATGAATGAATCCACTTCAGTGTGTAATCAATCCATTTAACCATCAGATCTGTGTCGAAGGATAACATTATATGATACATGATTAAAAATGCATCTATAAAACTATATTAAATTGTTGCCATGTTTGTGCCAATAAAAGTTAAGAAATAAAACAAGAGACATATAACACATATAACAAATGAGCTGAAACACATGGCACTTGTTGGAGAAGATGTTAATGTGGTTATATAGATCCGTCCCAGTTTGGCCACTGCTTGTGTGGCACACACACACACACACACACGTACACAGCTATATACAAAAAGACAGAGGTGTGTCACGGCGTTTGTTATTTAAGTGGCTGGCTGTTAAGAATCGTGATTGATGGTAACCTGTCAGTGGCCCTGATACTCGACACCCCGCCTGCGTCACCGTCTGTCACGGCGACGTCAGCCCCATCTGGGTAGCATTAAAAGACAGGAGCTATGGGGCAGAGCGAGAGAGGAGATAGGCCTGTAAAGCAGAGCGCGCTGTCATCTGAACCTTCATTCATCATCCGCTCGTCTTAACTGTGACACAGCCGGCGGTAGAGTTACTTACGCCAGAGTCACCTTGCAGGACCAGTTCAGCCGTTTATTCAAGAGATATTCAGAACATGTATCACATGTAATGCCGATCGCACGGCGTGACGTTTGACAGTATTGTGTTTCCTGTAATCATTTAAAATAATGTCTCAAACCTGGCAACGAGACTGTTGCGGGCAACAGGTGAAAACGCGCGACGCTAAAGCAGAAGAGGTCACTCGTTTTTCATGCACCGACGTCTGACTGTACATATCTGCACAGAGCACAAAGTGTTTCTGTGTGTGTGTGTGTGTGTTGCGGCATAACACAAGGGTCAACACTGTGTGCACTGTGACAAAAGTAGCCTGGTTGTTTTCGCAGTGGCCCCTCACACAGAGGGAGAACCACCCTGTTTGTTTGTGTTGCCCTTCCTCTCCTTTCCTGTGAGTTCAGACATTCTGGCCATACTGCGTGTTTTCACTTTTATGTTCTGTTCAGCTGTAATCCTTATTTAATTGCTGCTTTTTTTTTTCTTCTTCTTCTTTCGATTGTAATCTTTCCAAGACTACTGTGCTGATACAAGCGGCGGCCTCTTCAGTGTAGTTACTTCATTTCCCTCCAGGATCAATAAAACATCTACATATCAAACACAAGTTCAAGAAGTGAAAAATATTTCAAAGTAGTCGTGTAACTGGTTTCAGTGGTATAAGTACTGCAGGGACAGTACCATACAGGAAAACATTAGATTCAGCTCCCAGCCCTTGCTGTTTGTGTCCGCGTCTCTGTTACTGGCTAACAACCCCCGAACCCCCCCACCCCCCCACCCCCACCCCATGTTAAAAAACATGAAGGAAACTGCTACACGTTGCATTTATGCTGCAGCTCCTCCTCAGAGCATCCAAAGACTAACGCATAATTTAAAAGCAGCAATAAGACGCTGCTACTTCATTAAATAGAAATGAACAGCAACACAAACAACAGCCTCTCCGACACTGCATCCTTTCACATCCAACAAAAACGACAGCCAAGTATTATGGACATTATGCAACTGCGATATAAACGCACGGCCATTGTTCTGAAGCGTGCAATGAAAAAAGGTTTAAAGGACAGTGAGGCAACGGGGCTGACAAAACAGAAAGGCAGGAACGGCGAGCCACTCCACTGACCTTTGTCTAAACCACGTAAAAACACAGTTATGTGATAAACTGCGTAATCGGGCAGAGGCAGTGATGTGGACAAGTTTTTCTTTTTTTTTGGATAATGGTAAAAGTTGGTTACATAATGTAACATTGTTAAACAGAATTAATTAGTTGTGTTTTTCTTTATTTGTCATGATTATGTGTGTCGGTTTAAATATAAACAAAGGGATATATTGCAAAGCCAATATATTAATGACGTGAAGAAAACTTCACGACTTTAACAGTTGCTGCATTGTGTCTGTACTCACATGTGGATTTTTCCTAAAAAAAAAGCCTATAATTGTAAAATTGGAATTTTCTTATCAATAATGCAGCACTGTGGTGAAAAGTGCTCATACATAAACTTTTTTTTTTTCCGAAAAAGTGACGTCTCTTGCTTCATGTTTCATCATAGGGTTTAAGTATCCCGACGTTAAAAGGTGTCAAGGAAAAAGTCCTAAATTTTCCTTATATGTAATGCTTATGTAGGGTACACACGTGGAAGTGCACACGTACAGGCACATAATTGCACAATTACTGTCATTCTGTGAAATATAGTCGTGCGTGCGTGCGCCTGGAAAGCTCATCACTGCAGAGAAAAGCTGTGAGGTTTGGGAGAACGTTAAGTCCGTAACGTCTGTCACACTGCAAACGCTCAGCCATGATGTCAACCCCCGAGTGAGTGACGGCTACAACCGGGCCTGCCGCAGAGACTGTGTTTGAGTGTGTGTGCGTTCATGCACAAACAAGCGGTCAGAATCAGAATTCAGTACAGTGTGTGTCTGTGTGTGTGTGAGTGTGAGGTCTGCAACTTAACACTGGTGGATCTGTTCCTCCAGCCTATGAGGCAGATAAATGACCATGAAGCTCCCTGCAGGCCAGATCACTATTAGAGGACACCAGTGATTTAAGAGACGCCTTGGAAACACTTCTGGACACATTTATTAGTACAAAACGTCTTGTGGCTGTATTTCCTCCTCTCCTGTGACAAGGAATGATTTATCATTTGTGAAAATTAGAACGCAGAGGTTTATGGACACAAGTTTACCTGCAAAGGGGGAGAAAAAAAAGAAAGAAAAAAAAAAACTGCTGCTTGACAGGTTTGGAATCGAAAACATCAGCGTGTCCAAAATTCACACTCTGTGATTTTGATAAATGAGGGCGATGGAGATTTCACTTTTCCTCTCCTCTCCTCCCAGGTTAAACTGACAGGGGAGACTATTGGGTTTCTACGAAAAGCCCTCCGAAAGCCGACCCTCACTTAGCTCACTCGCATGCAACCTGCCAACGCTGTCATCTTTGCAAGACTTTCATTTCGTCTTAAATTGCCATGGTGCATGAATCATACTTTCTCACCCTCAAACACACCTCACAAAGCTCATACTTGTATCTGCTGTCAGTGGTTCGTTTTGAAATCATCTGTTTGCGTCCCTCTCCTGGCCGCTCCTTGGCTCTGGGCAGACGGTGCTGAGGAAAATCAGATGAGCAGCCTATGTGCACGGAGCAGACTGCGAACGGCGAGAGCGAAGAGGAGCGAGGAGTCAACGTGGCTCAGACCGACGCAGCTAATTAACCCACAGCTCCTTCATTTGAAATTTTAAAAAATACCAAACTGCGACATACGAAAACAAGAAGAGACTAAATCTTGACGGCCTTGCAATCTAATCCGATCCTGTAACGTTCTGGACTTAAACTTAAACGTGAACTGATGGCGGCGCCGGAGGCATCAAGAACAGATGTAGTAAAACGCTTGAATTGATATGGTACTTGTTGCTCTCACGTACAGTACATGTAGAAGTATGCATACCCTTGCCACATATCCATCTAAGGAGAAGGGGCTCGTGCTGCCTTGGCTGTTGTCTTGTGATTCATGGCGCGAGAAACAGTTTGGTGTCTGACGTCAAAAGCATCAGATTCATATCCTCACTCCATTTTATTAGGGCCTATGTGTGGGTGCGTTCAAGCACAAACATATTCCACATACATATATAAAATGAATGATGGTATTGTACGTGCACAGACGGAAGTGTGCAGGACTTTTCCCAAACTTTCTCTACACTCACCCTCACATTCTGGCTACGTTAAGAAGTCAAGTCCATTCCTTGCATTGGCCTTGAGGAAAATTACAATGCAAGTCAACTGCCCTTTAAAATCCCCCATGCTCACAAATGTTCTGCATGACGTCTGATAAACAAGGCTCCCGCCAGAGAAAGAGGCCATAATGTAAACATGACTTTATCTCGCAGTCCTCCCTCGCAGCCTCCCCGCTGGCGATGAGGATCACGTGCGGAGCTACAAAACGTATGGTGGACTTTTCTGTGAGAGCTGAAGTAGCATTAGCCGCTAACAGGGCCGTGATTAAAACTGCAGTACAAATTCATCATTCAGTTAAACCAATATGTGAAATCGAACGTCGAAATTCACTGCTCGCTGACTTCATCTACAAGTGTAACCTGAATATGAAGTGTTTTCATTTTTATGTTCTAATTCAAAAATGCAGAAAAAGATAAGTGAAAGAATATAAATTAGGAAAGCGTTCGCTTTTACACATTACATTATATTGACTTTTGTTTAAAGCTGGAAAAGATATGTAGTGTCATTTGTATAATTCAAAAAAGAAACCGACTACACAAGCGCTCAAATAAAACATGATTAAAGATATTTTGAGAAATGGACAAAAACTGATAAAGGCAGAGGAATGTGGGGTTTTTTTTTCTAAATTCTGCAGCTGATAAATGAATAAATGTCTGCATGTCCACAGGTCTCAGATACCCAGTGTTATGAGAGATGTTCACATTCTCTCAGAGAAACAATACCATAAACGCACATACACACTTTCATGTTAGTAATGATGTAAGAAACTGTCACTGGTGGAGAACAATATTGTCTGTTTCAATGGAAAGTTATCACTTTGTACTGTTAATAAATGCACATGTGTGTTCTTTATGTCTAAAAACGAGTTGACTATGAAATGTAATAAAAAAAGTTACAACTGTCCCTTGTTTGATCGACTTTAAAATGAACTCTTTAATCTCTTTATTAATAAGACGGAGTTAACTTCATATAGTTGTGTGACCTGTGTGCGTTGCTGGATGTGTGTGTGTGTATGTGTATAATAGAGAGATGGAGAGATGGAAAGAAAAGAAGAGTAGATGAGGTATAGCTGTTCATTACCGCCTGCGTTTCTGTGTGATGTCAATGGGGCTGTTGACAGCGCAGGGAGATCCCCACATGTTCCCGCTGCGCACACTGACGCTGCGCTCGGCGGACTGACACAGCCCGCAGTCCGTCGGCACACTCATCTTCCCGGAGCCTCTCTATCCCTCTCTCTCTCTCTGCAACCCGTCCTCACCCTCCTCTGCTCGGCGGCTCCGCTCCTCGGCCTCCGCTGCTTCTCCTCAGCTTGCGGCGCGTCTCATCCCTGTGAGAGGCGGCCCCCCTCCTCTTCTGCCCGGCTCTCCCCGGCCTCCGCATCACCGCAGCCAGGGGGGCACCAGCGGCTCCGGCGCGCGGGCTCCGCTCACTTCATGCGCCCGTGAAAGGGGGTGGAGGTGTCTGGGGTGCTGCTCTCTCTCTCTCTCTCTCTCTCTCTCTCTCTCTTTCTATCTATCTATCTGAGCCTGTTAAAGAAACTTCTCATCACTCTCTTCAGGACTCCTCCATTAATCGGACCCGGTTGCGCATCGGGTCCAAATGTGGCGCAACACTGGAGCTCTCTCTCTCTCTCTCTCTCTCTCTCTTCTCTTTCTGTCAGCGCTTCCTGCTCCTCTACCTGTGATCACAGAAAACAGAGACCCCCCCCCCCCCCCTCCCCCCCCCCCCCCCCCCCCCCCCCCCCCCCCCCCCCCCTCTCTCTCTCTCCCTCGCTCTCTCTCTCTCCCTCTCTCTCTCTCTCTCTCTCTCCCCCTGCTCTCACTGACTCCTGTGCGTCCGGCCGCTCCGCAGCCTGCACCTCTATCTGTGTGCGCGCGCGCGTGTGTGTGTGTTTGGAAGTGTGAGCAACTTGAGCGTGTACGTCACCGGGCGAGCGTGTGTGTTGGCATGTGACTGGGTAAGTGTGTGTGTGTGTGTGTGTGTGTGTGTGTGTGTGTGTGTGTGTGTGTGTGTGTGTATCAGACACACAAGGGGGGGGAAGAAGTTTCTGAGTGAGGTCAGAGAAGAGAAAGGGGGCGGGGCCAGAGCCAGTTTGGTTCCTGCCTTCTCCAAAGGTTTTAGCCATTTTAACCCATTCTCTCTCTCTCTGTGTGTGTGTGTGTGTGTGTACCACTCTTTTTTTCCAGATGGAGCGTGCACGTGCAGAGGGGGGTGCTTTAGAGGCTTGAGCCCCTGCCCCCTTGCCCTTTTGAGGGGCCATTAAAATTATCATTATCATTATTATTATTATTATTATTATTGGGTTTGTTTGTTTTAGTAAATTGTTTGTTGGCATATATCATTGGGGGGGTGCCCAATGATATACCCCCCCCCCCCCCCCCCCCCAAAGGTCCCAAAGGTGGCAGGAATGTCTTGCCTGTGTTAGGTAAAGAGATTGATGACAGGATGAGTATGATAGGGTATTATAGTAAGTAGCTCTCAGGACACAGCTTGCTGAGAATGGAGAACATGTACAAGCACAAACACATGTGCACACACACACTCAGACACACACACACACACACACACACACACTTCCTCCTCACAGAGGCTTAGGCACCAGCATGCGAGGTCACTAAATGCCAGGGTCAGTGTATTTCTGAAGAAGAGATAATGTGAAAAGTAAACCATAGCTTGTCGATCCTCGTCACTTCAACAGCAACATACTAGCATAACAAAGCATTACATCAGATGTCACACTATGAAATCACTGTCAACGAGTTATACTGTACGTTACACCAAGAAAGACTGGTTTGCTTGGCTCGTTGTCGTGTTAGCCGACACTGTGTAGTATTTCCCCGGCATGTGGAAAAGCTCTGCACTGAAGCAGCAGCTCTGGCCAATGGTGCACAAGGTAGCATTTTTTATATATATATATGTAATACTCAGTGGAAATAAAAATATAATTCCGTTTATTTAAATATCAAAAATAAATAGAGTAAAATAGAGTAAACATGCATGTACTGTAAGCTGAGCAGCCAAACTGAGTTATGTAAGGAGGAAATAATGACACAGTGTCATTGGCAGTTTTTCACGTCACACATAAACATAAAAACTACAGCTAACCCCCGTTCGACAGCTTTTAACCAACCCATGGAGCTAACGGAAGACCAGTAGCGTGCTAGCTGCAGCTAGAATGCAGTGCGTGTGCCATGCAGAGTAAAGACAGATTGACAGGCATAGCGGGTGTTTGATGCACACTCATCTATTTGCCATCCAGCGAGCTCGTCCATGCACAGAGCACATGTCCATATATGGACTGAGCAGCAGCAAGTTGCAGCACGACATGGTTCAATTAAATGGACAAATCAATCAGTGGTACAACCTCATCACCATGGAATTCACAAACGCGATGCAGAGAAACAACAATAGGTCAAAAATGAAGTCTGAAAATATAGGGAGTGATACGGCAGAAGGTCAATAGGTCAATCTTTAATATCATATTATTGATGCCTATTGAGCCTAAAGGTCAGAATATGACCCAGGTCTCCCCTACAAATAAAAGCCTTATTGCTTGTGTGGAGAAGTTGTTTACTCACGTTGTATGTTTTTTTTGTGTTCATGCGTGTTGTTCCAAACAGCTTGTAACTTTGGTGTTTGTATTTCATATCGTCCTCTTATATGAAACAAAGATTCTGAGTCTGTGGTGCTGAGGAGAAACTGCCATTTAAGGAAATATGAAGAGGTGCACACACGCGGGCCAATCGTAACCATCAACCAAACAGACCTACAACACAATATTCTAACTTTCTGAAGCCAATGGTTAAGCAAAAATAGACCAGTCAGTCAATCAAATGGTATTTGTGTTATATATTTGTGATCTATATTTGTATTTAGGATCAAAATCATGCTCAGGCCTCTATTGGGTTGATAAAGAAACACTAACCTGATATAGTTTACACTTTTGCTGTGTAGTCTTTTATTTTATTTAGATTCCTGTATTTATACTTATCTTTTGTGAATATAAACTGTATAAATATTAACACGCAATCTGACTTTGGCTTTAGCAAACTATCAAAGAATTTGTCCTCATAGTGGGAGGAACAGTTACCTGACGCAGGCTGAATGCAGGATGTTATGAATTAAAGCTTTACAGCGACCTGCTCCTTTGGCAAACGTCCCTGACAGGAAAATCGCTCTCATGTGCAGTCAGCAGAATAAATCGCTTCAAGAACACGTTTCAAGAGACATATTCCTTGTTATCTAGAAGGGACAGGCACGCACGCGCACGCACACACACACATTCCCCCCACACACATTAATGGGTTGGCAGCAATAAACAATGTTCGGTGGATCTGCGTCATCATGGTGGATGAGAGTGGAAGTGTGAGGAAAGACAGACATTAAATGTTTGCCTCTGCTCAGTGTCTTCACCTCTCTTCTGGAGACAGATGTGTTCTGATGTGCTGAGACACAGTGTCAAACCAATTTCTTAAAACTCATAAAAGATGGAGGCATCATAAATTCAGGCTGGCCCCTAAGTCATGGGTGTAATAGTCCATTATTTGCCGTGGGGCCTCATGACATCATTTGTTGGCTACATGGGGGCATGGTAAGCATTCCTGTATAACGAGCTGTTTTGAAGTCAGAGCCGTTGCCTGCCAGCGGACACACTCCCTGTTTGTGGTTTGTTTGCAAAGCGAACTGACACTGATTAATTTCCACTGTCACACTGTCCCCTGCCAACCAATTAGAATCACAACACAAAAAAAAAACATGTACAACAAAATAAAATACTGCAACAACACGATCGTTAGGGAGCGGGACTGTTTGTGTTGTGTTG
The DNA here is from genome assembly GCA_016785345.1 of Trinectes maculatus. NCBI lineage: Eukaryota > Metazoa > Chordata > Actinopteri > Pleuronectiformes > Achiridae > Trinectes > Trinectes maculatus. The sequence continues at coordinate 62,433 of JAFBJQ010001025.1, forward strand.
TATTTACTCGGTCTTTGTATTTAAAAGTTGTTCATTTGTGTTGCCTCTTTGTCTAAAAATGCGAGTCCGTCTCTGAATGTGGTGGGCGATTTGTAAACATCCAGATTAAAAAAGCCAAAGGTCAGGAATTAAACAAGCAAATTTAAAAAGAACATGACAGTCAGTCACAACTAAAATGTGAACCCTGTAACATTAAACTGCACAAAAATTTGCTTATGACCTTTTGCATTTTTTTAAAAAAAGTGCAGAAACACTTTCCCACAACTGCATGACATACAGTGTTCTTTTTTTGAAACAATCAAAACTGTATCATGTTACACTGGAGGGCAGATTCTCGAACCCTATCTCAAATCACTGTCAGGCACTCAAAAAGCTGACGTCATCCCGGGTTATAAATGAAGCGTATTAACTAACAGTGATGATGTGAATCCACAGTCAAAGTCAATATAATTAAGCCTATTCAGTTTGTGTTTGCTCACGTCTGAACTGCATGGGGCGCATGTGCGCTGCCACTAATCCTGAAATACTAAACACAATAACATCAATAGCGTTTTAGAAATAAAATTCAAAACTGTTAAGGGACGGCATAAGGATAGAAGTGGCAATTAAATATTCCAGTTATGTAAATAATGATCTTGACTAACTGGACTATGATACAATGTTCCTACAGTTTGTTGTAATCCATTAAAAACTGATAACGCTGAAACTTCAGCCTATTTTTAAAATACGATGATGTCGCACCAAAGCAAATAAAAAAGTTGCCAAGACACAAATAAACCACACCTGCTCCTCCCAGATCACTGAATGAATATTCAAAAGGGTTTGAAACAGTAAAACCTTAGTAAACAAGCCTCGAATACATTGAACTAGAACTGAACCATCATTTGCAAAGTATTTACTCTGTAAACACTTCAAGAACATGCTGACAGTAAACAAACTGAAACTGAGACAAAGCTCTCTGTGGTAGAAAATGTCGTCTAAAACACTGTGCGTGTAACAAAGCAGCAGTGAGAGTCGTCAGCGAGACTATATTTAACTGAGTCTCCGTGATGTCAAAGGTCATGTTACAGCGTGTACCGTAGTAAAGGCTATCAGTGTGTCGCCTCAGGATTCATTCGGCTGCCATCTGCCTGCATGATGGAGGGGTTTGGGTCTGATGTGGGGATTGTGTGGATGACAGACTTGTGGGCACACATGCAAATGTCGCCCCACTCTCACATGCCCATGGCACACATGCACACACACAGGTGTTCACACATGCAAACTCTTAATTTCCTGGAGACTTATTCTGACCTCAACCTTAAACTTAACCTTTAACTTAACCTTAACCCTAACATGGAGTCAATACATTTAGGTCCCCATAACGTGGGTAATAGCTGAACCTCACACACACACATGCAAGAGATGTCTGGGTAAAGTAAGTATCATTGTAAAACAGTCATGCTGAGCGCGGTGAGTATCCAGTTTCAAAAAAATAAAAATAAAAATAACCTACTCAGCAAATAAATTTGTTAATCGAGGTCATTGCTCTCTGACAGTCTCTGCGTATAACTTAGTCAGCTTCTCCCTCTAGTGGTAACTGGTGAAAAGTCATCTTAACTTGCTGACACCACAGATGAAACTGAACACTGACGTCTTAAACAAAACAGCTTTTTTTTACTCCATATTTATAATAAAGTGACTCAATAAAACACATTTGATTTCATCTCTCTGTTACATATATCACTCTGTAATACTGTATTCTACAATAACATCATGAGGTCCTGACATTACTCTGTAAAGTGCCTTTACAGAACTGGACTGAACAGAAATGGAACTAATGCAAACTTCTGATCAAATAATGTGATCATCCGTGAACGTCAGATAATGGAGAGATGCTGGGACGTCCTGTCACAGTGTGCGTGGGGGAACACAGTGGAGCTGTGTTATTTGGATCTGCAGCAGTGTTAGTGCTGTGCCGGGCTGCTGTTGCTGTCGGCCTCGGGAATCGATGAGGCTCTGGAGGCGATTGGGGAAATCAGTCATGCTGAAAATATGGAGTACAGCAGTGACGCACACAGCAGCCAGCCCGCCACAGCCACACAGGCCCTATTGACTAATCTGGGTGTGTGTTTGGGGGTGGGGGGGCGCCGGCTATATTGGGATCTCTGACATTGACACTGTTGCCCTTTGGTGGGGTGGCCTCACTTGACTTTTGTTTTTGGTCAAAAACTGGCATATAGATGTAAATTGCACTTTATGTACAATGTATCTTGCGCCTCCAAGTTATTTTGTTCTTTGATATATGAAGTGGGCAAAGCTGTTACATAACCTGTTATATAATGCATACGGTTGCTATGATTGTAGTAATAAACATGTGGTAATGAAACAAATGTAAAAAAAAGACAATGAACGCATGTATTGAAATAAAAAATAAACTTGACATTTGTTGTGTTTTGTAATTTTTGCAAAAACTTCCTATCTCTCCGATTGCCCACTCTCTCAGTCTAACCCTCCACTCATTCACTATCACAACACGAAACGCTGCACTATCTCAACCCTCGTCCTCTTTATCACGTCTTCACCACCCACTCGTCTGTGCCTTTAGCCTCTTTGTCCAAATTATCTCTTCTTCTCAGTCTGTCAGCTGCTGCGTCCGTCCCTCACTGTCTCTCTCCATCTTTCTCTACTTCAGCTAAATGGAGCATCCTCTCTGACTGTCACTGCAGCATCAACTATCTTCTCCTGACAGCAACTCGCAGGCCTCATCTCCAAACAGTGTTTGGCTAAATGTTGTTTAAAAGTGCACCACGCTGCCAGAGAAGCCATAAAAAGCATTGTTGAGAAGTTTACCAAGAGTGTGTGCATTTGTGTGTGTATGTGTGTGTGTGTGTGTAGGGGGGTCATAAGGTAGGATGAATAGTGCCCTGGTACTGTTAGTACAAAAGAGGATAAGAGCCGTCTCTATTGTGATGGACACATTTGGATTACAAGAGACTGCTTTGTCTCAGTATGTGTGTGTGTGTGTGTGTGTGTGTGTGTGTGTGTGTGTGTGTGTGTGTGTGTGTGTGTGTGTTACATCATAGTAGAGAAATCATATTCATTTCTAAAAGAATTAAACTTTCTTGAATAATTTCAGTACTATTAGTGGAACCAAAACCCACATATGATAAATAAGTCCTTGTCTCCAGTGGTGCTGAACTGAAAAACAAGTTCTGAACTTTGCTATGAGCAAAAGCCCCCCGAGACTGATTCCAGTTCAGTCGTTCTTTTTTTTTTTTTTCTGCGGCAGGGAAGTCCGATGCACAAATCAGGTAAGAGGAGAATAGAGGCTTGTTGTGTTCTGCACTTGTGTGTATTCCTGGATGTGGTCGAAAATCCGCTGCTTTGATCCCCTCATATGATCGAAACAGGCTCACGGCTGGAGGAGTGCGGATGACACTCGGGAGCCACATGCCTTATGCACAGAGTTCAGAAAAGTTTGCTATACTGCACACTGGTTTGAGGAAGAAGAGATTCTTTATGAGCCTGTGCAGCTTCTGGAGCTGTTTCTAAAGGAAGCATCTCTGTTACTTTTCACATGGCCTCCAGATTCGTGTGTGGGCGTGTGCGTATTCACATGCTGCATCTCCCCATGTCTGTACTCTTTTGTTTTATACATTGAGTCTCTGTTTTAAGTCTCGATAAACACACAACAATCTGCGCTGCAGGGGTCTCATGACAGCTGTAGTAAATTTCTATATATTTTTTCCCCCTTAAATTTGGCCTGCCCATAAAAACACTGTCAAGTTTCAGCTACAATGAAGTCACACTGGTGAATCGTCAAAGCCTGTAACTGTGATTGACCTCTCAGAGGTGATTATATTATTGACGTTATTTCGTTTTTCTCAGAAAACAGTGGGGAAATGTGCCCAGACCCAGTGGATCCTTTTCCACAGTGCAGCAGTATTTTTTCAGTCCCCTTACAAAACCCAAAAGCCCCGCGCCACATGACAGTCACACCGTGCCTAGTACGGACGCCTCGGCTTGGCCTGGGTCCACAGACCCCAAGGAGAGACATTGGTGGATGGAGCCATCGATGCACAATGGCGCCCTGAGGCCTGCACTGCCAGCCACGGCAGACCAGCAGCAACATCCACTGCTCCACCAATCACCTATCAGATCGTTTGACAGATTTGGGCTATGTTTTTCTTTATTAACAACTGAAACTCATTTTTTTAAGTATGTAATCTAAATGTTACTCTAAGGAGCACTGAATGTCACAACTCAACAAAACACTACTGCAACTACCAAGTAACAACAAACCACATAAAAAACACCAAACAGATGCCAACACGTGACAGTAAACACTGAACAACACTGTCAAACAATTTCCCATCAGCAGATCACATTTCCTGTGCTGTAATAGACACAATCTTTCAAACGCTCCTTGAACGTCTGCCAACACGTGCATGTATTATGTTGCCATCAGTGTGCATCAGTGACAGTAATGACAACCACACAGCCGGATACGTACCCAATGCATGAGTGTCTGCGGGTCGAGAAGTTGCCATGCATCTTCCTCGAAAAGCGGGGGTCTTTGCTCATCATCTTAACGGCTGTTTGAAACACAGAGTCCAGTTCAGGCATAAAGTGTCAAAAAAGCAGCTTCGGGAGGCTACGGATGCAGAAAGTTAACTTCTGCGGCGCGAAGAAAATCCCCATGCTGGCATGACTTAGACGGGAAAGCTGGTCGAATTCCTTTATGTTATCTATGGTCTCGAGGAGAAAGGTTCCTTTGACAGGCTGGTGCAGGGAAAACAGGTCCGAGAATGAAAAATGCAAAACGTCGAGATGCAAAACAGCAGAAGTCACATCAGCTCCACCTGGTAGGAGCCAGGATGGAAGTGAACACCACAGTAAGTAAGGCCTGCTGGGTCCTCTCCTGTATTTGTTAGATAACAGTGATTAGCTTGAAGCTATTCGCTTCCAGCTCAGTGCATATTCAACAGATCAAAGTGCATCACACTGTGTATTTAATTTGACCTCTAGCTTTGGTTGCTGGCAATAAGAATAAGAATATGTTGTTCCTGTTGTTTCTGTGGGGGGGGAAATGAATCAAAAAGGTTTAGAGCTCAGATTGTGTGTGTGTGTGTGTGTGTGTGTGTGTGTGTGTGTGTGTGGACATCCAAAAACGGCAAAGAGTCTTGGCAGTTGGAGACCCATCACAGCGCGAGCGCATCATCATCTCACTGACACTGAAGGTACGCTGACACATCAAATCAAGTGAAACTGACGACGGCGTAAGGTGTCAGTGCTCACTCATCAAAGACGGGCCAAGGCAAACAGCTGTATTGTGTGTGTGTGTGTGTGTGTGTGTGTGTGTGTGCGTGTTCCTCTTGTACTCCTGAACAGGAAACATCAATCCTCAGTTCTCCCCAATCAGCGGCGAGCGTACAAAACGCATTCCTCAACAAAGTCTTCAAAAATCGGGTCCAACAACCTTGAAAGCGAGGTGTCCATCAGAACACAGGCTCTCGCGTCTGGGACGCTACATCACCGTCTCACACACACACAATTACTCTTAGTGTGGGGGGGGGGGTGAGCTGGAAAGAGGGTTATAATCCCATCCGATGCTGTCCCGTGTCGTCCCTGTCAGTGGGCCATACCAGACTTCTGCTCTCTCTCTCTCCTCTTCTCTTCTCTCCTGAGAGCAGTGGGACCAAGCTCAGGCTTAAAACAACAAATAACAACGCTGTCTCCCATGAGAGAGAGAGACACAGAGAGAAAGAGAGAGAGAGAGAGACAGAGACAGAGACAGAGAGAGAGAGAGAGTGGAGGGAAAGAGAAGGGGTGGGGTGTTGGGCGGTTCAGAGAGCGAGAGAGGAAGAGCGAGTACTGTCACTGCATGAGAAAGTAAACTGGTGTGGTCAGGACTAACAGTTGTGGTGGGACGAGTAGAGGTGAGGAGAAGCAAAAAACACAAACACAGTTTGACACCTAATCCTTATAATAAACCAACAGAGCTGTGGACACAGTGTCTGTTCCCGTGCAACCTGACGGCCCGACGCCAGCAGCAGCAGCAGGAACAGCATACTGGTCGATCAATACTTCAATATTGTGTGTGAGCTTTTTTTTTTTTTTTTTCAATTTTCCTTTTTAATATCGAGTTCTCCTGTCATGCCACATTATAATCCATCTGATCCTCTGCAGCGTCAGCCACTAATATTCAGTGGCATCAATCACAAACAGGAAGTGTCAGCTACACCAAATCTCAAACGAAACATTTTTTTAAAGTTGTGATGCATTATTTCACTTTTTCATCCGCCAGCAGAAAGTTTAGTCCAACTCATTACATTTCAATGTTTACACATCAGTAACACAAACAATGTATTACATATCAACAACTCGCCTGCCAACATGTCCAACAAATCATTTTCAATTTTTCCAAAAACATCTGGAGTCATCCTCCAGCTAAGGGACAATGTAACACATCACAGACACTGACAACATTTCACAACACAGCGGCCTCTAGTGGAAATAACAGGAAATGTATGTGAATGTTGTACTTTAAACATATACAGTATCATACAACCAAGTCAAACTTCATGGTTTAAGATGAAATTATTTACCTTTCAAAAAGTAGTTGAAGAAACGTTACTGAAATATACATGGGTGCGATATGATTATATTCGAAACATAAACCCAACTGAAACAAAACTATTCTACTCTTGTGAAAATAATATATCACATTAAAGAAATTAATTTCTCTAAACTATTGTTAATATTGTTTTACTATTATGCAGCATATTCCAATACAGCTATAGTGCATATATACTGTATGTGGATATGTGTTGCGAGTACAGTAATGGTGCTATTAATAGTCTATAATTATATAATAACACTTTCTACAGTTTTTAATGAATACATCCTTGTGCAGTATGTGTATTGCTGGTATGCTAATGTAAACCTAGCTGTAGTTGGATTGTGGATGGAAATTATTTAAGCGATGAGTGGGTTTGTTGAAACTCCGTCAGCCCGGAAATCGTCCGGAAATTCATCAGCAAACGACAAAGCGGATACAAAACCTTCTGTGGCCCAAGACCTGGCCCAGCGTCTTCGACGATTTTACACAAAACGTTTATCATCAAACTGACGCGATGTCAGCGAGGTGGAAAAAGAGGTTTAATCAACTCGGACACAACATGAAGGCTGTGGTCTATATTTGACCTGCCTGTGACATTCATTTTTCCGCTGGACCACCAGTTTGTTTAATTCCTCCTCCCTGCCAGCCATCCTGTAATATTTCACCCCCCCCCCGCCACCATCCATTGATTATGGGACTCGGCACATTCCCAGCAGAGGGACACCTCCACGGGCTTCCCCTCGGAGCTGTGTAATTTAAATTCTGACATGTTGAATATCTGTCTTGTTCCATAAGAACTTGACATTCCGGATTGAGCCTTGACTGGACTCCTGCTCTCTGATATTTGGATTTTCAACAGACACCCTGGAGTTAATGACACAGTTTGACAGCAGAGGTGCAGTAAACCCTAGAAAAGAGATGTGTCCACCGATCGCAAACCCAAGACCGTTAAACGCCCGGAGGGAAACGATCCACCCAACTGCATGTTTATAAAAGGTGAATGGACTTTTCAGGTTCTCTAATAGGGACAGGCGTATTTAGGAATTTAGTCTGAAACTCTTTCCTTGCCAATAAAAGTAGAATAGGATTTTACAGCCTCTCCCAGGCTTTTTAACTGAGCCACATGTGATCCAACATCACTTGTGCAAGTTGGAAACGCCAACGTCAGAGTGTGCACATTTGGAGGAATGAAGGGAATCCACGGACAGAAATATATGGAGATGGATGTAAAAATAGATTTTACTGTGCATTTCTTACTACAGGCTCTCTTCATCTGAAGAAACCCACAGAGGGAGAGGAGAAAGAAAGACATTCTGTGCTTGAAGCGAAACAGAACATACAGTATCCATCTGTGTCTGTATCGATCTACATCAATAAGGCACCCGTTTATTCTGCCTCTTTACAGAGGGTCAAAGGTCAAGTATGGTCTAATTGATCCCACCCTCGCCTTGACAGCGTTTACCATGGAAATGTTGAATCTGCATTGGAATTATGAGTCTGACGCAATCGTCTCAGAAGACTTCAGCAGGTACCAGAGAGGAGCCAGATCTCCAGCTACACAACAGCACTCTCTCACTCACAAGCAAGAGCGACATATAAAAGAGAAATGTTCTTGGGTTCAGCACAAAACAGAGCCAGTCAGCTATTAAAGGTGTGTGTCAATGTCATGTGACTGTCAAAAAGTGTTAGTTTGGCATTGACAGGAGTGTTTGCTTGACAAAGAAGTGGAACGACAAACTGCAGCATCGGTGTCAGTGAGCCGTGTGTTTGCTTACAAAAGGCGGGCAAAGCCTGGGAAGAAAACAATCCCAACTGTACGGAATCAAGCACTAAGACAAACAGCACACCTTCATTCCCATTCCTTTGTATAGACGTTTACATTTCAGTAAAACTTATTGATCAAATGTCTGCAAATAAATACCAACACAGACAAATCCCACATCTGTTGTGTAATGTTACACACATAACTGATTCACATTAAGAGGATTTAACTTTAACTTTAATAATTTTAGCACAATTTCCCTGAAGCGCCGTGGTTTTCCTCTGGTGGAGGACAGTGGGCTTAACAGAAACGCAGCCGTACGCGAACATCTCGCGGTCGGGGCTCGATGTCGTAACACACGCTTCAGGGCAACCACTTCTCTACTGCGAACGGCTGCTGCCCGCACAAAAATAAACCCAAAACACATGCAGCATCTGCAGCCGCGTGGAGCGACCGCCGGCCATGAGACAGCAACCATCTCCTACGTCCACAGCACAACACAGGGCCACTGAAACATAAACCAGGGCTTTTGAAAAGCATTGACGAGGAGAACTAGACTGTGTGGGGGGGGGTCATTATAATAATCATCAACAACAACAATAACAACAACAACAACAAAAACAACAGAAAGAATGTAAGTCTGAATATTTATCTAACGAAAGGTAAGTTTGGCCGTGGGGTCATGTGCTCCTATGCTAATACTGTTTCACATTCTGTCTATATTTAACATTCCTCACATATTTTAAGTGGGAGTACAACTACAAGTACACCGAGGTTTAGACTACTGGCTATTACTTGCAGTGATGCTGTTATATTGGGGTGGGGGCTGCAGTCCCGGGCAGGTGCAGGTGAGTACTGCTACATGTGAAAAAGTAGTAGTTTATTCCAGTGGAGCAGTTCAGAAGGTCTCTACCTGGGAGTGTGGGCGAGGGTGAAGCGGCGCTGCTGGAGGTTGATGCTGCGGTTCATCAGGAGCTTTCTGAAGAGCACCGGGGAGTTCCTGGGAGACCCACGAGGCGAATCCTTGGGCGAGATCTTTGGGGATCCTCCCGGCGAACCTGCTATGGACCTGGGCCTGAGCTGAATGATCGGGAGCCTGGTCATCCTCCTCTCCCGCGGCCTCTCCTCGACTTCTGCATGCTCTTCCTCAGAGCTCTCAGCACGCAGATCGTTCATAGTGGACAGAGAATGGACAGAAGCCAGGTGGTTGGATCTTCAGGTCGCTCTGCCTTTGGTCAAACTTGTCCAAGAATCCAGAATGCCACTGAACTTTCTCTCGCCGCCTTCTCAGATTAAATGTACGTGATGTTTTTGTGACATGACGTCCGGTGGTGATCCGTCCTCGATTCCCCAAATCCAGGTGACGCCAGTGACTCCGTCCTTATTTCCAAAATCTATACGAATCAATCCTGGACCTGCTCATGTCCGATCCAAAACTGACAAGAAACAAACCTCACTAAAAAGTCAATCAAATCATTATTTGACGCCTAATAGATTTTCATATGTCTGACTCAAGCCCATGCTCACTGTCGAACTGTGCAACAGACACAAACATTAGTGTTGATGTAGTCTCCCTGCCTCCCTCCCTCTCCCAGGCAGTGTTTACATTACTGCTAGGCCTTCCCTCTCTCCAACTAAATATGGACGTCTGATTTACAGGGAGGAGAAACATGACAGATCACTTTTCCTCTCTCTCTCTCTCTCCTCCCTCTTTCCTTCACTCCCCATATTCTTCATCAACGTCAAACTGTGCTTCATGATGACTTCCTCTCCAAGTCCCCTCCGTGTATAAACATGAAGCCGATGCCTGGCCTGGCCGTCTATAGCTCGCCTGCTTACTCTCACTCCGACATATTCCGGTTTTCCCTTCAGATCCCCGAGGTGCTTTTTGTTGTTGCGTTGCCTATTTCCTGAGAGACAGCCTCTTTGCCTTTCACATGCTCCGAGCTCACCAGGAGGAGTCACATGAAGGGCCTCCGACTATAAAAAGCAGAGGTAGATAAAAGCTATAAAGAGCGTGGCCCTGTCACGATGGCGCTCTCTATCTGTGACCCGAGGCAAAATCGTCTGCAGCTCTGATCGCTCGGTTTTAACGCGTCAGAGTGAGGAAAGGTGATGAGGGACTCACAGTGAAACACCGGCACTGTCTAGACTGGCTGAGATAACCCAGGGAGCTGGAGCATCTGACACAGGACTGAACCTATGACCAACAGCTGGTAGGGAGGACGGGGAAGAAAGATCTGAGAGACGTTTCTTCTCAGACTTAACCACTGTGCGAGTAAATGAGTCGCGTTCAGGTCAATGCCTAGTCAAGGCAAACATCATCACCGAAGTATGTCTCTGAAGACGTAACAGAAATATTATTCCACAACAGCGGATATGACTTTTGGTCCATCGTTCCCAGTTGACAACCATGTGCCACGACACCGAGTTCACACAAACACAGAGTCAATATGTGTCATATAATTTCATACGAATTTTGGACATATGTAATATCACTGTAATATCGTGCCTCAAAAGCCGGGATGGTTTTATACACACACACACTGATTTTTCTCTTTACTCTGATCCCCTGCAGTAAAGATGCTAGAAGATCTGCACGTCAGATGATGATCCTGGACCCAATCAAATCAGCACTCCCCCTGGAGTTCATCAAGAGGTATGGATTTGCAATGTGAGGCAGCATCCATTTGTAAGTTACAACATGCTCCCACTTCCACAAAGCAAATCATCAAGCCGGCCTTCTACTAGTGTCAGTATTAATATACTATTGTCAACTTGTACTGCAAAAGAGGTACATTTAATGGCCCTGGGCAAATTCCCTTATAGACTCACAGGAAACTACCTCAGTGATGACTGACCTTGGATCAGGTGTTTATAGTCTGGTACATCTCCAATCACCAAATCATCACTGGCTAATATTGTGAGTATAAAATCTGTTCTCAGTCATAGTAATAGTATAGTCATAGTAAACTTCCTCCCTTCCGTCCCCTTTAAGTGGTTAAGTGGATTTTATATCACACTCGTATATACATTCCACTATATACAGTATGTCCATCCTCTGCTGTAGCTTACATTTGATATGTCTGTTCTCCATCACAGGGTTTCCTGTACATTGCTGTACGTGATCAGAGTCAGAATCTGTCATCCCTACACACTCTTTACTATTGGAAGTAAAAGAGGTTCATTCTGTTTTGAACTTGTTGATGGTTCCCACTTTTGTCAGGCTCTAGACCATCTCCTGTTCCGAAATACCACGTACTGTTGTCAAGTACTGTCTCCTCCATGTTTGTTTGTGTTGACTTGCAACAGGTAGATTTCCTGCCTGCGTTTGTGTCACGTTAGAAATAATAATAATAATTTAAAAAAAAACACTGTCAAAGTGATGACAACATTGCTGCAAAGAGGGATCTGAGACACAACAATATAGTAACTGGCATTTTTCTATTGACGTATGATATGCTGTCATATTGCCAATCACACCACTGAGCATCATTTGACTATACTATTTTACACAACAACTTTTTTTTAAAGTCTGATGAATACATTTATGAATTTATACATTTATTCAATGAAATAGTTTGGGTAACTAATAAGATTTCCCTAAAATGTGTGGCATTCTATGGGATTAAACTACCTTCACTTCTCCATAAACAACGTCTCTGGCACTGCATCAAAACAACACTATCAGCTTGTAAACAGGCAAGCACATGGCCATCTTCCCACAGAGGGACCGCGATGACGGGCACCGTCTGTATCAACTGTATCAACATGTACACTACTACTATAATTAATATACTGATGAGTATTTCTATATGTGTTGTATTTCAATGAATGACACAGGTTAGTGCCAACAACAATTTTGTTTGCGGCACAAGAGCAAAGAGATACAAATGTGTCTGTGTCCAAAGGGCAGCAGCCAGGTCAACCAGGTCTGTCTGCATTCCTGCAACACGCACACACTCATAACGACAAATGCTAAGTAACTAGCACATAAGTATAAATGTTTGTGTGGAAACAAGAGCTTTGTCTGTCTGATATTTGATGGTGATAATGGTTCAAAGTTTCAGTTAGATTATGAAACATGTCACAGCATCAGCGACTCACAAGACACCAGAGATGCAGCTGGTCAGGGTCCCCAGGCTCCTGGAGGGTCTGATCCTGTGGGCTGAGGGGCCTGGCTGCGTGGAGGGTCTGCAGGACAACCTGGGCAGCTGCAGGGGCCCCGAGAAGAGCCTCTTCACAGTACATTTGACATTGAGGTCCCGCGCAGACTCACCAGAGGAGGCCTGCTCCAAGGAGTCCCACTGTCTCTGGAGTACAGAGGGAACAAAGACCAGGATGTGACAGAGTCAGAACACAAACCAAAGAGAGCAGATGTCATTATGCCTGACCGATTTGATTTATTTATTTATTACATTACATTATGCTTTTAATTGTAAAACAGTGCATTCCCCGTACCAGAAACTTCCCTCACTATATTCTCTGCTGCAATAGTAAACAAACTAGAACTGGTAAATTATGTTTGTAAATTTAAATTGGTATTTCAACATCCAAACAACAATATAACAGACAAAATACTTAATTACTATTCATCTTAACTTCAAATTATGCAGGGCACAAGGTTCTAGGTACATAAACACAGCTGCAGAGTCATGATAAAAAGCATAGAGCACAGAAGACATCAGAAAATAATGATTAAATACATGTCCGAAGCCACGAGCAGAATTTACTTATTTCATAGTTTTACTTTTAATGTTTCTTAAAGGTTCGTTAATGTCTCTTACCTCTGTGAAGTTGAAAAATTTTGATGAGTTATTTCTCCTCATACTTTCAGCCACCATATCATGGGAACAAGACAACTAAGAAGGAAATACCAAAGAGGAGGACACAGGAACCACATTTAAAAATCAGATATGAAGCCGTCTGAGACACCAATACTTCCTGAGGCCGTCACTCAGCCAAGAACTATTTCCCCGCCCCATTAGAAAACCTCATTTGTCATTTGGTCAGTGATCAAATGCCAAACGTCTCAGCATACTTGTTCTTCAACTGTGGCCTTTTTTTTTTAATTGCAAGATAATTAGACCCCAAAGCAAAGGATATTTTTCAATAATTACTCTGCTGAGTGTCAATTAGAACTATAAGCGTATGGTGGCTGCAGATTGTAGCTGGTGGCGAGACAGAAGTAGTGGAGCTGCTTGCATGACAAACCATTATTCATGTGTAACTATCTGTGTGGAATCAGACACAACCCAGGACGTCCAGACCAGGCTGGGCTGGACAGACGTCTACTCCAGACCTTTATGTTCAACTTTATTCTGTACATCATGAACAATTCTTTGAATGACTTTACTACTTCTAATAGGTTGTGAGTATGATAAAGGTTTAGTATGATTCTTGACCCTTCTGACCCGCACCCACATGAACATGGGTATAAAAACCAAAAGCAAAACATCGCATACTGATAAATTCAACTGTACCAAGTGTGCAATATATATTTCTATACTTAGCATGTTAAAAAAATATGTATTAAATGTTAATGTTATCTGTTTTGTGAACCCTTTGCAAGGACACTGTGGCAGAGTGCTATGTTTAGAGTAAAGGAACCTGGAAAGGAAGTTAAAATAAGCATTGTATGACAATAGTATGACAGGGGCATCAATTCTTTCTCTAACATTCATGTTTACGTAACACAGAGTTTGTTTCTGCCATTACCTCAGGTAAGACAGGAATAAGCTGAGACTGAGATTTGGTGCCATCTAGAGGACAGCAAGTACACTGACTAAAATTAAGTGGTCACTGAAGAACTTTCCCAAACAAAAAAAGACTTAACAACACCCAAAACAGCTTTCAGTAGACAACATTTCAATAATGACATCATTTTTACAAAGCAACTTGAATTTGTATTTTCTGAATTCTAAAAGTAAAGTGAACAGTTATTCCCTTTATGAAACAATAAAAAAAATCAGACTTTTAAAAATATACTCGAAGACATTCCCCAGGGTTGCTTACTTAGTGGCCACCTAATACAGAGCAAGAATAAAGGGTAGTGCAGAGCTGCTATTTCACTTGTAGCAGTGGCTCTTGAAGTGTGTTTGGCTCCCCCCACAGGCCGGAGGCTTGGGGCCCTGAAAATAAAACGTGAAAAGGTTGTTTTGAGTTCAAAAATTTGTTCAAAACTACAAGCATATAAAAAAGAATGAACCACTTATAAGTTTAACTTGCAAAAAATGGCCAATTAATAAAATCTGATTGACTGTACCTTGTACATGCTGCAGACCAGCATGAAGAGAGAATCCTGAGCTTTTTGCTGAAGATCATCTGTGTGCTCCTAAAAATAATCAACAAGTTATTTTGTTACAATAAATACTTACAATTTCTAAAAGGTCAAATTGTATCAAGATAATAAGTATTATCGGTTTGTTATTATAAGCAAGATGTGCTTGAATGACAAACAAGTGCCCAACAGAGAGAGCAAAGGGAAATATGTATTGATCTGATATTAATGTAATGGCCACTAGGTCACAAATAATTCAGCGCAATCTTTTTAGTGTTTAGAATAATGCTGAAACTGCATTTGTCTGAAGTAACATCTGTTCTACCTCCATATTAGGTTCAGGTCATCTCTTTAAATCTGCAAAATTCCTGCTGGTTCCTAGATGTGGTATTTCTAAAGTTATGAAACAATCTGAAGCCTTACCCCATTAATGGTCACCCAGGGCACATATCTGTGTGGAGGGTCCAGGGCACCGGTCTTCATGGCATTCAGATGCATCAGCTGGTTTCCCAGATCGCCATTCACACAGCTCATGACTTTGTCCCAGCTCAAATCAGGGCTGTAGTTACTCAAACACTGAAAAGAAACAATGGAGGCAAAGAAAAACATTTTTAGCAATGAAAAAATTATGACAGTGACTGAAAGGATGTGAACTCAGACACACACTTACGCATTTGGCTGAGTTGACGACATCACCAGAGGATTCCATACAGAAGATGACTTCGAAAGCATATTCGGTCATGTTTAATATGCAAGTCTAAAGGGAGTAAGGCAGAAAACACACATGAATAACAATCAAGTATACTTGTAGTGGGCTGCCAGACACTACTAACATAGTGACTATGACATTTATACTGTGTATACACAAATCAGTCAAAACATTAGAACAAATAGTTGGTTTTAATGTTGAGGCTGATCAGTGTCTTTCTGAAGCAATATAAACAGATTTTATAGTTACAATTATTTTCCATTGCTTGACTAAGTAAAAAAAATATTCAAATCCACCACATGAATAACAGTCACCTAGAGTAAAAAAAAAGAAAAAAAAGAGAGTAATTCAAAGACTGAGTGAGTCTTTAAAATGCATTAATCACGTCCAGATTAACAAGAAACCCCTCTACTATCTGAGCAGGATCTTTTCAACCAAATCCTGTGTTAGTGATGGAACTTTACCTCAATCATGTTGCCAAGACATTCCTGTTCTCCATGCTGGCATACAAAAGTATACTTCTGTCCATCATGTTTTTCCTGGAGTCACAGGTGGGGAGAACACAACAGATTCATTATTTAGAAACGCACAAACAAAAACTAATTCTCAACTCTCACTTTACTTCTGATTGTGTGTATCTTCTATTACCCAATCCATAATTCATAGTACATCTCAGCATATACCCAATGTCCTAAGATCACTGCTTACCACAGCATTTCCAAAGGGTACCAGATTAACAGTCATGATGTCCGCCAGTAAGACCCAGGTGGGGAAGAGGACACCAGCGAGGAAATTCCTGCAGCCAGGACACAGACTCTCGTAGTAAAGCCCGACCTCGACAGGACTCTCAGTCTGATGGGATTTGGTGAAGTTGGACTCCAGGCACTGCTGCAAAACCTGCGTGAAGGGAAGGATGGATTCTTTTTCAGGGTTTGACTATGCGATGCTCCACAAGGCAGTGGTGCCATTTTTAATCAGTTCAACTTAAAATAAAATCAGCTGTTCAGAGTATAGAAAGCCAATGAACCAAACATGTGTTTTTGGGTTTCTGTGTCTTTGACTACATGTAGGGATGTCTGTGGTTACTGAAGCCTGGCAGCCTGACAAAGGGAAGAAGATTACCATTGTATCAATCACTGCCTTTGTGGTATTTGTGATGTTACTTCCTTCTTCCACTGAATCCAGCCCTCCCACATAAGAGCATTTTAACAAACTTTTTTTAAAAAAAACGCCCTGCTGCCAATTTCATAACTGTCGGATGAGGCAATGACACTGTCTACACACTACAGGACTTGAGTATCAAAGTTCCCTTGAAAACTAGCGTCAAATACCGCAGTTATACTGTACAACTACGTAAGGTAGTGGGAAAAAATTGCAACAATCCAAAATGTCTTATGAACAAAAGTCTCATCTACTGACTGCGTTAGTTTCTGTAACTGGACTTTTACGCCTGTTATTTTATACAACACGCTTAATGCGTAGTATTTTTTTTGTTATGAAGCATGTTTAGTGTTTTAGGAGAGTTAGCTAATTGAGTTCATTTTTAGCTAAACACTGTAGCTATGGTTTCTTCCACTTTCCACCCGCGCACTTCTTTTAACAGGTGATTATTATTCAGCCGCTGACCGGAAGTGGACTGTTGTGTTTACTGACCTGCGTTGCGTCGTAAAATGTACATATCACAAAGATAAAAACAAACAAAAAAAAGGTTCTGAATGACCTACCCCGCACTGAACGGCTACGTCCAAAGATGAGCACCACTTTGACGGAGGGTAGGGACACGGAGACAGGGCACTGCAGCGGCCGGGCTGACAGTGGAACCAAACAGCCACAAGCAGCAGGAGAGGAGCCTTCATCTTCAGCTGCTGAGTCAGCTCGATGCCGGGAAACAAAGTGCGCAGAGACACAACACAACACTGGCCCGCACCGCTACAGCGAGCAATTTAAGGAAGACTGCTACGACGCTTCCTCATGGACGGTTTGTCTTATTTGTGATTGGCTCTAGATCATATGATGGCAACAGCGTCACCTGTTGCCAGAAGAGGAAGACGCATGCTGCTCGGCGTTGCTGGTGGTAAACTCGGTTCTTTTTATGGACTCGGTTTAGTCTGAGTCATTCACTAAAGTGATCCGGTTCACTCGAGGCACTTGAGTCAATAATAATAATAATAATAATAATAATAATGATAATAATGATAATAATGATAATAATAATAACAATAATAATAATAACAACAACAACAATAATAATAACAATAATAATAATAATACAACTATAGTGTGTTGTTTTGCTTACAATAAAATATTCTGCATTACGCGTTATAACTACTGACAAACAACAGTGTGTTTAACCACGAGTTTATTTTAATATGTAACTTATTATTTAGATTCATTGACTGGAGTGACGTCAGTGATCCGAATCATCTGAGTCCGCTAACTCGCTTTGTGTACTTAGCAGCAGCCAGCCATGGCCAGAGGACTCAAAGGATCCGCGTTAACAGAGACCTCGGACTCGTGATTCCTGACTCAGCACGAATATTCGAATCGTTAACCCGGGTGATTCAGGAAGCGGCTGTGCTCTTCTTCAATTGGAACAGGTGGTTCACAGATAGAGGTGTAAATGTGGTGAGGTTTCTGTAGAAGTTCACTTAATTTGCAACAAGCAATTCAAAAACATTGTGTTGGACTCAGTGAGCCACTTGGATCCAGGAAGAGGAGGGAGTGAATTTGGGAATAGGAGGAACTGCAGTCTTATGATCGGCTCACCCAGCTTGTTGTGGCATGTTGTTTTGGCATGACTTTGTAGTCATCTGTTCTATTGTGAAGCAATGGGATGTGTCAGCTCAGTGTACCGGTCCATAGGTCTAACGCACCAAGACTCAGAGGAAACACATAATGGAGCTGACAGCACACAATCTACGCACATTATGAAACGTTATCCGGTGACTCTCACATGATCTCTCCCAGGTTTCCTCCATAAAAACCAGAGGACAAAGCAGACGGGACACAACATGGCCGCATGAGTCACTCGGCCTCTTGTCTGTTTCACTGTGTTGTGTTATCTGACTTTCTTGTCATTATTCCTATGTGAAGCACAGTAATTCATTTTACATTTGTGTGTATACAAATGAGTGAATTCCCTTCCTCATAAATCTAGAATCAGTTCTGCATTGGCACGATTATACTGGTGAATATGAAAAGGATCTGGCAATAGATGCACAGCACACACACACATACATCCACAATTATCGTAAGTGTGTTTGCAATACATATACAGTACATCATTTTGTGCCCAAATGCATCAAAACGTGATAATAAGTTAATGATAATGAAGCTAACTATATCATGCAAAACCAATAGAACTTGGCCTTGACATATATATGTGTCACAAAAGAGGGACAGCTTCATGTTCATGTTTCTGCAAGCCCAGCAAAGAGTAACTAGGACACAAGTAAATAAGAAAGTGTGACTAGGTGATGATTAACGCGACATTAAAACAGAAAACAGTGCAAGAGAGTGTGCTCCATTTTACATCTTTTATTGTCTCTTAATCATTGCATCGTTGCATAAAGAAAGAACAGTACAGATGAAAGAGTACCTGTCTGAGGACAAACACCTGTGAAGCAAGCTGTACACGGGAGAGAAAGAAAAGTTGCATCTGATTTAAGACAGACCAACAGAGGGAGGATATCACAAGAGAAGAATAACCATCTTTCCGTGCATAGGGACCTGGCACACAACGACTAATAGGCCTCTACTGGCTGAAACAACAGTGCTCCCTCTGAGTTCAATTGCACTTTGGTGTAGAGTAGTATCGGACTGCTCAGTCATTCTCGTAACTGAGAGGACCGAATCATTACAAATTAAGTACCGTATATCTATTGCTGCTGCTGAGGCAGAGATTCTCTGGGCATCCTGACACGTAACAGAGTGAGAGGTGTTTTCATTGGGTCAAAAAGGGTAGAGACACGTTTCAAAATGTTGCTGATCAGGTCTTTGCCAAATGGATTACTGCCAATCTTCCAATGTTCAGAGAAGGCTCTTGAATAAACTACAGCAGTGAAACAAACAACATTCACTTCAAACAAACTGACAAACTGTCACCAACAGAAAAAGGGGATATGCTGTTTTAAATGGAAACCGCACACACACTCTATATTTGATAAGTTTGGTCATTGCACCAATTGATATGACTATCATTTGCTGTAGAGTGCAAAATCAGGATGCAGTTTTATAACTTTTACATTACTGTCTAATGGTTTACGTACCAACACATCGATGCAAACATGACCACAAAGATGTGTGTTTTCACTGTTAGCCACAAGATGTAACTGAATAAGTTGTGTGAACTGGGGCCAAACCACAGAGATGCCTTGCAGAGCCAAAGCCAACGTACTGTACATAATATAAACAGCAAAAGATGCAACAGCATCTCAAATTGTGCACATACAGGGCTCAGTATAAGGTGAAGTAGTCAGCAAGAAGGACGAACGACTGAAAGACTGATAAATGCATACGTCTCAGGGGCAAATCAATCTCGAGTCACCATTTTGAAATTGAGGGAGCACTGTTCTAACAAGTAAAAATCAAAAAACAAGAGGAAACAGGAAAAACAGAACAAGCATTCATAACATTTTCAAGTTTAAAATGACAGAGGAAATAAAGAAATATAAATCAATCTGTCACAGACACTTTGAGGGTCCGGCAGATTGATTCTCAAACACATATTTACCATTTGGTTAATTACATACTGTAAACATTTGTATTTTTTTTTCTGCATGGAGGAAAAATATTCAAGCTAGCTTATTTTTTTCTTTATAGGCTCTGTAAGGTTATCATTAACAGATATAAACAAACAAACAAACAAACAAACAAAAAATAATAATAACCAACACTTGGACAGACAAATCTATTAGCTTTTGTAAAAAGCCAAATAAAAATTATTTATACTCAGGCACCATAAAAGAACACTTTCTAATGCCATCATTGTTCCAAGTGCAGAAAGCTGCACAAAGGAGTGATCATGAACCGCAGAATCATTTACCTTTTTTTTTTTCTCTGTCAGATTTACAGGTGTCACTCTTTCGAGTTCCACTTCATCGGCCACAGAGATCAACCGCAGGAAGATACAGTGGTAACTTCTACAGTTCACTTTTACAGCATTAGTGTCCAGTCTGCGGTGAATCTCTGTGGCTGAGTCGAAGTGTGTCTTTTGTGGTGCAACGTTTAACACTGCCTCTACTCACAAAAACCAGAATCTTCCATATGACAAAACAGATTCTCGTGTTCAAGAAAAAAAAAACACTCTAATATTTAATAAATGCAAAGCAGCCAAGACTGCATTTAACATATAGACTTAGCTCTGTAAATATTAACACATGTACATGAGCTCGCTTCATCCTCTCAATGCACCTGATATTCATGCCTAATAGATTACATGTATGTCGATCAGACGTAACCACAAAAGTTTTGTTGCATGATCACGATGAAGCTCGCTGCAGCTGATTAGTAAAAATGCTTGCGTTCTCAATAACTGCTTGAATACAAAGCACCCGTGGAGCAAGTCAAAAGATCACGTTCACATCAAAGCCTCTTTCTGATTTGTTTCAAGCGCGATCCAAACCAGAGTTACATAATCCAAAAATATAGATATCTAAGAATATATTTCAAAATATTTATTCTCTAGTATGTATTTTATTCTTCAAACCTTAATGGACACCAAATATATGTGTTCCTTGTAGTCAGTGAAGATGTGCTTTGTGTATCAGGCCATTTCAAGATATATAATTTACAGTGTACCAAAGCTAATGAAAAAATATTTCATTCCTTGAATGATCACGTGTTATATAGATTTTGTTTTCCCCCCCATGAAGCTCTGACACATATGCATAAAGTCGGAGTTTAGCAGGATGAAAGCTTCGAGTTTCAGAGACACATCGAACAGACGCACCTCTAAGTCAAAGCACAATAAAAGTCTTCATCTTCTGCCTGTTTCATGCCCACCCCACTGCATGTCCAGGTGTAATTGCTACTGAAGTTGCATTGCTTCTAGCTCTTAAACCTCTATTATTAGCATGGTGTATATGGCAGATTAAAGTGTTAAAGGACTCTGCAAAACTGTTCACCTTAACAAGTCATACCAGAAACTGTTCACTTCTGCTTTTCTATTTCTGTAAAAAAAAAAAAAAACAAGAAAAAAAAGAAGCAAATTGCTTATTTTGAATAAGAAACATCTGCTTCGTGAACTTCTCACAATCAAGCTGATCTGTAGTGGAGTAAAATTGATCTGAATATAATGGCAGGATTTTCTGAGGCACATTATTGATTGTTTAACCTAAACTGGCCAAAAACACCCCAGCACACATTCAGCTTCACTTCTATGGACTCAGGTTTTGAGTTTTAGCTTCTGTTGCCGCATACAGTACAAAGGAGGTTAACAAATCTTTGTTTGTGCTGGTAAAAGTATTTAAACTTTGTATTGTTCTGTTTGTTGGATTTGGTTTACGCTAATCTACTGACTCAAAGAAGTTGAAGCTCTAGACTGATTTTTCAAATATAACATAGGTTTAAAAAAGTCTTTCTGTGATTTGGATCAGCTAAACATTGAGGAAATTGATGTTGTCTTGTTAAGTTTGACAATTTTGCTAAGTGGACACAATATTGCATAAGAGCTTATACAGTCCATATATTGAAACGAAAAACATAGTTATCAGTCAAAAACATTAGAATTACATGACAGCTGTTGACTGCAAAACAAAAGCATATTTGTACACTGAATAATGTCAATCACTCTTAATATACTGTATGGAAAGACCTAAAAACTATCAACTAAAAACACTATCACCACTGAGCTTCACCACTGACTGTGGGTTTATGGTTGCTGGGTGTTAAACACAGTATTTTGAGTGGATGGAACAGGGAAAAAAAAGTGCAGTCGCAAAAGTGTTGGTCCAACAAACTGGATGATGGGTGTGTAAGCAGTGGTGGATGACTCAACCAGCTCGCCTGTTCACTGAGGAACTGGCTCTGAATACAAAACACTGAGAAATGTTCCATGCATTAACGTGAGAGCTTATTAAATGAGTGTAAAACAACTGGACCAGGCCATGGATATGTACAGTTCACATTTCTACCTCAACTGAGTTTACTCAAAAAGAAAAAAACAACAACAACGTGAGCTCGGGATGAGCCCAATGAGAGAACCCAGCTGCTGTACAGCCCCCACTACAGAATGAAGGAGTATGTAACAATTATAGATGTAACAACAATGAGGCACAACTAAAATATGTCACTGTGTTATCTACATCATACAGATTACACACACACACATACACACACACACACACAATCACACACACAGCAACTATGCTCATTTGCCAGATGCCCTCAGGTTTTAGACAAATGGCAAACATGTGAATCATGGGGCACAGCATGTGTGGTGATGGCACCATCTTGTGGAGCAGTGCTCCAGTGTTAACGAGGGGGAAATAAAAAAACAAGCTCGTCACAGTGACTAAAGGCACTTCTAATCAGTTTAATCTTTCTCACTTTATATAGCCCTCTAACCAGAAGCATCTGAATCAAATTCCAGGGATTTTCTACTTGTGCAAAGTACAGTACAAGTGATTTGTCCTGAAATCAAAATGGTGTCTTGATTTAAACCGTTCAGGCTGAGTCAAATTTTATAGGTAAATGGGATTAGCTGCTTGTGTTAAAAAACTCACCTGCCTGGAATCTGTCCACAGATGAATAAAGGGCTAATATTACAATTAAAATGAACTATTATGACATTATTGTCTCATTTGGGAGCAAAATGTCTTTAAACCCCCCTAAAACACAAAATAAAACCATGTAACTCTTAAATTTGTCATTCTCAAACGCAGTGCATTTTCTTCTTTCTCCTTTCAACTTTCTACTGCCAATGACTCCTCCACACCTTTGTACAAAAATACTTTACTTTTTGGCAACTGTGTGTAATAAATGTGAGGAATTATTCAAATGCATTCATCTCAACAAATCAGGTTTAACGTGGTCATGTGATGCCTCATCTTCTCATTCACACAATTTGTGAACAATTCCTGCCTTGCACACAAATGAATTGTGCTTTGAACAGAGGTGGTACAATCTTTACCTCAAGCTGAATGTATGAAGGAAAAGGAGGAGTTCATTGCCACAGCACAGAACAACAGGCAGGAACTGATCGGAGCATTGTATACCTAAAACCTATTATCCACATATGACTATGGTGTGCATAGTACTAAAGCATCAAAGTACTACTACACTCACCACACATCATACTGTATATACTCTACAAAAAGCACAATTGTCAACCACCATGTAAAAAAGGGAAAACACTACCCAAACGAAGGACTACTCCATGCATACCGTACTGGATAATCTCTCGGTCCACAGGGGCCACACTAAATGGCTAAAAGGACCGGTTCTTTTTTCCTCTCTCTTGCTACATGAAAATACATCCTTCATTTGGCTCACATTAGCTGGATACTGTGCATCCTTAAACAGAACCTACGAGCATAGCGGTTTAACACAGCGGTTAAACTGTAGAAAATCACGTGTGTCTGAAATATAATGTGCGTGACAATATTACTAATATTACATCTTTTTTTTTGTACATGTTAATGTTCTATAGCTCTGTGAGTCAAGCTTGTGATGCAATGAACAGTCAAGCGAAAAGGACGGGGGGAAAAAGTACCATGAGGGAATCTGCTCCAACGGAAACAACAATAAACATCCGCAAGGACATTGTACCGCTAAGTCAGTCTAAACGAACAAGAGACAAAGCAAATACAGTACCTAAGATACAATAATCACATAGATTGATGCTCCGCAAGTGTCTTTAACAAGTTGAGCCAAGTCACTTTGGAGGAGCACTAACAGTTATGCCTTAAGTCAATGGCTACAGGCGCTACAGTATTAAACAGGATGAAAAAGGAAGAAAGAGACGTATAAAGCAAGAGTCTTTCCACAATTTCCATTAAAAAGGAAACCTCAATTATGTGGAACTGCACGCATCAATGTACGTCTCCATCTAGTGTATTGTGACTAAAGAGTATTTCTGTATTCACAATATACCAACGGTACCAAATATCATGAAATACAGTATTTACTGTATGTTATGTACCTCGTCAGTTGAGAAGGAGGCCCCACTGAGAGCAAACAACAAGCCAAAGCAGTTGGAAATAAAGTTTGTTTCATAAAAAAATACCTATGTGTATGTATTTGTTTTTGAAAAACCTGTACTTTGTCTGCGTTGACAGGCGTCCAACCCCTCCCTCCCTGCTTCCTTCCTTTCTTTCTTTCAACCTTGACGTGCCCCCTTGTTGTAGTGACACAGGCTTGTGGTCATTCAAAGCTATTACTATGGCACTTGCAGCAAGCTTTAGTTTGAACCCATCTTTTGAAAACCCCTAAAACCATCAGCCCCTGCAGCTTCTCCCTCACCCTCCCCCTCCCCCAGGCTCCAGTGACTACACCTCCATGGTCCACGCCGCTTCAGCCGCCTTTAGTTGTGATGCGAGCAGCCTGGTTAAGCCAAGCCAGTCCTTGTAGTGGATGACAGCGCAGGCTTTTGTCTATGGAGAGTTTGCAGGCAGACTGGGGATGACAGATCAGGCCTTTGTCTACTGACGCTCAAAAAAAAAAAAAGAAAAAAAAAGTGCCTGCTGCAAATTTTTCCATCCTCCCATCCCATATCTCCTCCTCCTCCTCTTCGTGATCTTGAAAACAATATTTCTGTGTGCTTATCTTGTTTTTGTTAAACACTTTGAGTCTTGTTTTTTTCCCCTCTGTTTCAAATGTGTTATCTAAAAATTTCTCTCACTTTTATTCACAGCCCACACTGTACAGTCACTGCTGGCTAACGCGACACTCTCCTCAAGGTCAAACTGGCTGCGTCAGCCAGGCGAACTGAACAGTGCTTGCTTACTGCTAGCAGTGTGCTTGTTCTGAAGCCATGCTGTTTAGCAGGGAGTGCTCTGTGCTGGACTGGGCGAGTGTGGGAGATTAGCACCAGCCTCCAGCCAAAAAAGTATGAAAGTTAAATTGTGGCCCTCGAGTTTAGTTTATTCCTGGTAACCACATGAACGAGCATTTTTCAGAAATGTACTGTTTTCCCAATGCAACTGAGCGAAAAACTTCCCCACCCTGGTTGGCGTCCGACACTGCCGTCTGATAATTCATCTGGGGTGCTGGTTCTGGTTCTGAGAGCAGGCCAGGACCGGGTAGGCTAAGTTTACATTCAGCTGGTCGTTGTGTTGGACCAAAGAGACATTTTTGTAGTGGAGCACCAGGTCTTTGAGGGACGAGTACAGATTGTAGGGCTCGGCAAATCCATAACCCGTGGCCGTCTTGTAGATGACACAGTGCTTGGTGTCACCTTCCACACTGAAAAGATAGATAAATGTTATGTTCATATATTTAAGTTGATGATGTTATTTTTTTAAATTTTATTAATATCTGATGAGAATTGCTACAAAAACCAACTTTAGGACAAAAAACACACAACTGACAAAAGAAATTCACGCTTACACCACAGAGCAAGCGTACGAGCCCTTCTGGGACTGGCTCTCACGGATGAGGAAGGTTCCATCACATTTGCCTCTCAGCATGTCCTCAGCCTGGGTGCGTTTGATGTCACCCACATACCAGGTGCACTCATCATGGTGGGGTGAGCTTTCGTCTTCCTCAAGTGAGTAGGAGCTGTCAAGGAGGCAACACAGTTCATCTCAAACAAGGGGAGCAGTAACCAGCCGATAAATGTATCTATCCGTCATGGTGCGAGACGCTGCTGTATTTCAAACACTTACTCATCAGCATCATTCTTTATGCCCAACCATTCATTGATCTTCTTCTGCCTTGTCCCCTTCTGTGTCAGCCATCTGCAAAACCAGAGACGCCACAGATTTAATGCTGACAGATATTTTGATGACTTGTTCTGTGCGTGCATGTGTTTCAAATGTTTGATTCGATGCCCTCACATCAAATACTGGTCTCTGATCTTGCGAAGCTGCATGAGATCCGGCTTGAGGCTGTTCATCTTCTTGTCGATCTCTCTGTTATCGGAGACCTGCTGTCTCAGGTCCTGCTCCAGTTTACGCTTGCTGTCGTGGATCTCCTTCACACGAGACTTCAAACGCTCTGAGTTGCTCTGGATCCTGATTTGAGAGAATGATAAAACATCTATAAACATGTTCTGAAACGTAAAAACACAAATGCATTCATCTGTTGCATCTTTTGAGTTTAAACTGCTTTGATTTTGCAGCTAAATTAAACTGGGATTATGAAGATTCCCAGAATCCCAGCAGAAAAAACAAAAATGTACTTTTGAATCTCCTTTTCATTCCCCTCTCGTTGAAACCGCTCCAAAGACTCTCTGCTGTAGCGCTCCTGGGTCTCACACTGTTCCTCAAAGATCTTGATGGTTTCATTGAAGGCCTCGATGGCTGTGCGCTTCATCTGCAGTTCCTGTAGAATTTTTAAAAATAAAATTCTTAATATTTAATCATATTTAATAAAAATGCTGCATATGCATGATTGTCTGGTTGTATACACGTGAGTGTGTGGACTTGACCATATGTGTTGAACATATACCTGTGAGGTGCGTGTGTACTCCTCGTACAGAGAGTCGTACTCGCGGCTCTTCTCCTGGTACTGCTCATGATAAACCTTCAGCTGCTCTCCCACCTCCTCTATGCTGTTCTCCTTCACCAGCTGTGACATGAAAAAAGGAGATGAAGCTACAAAACACAAATCTACATACACTATCATTAACAAGGGATCTTCCTTCAAAGGGAATAAAATGATTAAAAAATGAGGGGGGTGTATTTGATGACACAATCTGCAGCATCAACAACCTGCTGGTATTTGGAGACTGGGTAGAGAAGCTTGGTGTCCAGCTTGGCGTTGTACTGGGCCAGGGACTCGTGGCGGTAGTGATTGATGAGCTCCACGACAGACAGGAAGGTGAGAGGCTCCGAGAAGCCATACCTCCCATCTCTGTGATAAACTTTTATAAGCTTGTTGTTCCCCCCTTTCCTGCAGGTGGAGACAGGAGCCGGGTGGGAATTAAAAAGCTGCTTTCGCCCCAAAGAGTCAATGTATGTCAATGTAACCCATAAGCGCTGCTTTACCTGAGGGTGAGTGTGTACTCGCCCTCCAGTTTACTGGAAGCATCCCGGACCAAAAAGGTGCCGTCTGGAGTGTCTCGCAGCTTCTCATTCACTTCCTCCCTGTAAATACATCAACAGATTGACCTCAATCGACTACAACTTAGCTATGTTATGTCGATCAAATCTTCCTTCACATCCATGTTTTACCTGGAGATTTCCCCCCAGTACCACTCAG
The DNA here is from genome assembly GCA_016785345.1 of Trinectes maculatus. Taxonomy (NCBI): domain Eukaryota; kingdom Metazoa; phylum Chordata; class Actinopteri; order Pleuronectiformes; family Achiridae; genus Trinectes; species Trinectes maculatus. The sequence continues at coordinate 90,151 of JAFBJQ010001025.1, forward strand.
CATCGTTCAGCAGGCTGTTTGTGTCTGTCATGGCTGATGGTGGCATTTTTGACTTGACTGGTTTTGCTGGAAGAACTACAGACACACAGAGACAGTGAATTAACCCATTTCAAACAAAACCGTCCTTCAATGGTCTGTAACAAACATGTAAAAATATGAAATGTCTCTGTGTAAGCGTGATTATAAATAAGGCACCTGGAGGAGTGAGGTCCTGCTCCATAATTCTCTCTATCAACAGCCTCTCTACCACGAGGGCAGGGAATTTCTCCTCAGGTGATAACCTGCAAATCAATCCATAATCAGTTTAACATGCCCACACATTCAGTGGACTCAAACTAAATACACTGCAGCAGACTCACGCCACACCAAACTGACAAATCTGAGATGCCCAATGTTAAATCAGCATTTTAACAACACCCTCACAATTATTTCAGAAAAAGTATTTACCAGGGGGCGGAGGGGCCTGTCCGTATGAGCAGTGGTCCGAAGATCTTTCCCAGTGTGTGTGTGTCCAATCCATTACTGGCCTGTGCTTGGGTAACCTTGGCCAGGTGAGTGAGGAGGTACTGGAGGGTGAGGCGGTTATGGAGAGGGACGGAGGTGGAGCTCTCAAGGACCAAGCTTACCTCTCTGTCATGGCTACCAGCTACTGCACCATCTAGTACAATGAATCAAATACACACAAAGAGCACATCCTGACACAGCGCCATTGTGACAAACAATTATATATATATATATATGTGTACGCCAATTTGTCTGATTTTTCAACATGAGAGTACCTAAGGATGGTTAGAGTACTGATGATGTATGGTCAGTAAGGTCAGTGCATGTTTCTGGAAATAGGCCGTGTATATACCTGATCCTTTATACACAGGAGAATCAGCCGAAGCATTTCTAACATGCCTCTGTGAGCTCATCTTCTCCCAACACTTAGCCCTATTCTCTCAGCGCTGACATGCGACTGACCTCAATCACCAGCACACAAGACCCAGCTAAGCTTGTGCAATACTCCTTTACTTAAATTACAGCCATTGAAGCAAAGAGAGTTGCCCTTCTATTCACGAGCAAAACATCAGCGGCACACAGCTCAATTTCTTCCGCTTGTGCTGCTCTATTAGACTGCGCAATTCTTTTTTTTTTTGAAAGACCATACCAGTGGCTTTGCCCACAATTGCTATGGATCATTTTACAGAGGGTACTGTGGGCTTTTAGACTGATAAACATGTTTTCTTATGTTCCTGGAAGCTACTGGTTTCAGTTAGAAATGAAAGAAATCCACTGGCGGACACTTGAAGCTCACTTCATAAGGATAATCCACTGCAGGGAACATGAACTGTACATGCGGTTTTTGCAAGCTGCGGTTTTAAAAACAGGTAGTGAGGGTCTATGTTCTTGTGAAAAACACAATTTTCCAAAAACACTTATAATTTCAGCACATTTCAAGGCGGCTTATTTATTAACTGTAAGGACAGAAGGACGATGGAAAATAAATGTTACAGTAAAAGGCTTTGGATAAAGTTCAACAACAATGTAAATTTGATTCAGGGAAAACATTTGCTCGTATATTAAACACAGAAGGAGACCAGACCAAAAGGTACCTGCTGACTGTTGTAGGACCTGCTGCTGCAGAGTGACAACAGCGTGGAGTTGAGGGTAGATGCAGTCGGGGATGACGGGTGATGGTAGGTCACTCAGGAAATGCAGGACACACTCAGATAGGTAACCTACATCTTTCTGAGCCACATCACTCTCTGGACCACAAACAGAACACAAAGGCATACAGCAGCAACTTTTGAGATAAATCAAACAATTTACCTCGTAAATCTGGTAAAACATTTGAGTTGGTCAACTGTTGTTGCATTGTATTTTATGGATTTAAAAATGTTTCAATAATTTTCAATTTTTTAATGTAGGTGAGATGAAGCGTTAAGCTGTTGGATGGACAACAGGAGAAGGAGAAAACAGAAGACAGGTGCTGTTAATTTACATACTGAAACAAGAGACAATAACAATAGAAATTAACGCACAAGTAAAAAGCAACATGCGCATTCTAAAACCAATTCATCACCAGCTGGACTCACCAGAGTTCAGGCTGTACACCGGGCTGTCTGAACCAGAGGAGCTGACTGTCCTGTACAATGTCTTGAAGTCCAGACCTGAGAAAGAAAAAAAAAAAGTAGAGTTAGTACAGTAAAGTAAAGTTATAATTCACAGTCAATTGCTGATGGCAAAAAAAAGGAAACACCAAAAACAAGGAGAAGCCAAAAAGAAAGTTTTGCATGACAGTGAGTAGCTCACTCTCATGAGTTGGATGACAGTGTGGCACACTAATACAATAGCAATAGTGGAAACAGATATTTCATCACCAGCTGGACAATGTTACATCGTGAGTGACAACTTTTACACAACGTAGTGCTTAGAAATAATTGCGAATACGCCACATAACACGTCAGCTCTGTGGCATTCCAGTCTCCAATCACAGGGAGAAGGTACATAATCAAACTGGGGAGAGATGTTCCTTCAAAAGCAGAGAGCCAACCAATGTCTCAGTATTCAGAGTTTCATTTGTCAGGGTAAAACTGAAATCCTGCATTTTGAGATTGTTCCAACAAGACGGTAAACATTCCAGGAGGCAAATGCTGTGAATGATCATATTACTCATCTCGTAAGATGAAAAAAAAAAAAAAAAGTCCCACATTTTAGAAACACTTGATTCAGACAGGTTACATCGAGGAGACAATTCCTCGAGACAAGACAGTCTCTCAGGTATTTGTGAAAACCTCGCCATGCAGCCAGAGTGTGTGTGTGTGTGTGTGTGCGTCCAACACTGGGAAACAATTCAGTAGTACTGTTAGATAGATATTAGTATTTATAAACTGAAGCAGGCATCCTGTTGACACACACTTAACAGAACACAGGTTTTAATTGTTTACTATAAATTGAGGTGGATCTCGCTGATGTAAAAAGGTCAGGGTGTATGTAGCTCTGACAATATCAAAAAGTGCACATACACCGAGAACAGTATTATTGTTTTAGGGTCAGTCTTTCTTGTGTAAAATTGAATTCTCAAACATTTCTGAACTCACTGGACTCATTTGCGAAAACAGTAATAATAACAGTAATAAACAATAATAAAAAAATGAAACTTAACACTAGTTAAAGCCCTGAGTACACAGAGAAGGATGAAAGGAGGACAGAGGAAAAAGGGGGGAAATGTAAAAGGAATCCCACTGAGTGTTATTTGTTAAAAACAGAGTGTAAATCAAACCCACTGTGCAGGACTCTCACTGAGGCCAATGAAAGCTGCTACAACTTAAAACCACATTAAACCTCAGTGTAGAAAATCTATATGACATCTGCAACCAAGTGAGGAGTTTCCTGAAAGTGATCTCGTGTGTTCTCTCCTGCATCTGTGTGACTCTCACTAGACTCACACGTCTATATGTCTACACTTGTGCAACTGCTGGCGTAAGAGCGAGAGGCAGATGGCGGGAGAGAGACAGTCGCACATAGACGAAAGGCGAGGAGGCGGAGACGGGCGGCTACCATGGCCGGCTGACATGAATATACCTCTCTTCTCTATGGCTTGGATCATGCTGACGAGAGCTGGGGGAGCCGTCTCTGGTGGTGTGAACTGCTCGCTCAAGTCCAGCACGGACACAGCTGAAACAACAACACAAATCACAGTTACACTTCTGGCACAAAAGCCTTCGAATGTCCCCGTGGGCCTGCAGCACTGACAAGGGGACAGTTAACCAGGAGCAGTTGTACATATATATATATATATATATATATATATATATATATATATATATATACTGTGTATAATGCTGTTTGCTACACAGTAAATACAATCTGTGAAAAGCAATACACAAATAAGTAGAGGTCAGTTTTGCTATTCACACATGTTGTGTAAACTGTGTAGAATTTGTTTTATAATTTACAAAACTCTAAACTAAAATGTTCTGAATCAAAGAGGACGAGAAACTGAGAAACAATAACAAACCAGAACCATTTTGTCAATGCACAACAGAATGAAAACAGACATTATTCAGAAGCGGAAAAAAAAAAAAACCAACTTCTGATGCCAGGCAAAAACAAAAACTTTATCTACTTTACAAATCCCCACAGACCAAATCAAACATCTTTTCAGTACGAAAGAAAGCAAAAAGGAGAAAGCATGAGGGAAAAGGGAGAGATCCCATTTCCCTCCCTCCCTCCCTCTGTGTTTTTTCCCCCTTTTCTTTTCCCCCCTCTCGCTTTCTCTCCTCCCCTCTGTTCCGTCCTGCTCGGTGTTTCGCCTTAGCTCTTTGCATGAGTGAAGCACAATAAAGGATTTAATCAAAACTCCTGAACAAGCAAAAGCCCTGTGGCAGTGTGCCAGACCCGGCCCGGCCAGGACAGGCAGGCTGTGCCTCCTATTCGTCGTAAAGCAGAGCTGTGAGCTGGGTTCAGAGGAGAGGAGGGGGTGGGGGTAGGGGCGCGGGGTAACGGTGGGTGCAGGGAGGGCCTGGCCTGGCCGAGGCCTGGCAGTGGGCCTGTCCCTGGCACAGCTCGGCTAAACCGCTGCTGATTATTAATTTGAGGAGTTCAAACAAGAAACGCAGCGTCAGCACATTCCGTCCCCGTCGTGTGCGCCCCCCCACCCCCGCCCGCCCGCCCCCTTCGCTCGCTCTGGTTCTTGTTCTCAGTCTCTCTGGATGTCTCTAGCCCTCACTACCATGCTTTCTCTCTCTCTCTCTCTCTCTCCCTCTCTCTCTCTCGCCGCCTTTTGCTCTCGCAGGACTTCTAGTCCTTTCTGTGTTATTCTCCCGTTTGACCTCTTTGGCTTAAGTTTTTATCATCATTATTATATTGTTATTATTGTTAGTCTCCCTCTTTCTGTTTTTATTACTGTGTTCTGTCTGTCTCTCTCTCTGTCTCTGGTCCAACGTGGGAACTTTGCGTGGTAGTGTCCACAGAGCTTTGATCCCTGTGGGCCATTCCAGCTGCCGCCTCTTCCTTTAGTTTTTACATACATTTTAATTACAATCCCTAACTCAACACTGGACGACTAACAACATGTTATTTATTATGGCTACATTTCATATCAGTACTTTTCTGCTTTTGGCAAAACTTAATATCAAATTAATGTGTCATTAAATGACTGACCTTGGTGTGTACAGAGATGAGACCTGCTTATATAACAGTTTAACATTTTTTATTTTTTTGGCAAGGAACTCACGAGAGCCCTGCTTCCTTTTTTTACAATGTCACTGATAATATAAACAGTGAGAAGAGCGACAAGGGGTTTAACTCGTCACTAAGCTTGTGTATGTACTTTTATGCGCAAAAGCCAATCCTCACAATACTAATAATGTTCAGTTGCGTTTAGGCAGTCTGCAGGCAATAAACTGGGAAATCACATGAAACTGGGAAATAAGTACATACTCAGGCTATAAAGCCACAAAGTGAACGCTGTCCAACAGATTGGGAAGAAAAGAGAATTAACATATCTGTGATATTTTTCCAAGAGAAAACTTTCCCACTCCCACACACACAAACAAAAACACTTTATTTTACTGTTAATTTCTTCCTGTCAAAAAGAAAATGAGCCAAACTTGATTGGCTTAAATTCCTGGCGAGTTTTCAGGGTTTTGGAAAGATACTGGAAAAGAGATAAAGATAAAGTAACAGCAACTACTTCTTTGGCAACAGACAACAGGCTAAGAGACAGACGTAAGACTTGATATGTCCTGTAACGTAGCCAATAGGACAAAGACAAAGAGCGAGAGACAGAGAGAGAAAAAGCATGACAGAGCATAATTTTGCATTGACTCTTAATCAAATAAGCCCCGGTGCGTTCAAGGGCTTTTAGTCTGGTTAATGCATGGATTCACTGTTTCACGGAAAAGGTCTCATGACCATGTTTTCATTTCCCTCTGATAAAGTCTTGCACAGCGGGTGTACTCTGATCAAACTGAGTAATTCAGCAGCATCTGTGTGCGCGAGAACTCATGTGCACAGTCTAAAAACGAAGCAGAACGTAAGACGGCTGGATGAAAGTTGCAGATCCTGTCTTTGTGTGTTTACAAGGACGCGCTGCTGCGTCCAAAGCAAGCAGCAGACAGGTACAAGTAGACTGGATGAAGGAACGCTATGCAAAGCAAAATATTTGCTCTGTATCTTCTGCATCAGTATGCTTATGTAATACGTAGCTGGCGGTGCTTCATTCTCCCTCTCAGAGCTGCGTGTCGGAGAATGAAGCCTCTTCCAGTGCACAGATACAGCATGAATTCATTCACAGGATTTCGCTGGTCTCATCACACCTCAGGAATTTTCTCACTTTCACGCCAACACTGTGGATTTGTGCTGGTTTATGTAAATGTCTGATCGAACTCTGGTTACAGCAAAAGGTTATAGTACATTATTTTTGAAAAATGGATTCAACTCTGACAAAACACTGTAGTATCTATTTTAAATATTACACAACTGGTGACTAAAAAATGGGAACATACAGCTTTGAGTTACACAACAAAAATGACATTTCTACCATAATAAATGCAGTTGTGATCAAATGACCTTTTATATATATATACACACACACACACATATATATAATATCAAATTACATTTTTTACATCATTTAATGCTATTGGTTTCCAACTACCAGCTGAATATATCATATTTGACTGGTATATTTTCAACACTGTTCTATCCAAAGGTAATTTAATATCCCACAAAGGGCTTATATTTTTTTTTCTAGTAGCACTGGAAGCACAGGTCCTACTGGTAATTTACTATAATCAGTGACAGGTAGATTCCTAATAAACAATTAAAAGACTGACATGAATATTTGTATTTTCATGAAATGTTCTCTTATTTATTATCCCGATTATTTCTCCACATATTACTTAAGTTCCTCAGCGTTAACTGGTCTCTAATTGCCAATAAATATTTCGAGCGAAACTGAAAAAGAAAAAAAAAACACACTTTATCTTCAAAATCTTCACATGAGGATATAATCTTCCGACGCGTATTTGAACCATGCTGTTTACTCCAAGCATGTGTGCCTTGGGTGCAGTGGTGACAAGGCCAGTTGGTGTCTGTCTCACGGATGGTGTGTAACAGTGTGTATGCTGCTGGTCAGGTTTCACAGCTACATGTCTTCACTGCATCCCAACTATGTAGACAGGGAATGCATCATGACCAGGCAGACCGGGCCACTCCTCTGTCACAACACGCTTCAAAACCCCACGTGTACAAGGGAGCCCCTGCAACCATTTCAAACGCAGGTGACCCCCACACAGCACGGGATCTGGTGTTACAGACCTTGACCATGTAACAGCAGCCTGATCTGACTGAGATGCGTTCAGTGCAAAGTGGCTAGAGAGACGTTTGAAACGTTTGTGTTTGTGTTGCCCTCACAGCTTCTTCATTCCCTTTTGTACAAAAACATGCAACACTGGGAACTGAGAATATACTGTGTAACAAAAGTGTGTGTTGTTAAAGCAGGGACAAGTACTTAAAGGTTGTTTATCACCTGAGCTACAGGTATAAACACTTTTGCCTTTGGACTTAGTCGGTCAATACTGTAAACAGAACAGTCTTTTAACAGTTCTTAGCTCACTGACGGCCATCTTTGATGCTTGGTTGGAGATGTGGCCCTGGTTCACTGTATTTTCTCAGCATCGTTGTCTTTCTTGTTGAGAACAAAATGCACCAGGTGCACTTTTCACATTTCATAGCGTCATCCTATCAAAACAAACAGAAACAGCGTGTTGATTTTCACTCCTGCAGCGGTACAGTCTGTACCTTACACTCTTGTCTGGTTTGCGAGATCCATTAATATTTCATTAAGACGCCTTCGCGCCTAAATGAGTTCTGCTCTGGCGGTGAACGGAACGCTTCGGAAAGAAGAATTTCTTATCGCTACGCAAACTGTAACACGCTAAATTTACAATGCTCCAGGAGAATAATACAACTGTCAGAAGAGAAACCAAATACAGCTGGTTCCTATATTTGCAGTTGGACAGAGTGGCCTTGGCTTACACTGTAGCCCTCGTCTCTCCCTCCCTTCCCAGCCTCTTCATATCGTTCCCATTCTCTGTCTGTCCTGTTTCAGCCCCTCTCCCACCCTCTCCCACCCTTTCCCAGCCGCTCCATGGGTTCTTTGAAAGTGTTTTCCTGGTAAGGCATGGGGAGCCGAGGGTGATTGGAGGCCTCTCCTTTCTGAGAACTGGCCCTGCTAACATGGTTTATTGCTGCCCAGAGACAGTATCAGACGTGTATGTGAATCAGGGAGAGAGGCCGCAGAAAGAGAGTGAGGACAGGGGAGGAGGGAGGGAGGGAGGGAAGGAGGGAGTACGAAGGGAGGAGTTTGCAAAAATGCCAAGCCATGGTTCACTTCAGCAGGCAGTTAAAGTGAGGCCAAAGAGAGGAGAGAGTGAAAAAAGGGAAAGGGGGGAAAAAAATCTCTACGTTTGTACAATTAGTTCTACTGCAAGTTGAGAAATGTTTTGCATTTGTGTTTTTGCATTTGTTACATTAAGTTTTGAGTTGTGCTAAAGAAATAAGCACAACATAACACAACATGTTTTAATATCACCGTAAACAAAACTCATTCTAACAAACTTGTTTAAGACGTGTAAACAGTCGAAAAATACACTACATGGCATTTTCATCTTATATACGCACGATAAAACACCTACAAAATCGACATGCAAGTGTATGTAGATTTAGGTCCATATATCAGCAGAACAATTTTTTTCGTACAAAATCCACGCCAAATATGACGTCATCTGTGCACCCAAAATCCTTACTATAAAATTTGGGAAAAAAGAGAAATTGCGCTTTTTTCATCCTTTAGGTGACAAAAAAAGTTGCATTTTTTAATTTTCTTTGCTATTGCAGCAACACACTGGTAAATTTACATGCTCTTAAATAGCTGGCTTGCTGTCGACATACTGCAGTAACCTGATTTCTCAAAATGCAAATGAGAAACCTGGTTTCCTCAAGCTGGGCAAGGGATTAGGGAAAAAACTGGTTGTATCAGTATCACTTCTGTAAAACTGACCATATTTTTGGCATTGTCCACAAAGTCTTCACAGTGAAAATCACTAAAGCAGCAGGCCAAAGTGAGGAAATTATTATTAAATGTGAGTGTATCAAAAACTATGAAATCTTACTAAAGCTGACAATAAAATAAACCAAATACACAATGTTCTGTGCAACTGCAACAGCAAGGGGAAAAAACTGTGTTTTGTCACTACAAAGCTAGTCCTCAATAGAAAACATAAATATCTTTTTTCTAAGTTTCAAACGTTCCAGTCTGCAGTCTTTAAAGTACTGACGGGGGCTGTGCAGCAATCTGATAACCACACAGCTGCATGTAAACGTGGTTTTACTGTCAACACGCTGCTGCATAAAAAGACTGATTACTGACTGTAGAGCAACAAATACGATGCCTTTTGTGTGTTGTGTTTCTATAGTGCAAATATTGTACACACAGCTAACGGCCTCACTCCCTCTTTTCATATGAGAGCAAAATAAGCCGCTACAAAAGTCTTGGGTTTTACCGCCCTTAATCAATAATTAATTAATTAATGAACAATACATTCGGCTGTATGCTCTGGACTTAAACCTGTAACTTGGTCAACGTTCTTGACCATCAGGCTGCGATACTGATGCCAAATGTTAGGATCTGCGTGAATAGTAAATGGGCCACACTTGACAATAGCGCTATTCACACAATGACCAGGGCTTCTGTCCCTTCAGGGAAATGAAAATGATATTTGTAAAATTACCTCCCACCGCCCCCCTCCCCACACACACACACACACACAAACACCTCTCACCTCACATCCCACTCCTCTATCTCAGGGTTTCACTGGGTTCCTCTGTCCCTTTCTTCCCAAATCAGACACAAACGCCTGCTGCCCAACTGGTTTGTCTCACTGCCTGTCAAAGCTGGAGGATACTGTTCTCCTCCTCACCTTCAGAAAGTTACGGTCTGTACTTTATTCCCCAGTACATTCCCTTCTCTCTAGTTTTCATATTACAATGTTGGCAACGAGAAAGTCTATTCGATAAGAATTCTGGATACTGGACTTGTGCTGTAGCTATGCCATCCCATGCTTTTTAAGGACTTTCAGCGAAAAAATTACTGAGAAATGAATTCCAACTAATGAATTTGAATGAGGCCCAGTGTACTTTGTTGTACACGATGAATAGCCAATTGGCTCAACCAGAGGTAATTCAGAGTTCACAGCCTACGTGCTCAGAGTGGTACTTAGCCCATCTGTCATAAAAAAAAAAGCAGGGGGCAATTGGAGAGAATACAGCCTTTGACAGAGGAGGAATGTATGGTTGTAGAATAATATAAAAACGGTTATTTATCTGTTTTGGCCCCATGCATCTTTTCATCTGGCATCTCGTACAAGGAAGCAATAAATTAACCAGCTGAAGCCAAAAGCGAATGAGGAGAAATCATGGAAATCTTAGGAGAGTGGAAGAACTTTGGTCACAAATCAAAGTTTTTACAGGGAGTTGAGCTTGCAAACGTCGACCAATCCATGCCATGTCAATGTTTGACTTGGATAGTGTCGCTGCTGAGAGCAGGCTCTTACCACGATGAATAAATATCAGACGTGCCTATTTTCTCAAAGTCACAGGAACGAAGAGAGGTGTGAAAGAACAGAACACTTATCTCTCTCCAAAAATACAAACACACCTATCAAAACACAGGTCTTTCTTGAAACGTCAGTAACGGAGCTTAACTCTCGTGTGGCAAGAAAAATGCCTTTAATGTCTATATCTCATTATCTTGGTTTTGACACGTTTGAAAATCAACCTTGCAGCTCCTCCTGTCTGCATAATCACTTGGGCCAATATGTGTCAGAGCAAAGGAGAGGCAGACATTTTTGTGCAGGTAAAACCAGATGCAGTTTGGATGTCCCTTTAATATCCACATGTTCAAGAGATCCTGTTAGCTTCTTAGGATTATGTTGTTTTATAACCAAATGCTGTCCTCCCACCTGACCCCTGACCCATGTGAACCGATAAACTGTGACTTGGCTGAATACTTGGTGGTTATTATTTACTGATGTGCACGCACACTATTTTTAATTCACTCTTCAATAATTTAATAGTCAGCAGATTTACTTTTCATCGTTAACTACCCTTTAACTAAGAGACAAGATTATTATTTTAAAATTAAATTCCATATCCTTACTTTGGATTTATTGCAGTGAATGTTCGCTTCTAAAAAAACAAAAACCTTTTGCTGGCTTCCTGGTTTCCCGTTGACAACATTGTTTACAAAAATGAATATATCGTAAAATAGCCTCAATGTAACCTTTATATTTAACTGCAAAAACAAGTGACCGTCTGTTTCATGGCTGTGATAAGGTGACAAGCATTATCTAAATAAAAACACCCTTACCTTGAGATGATTCTGGTCTGGGAGCAGCAGGCAGCGGTCGCTGGGACCTGGGTTGACTCGATGGAGGGGCCATTTTGACAAGGCCCACATACTCAACATAAGTCCCTGGGAAGTCACCTCGTTGCTTGGTGCGCTCGTTGTACCCGAGGAGCCAGCCCAGATACTGGGGTTGCTCCTCGCAGCCCTCCTGGTAGTTCTCCGCGGACAACAGAGAGGCCTTGCTGACTGTCAGGAGGTCGCCAGGCTGCAGGTCCAGGTCCTCTTCCTGGTCCTTGGTAAATGCGTATAGAGCACGGTACTGAAAACCCTCTGCCGCCATTTTGTTAGAGAGACAAAAATCAAAATGGCCACCAACTGAGGATTAGATGATGCAGCCTGAGTTCCACTGCAACAAGACGGTAACAGAAATCCTCCTCAGAAACCCAAAAGGTTGCTGAGTCACTAAATTCTGGTGTTGGATGTTAGTTTGGCTTAGAGGGAGGGGGGGGTGGGGGTTCGGGGGAATGATGGGAGGAGGGGGAGTCACCCGAAGCTTAGTAGCATTTTCAAAAGTCAATCAGATAGTGTTCTGCTGCTCTTGTGTCTATGGCTGCAGCGGGTTCAGACCTGACCAGTGATGGTGAACCGGTGCAATTTCCTCAGCTTGATTCCCCGGTTTAGCCAGATGATGGAGCAGAGGGAAAGCGTTGGCAACATGCTCTTTCAAGCAGCAGAAACCTGCTGGCTGGGTGCTACTGGAGCAGCCTGCAAAAAGACCTTGCCAGTTGAGGGGCCTTGTGTTGTCGGCGATGGCTGAAACAAAGTGGTCTGATTGGAAGACGGGCAGCAGACGAGTGGTATGGTCTTTAATCCTTTTCGCTTCTGTCGGGCTCCCACATGTTATGGACGGTGAATCTGGACCAACCTGCAAACCATAAAACCCCCCATAAGGAGAAAACGGGACAAAAAATTAAAACGTAATTGAAAATAAACAAAAAACTATGAAAAATAAGAATTAACTGTCATTACAGGTCAATTCTATTTGGTAAACAGACACAAGTAAAGCGTATCATATCTATGAGGAGCAAAGATTAACGCGGTGCGGGAAAATGGCAAACTGCAGCAGCTTCATGCATTTGTGCAGTCTTCGGTTAGGACAGAGAGATCGAATGATGCTACTGCGTCATAACCAACAGCAGACTGGGTCCCTGAGCAGGAGCCTCCATTCCCTTCATTCTACATTCACACACACACACAAAGCTTTTACTGGCGCATCACACTTTCCACAGGAACAAGAAGTTTCACTGAGAAATAAACGTCCCTTCAACTTACAAAACGGCAACGACAATTCACAGGATTTCAGGAAATGCATTCAAAACAGCAAAAGAGAGGGTTTTCGCTGAATGCGCATAAAAAAGGAAACTAAGACCATGCACCATGGCTGTAGGGCAACCAGAATTTTCTGATGCACGCAGAACGTTTTACAACAGTTTCCTCTCTGTAGGAGAGAAAAAAGGCAGCTCTGTGTTGCCTCAGAAATATTTCCGGCTTCATTCTGTCAAAATAGCTAAATCACACTGTACCAAGATTATTCTGCATGAGAATACCAAATGGACAGCAACCTAAGACTTGCACAACAGTATGCATCACTTCAATCTGAATAAAAAAGACTCCTAGTCAGTCATATCTTGATATCTACAACAGGAAAAGGTTATTTCACAGAAACGCAGCAAATATTCCCTGATCGAGATGATTGCAAGGCCCGAATAAATTGCCGAACAGAAGTGCGCAAATATTTCTGCGCAACAGCAACATAACAATTTCATAAGGACAGATTTCATCAGAGCACAGGGTTCTAGTAAACCAAATTAATCAAAGTCGTCAGACACTCAATTAAAAAATCCCCATTTCTGAATTATAATATTAATTCAAGTAAAATATGGAAACTTCATTAATCTTGGTCACTGAGATTTAAGTGAAAAGAAATAAATGTTGTAAGGGAAAAGGAGCGAGGAAGAGAGGGATTAGGGTTTCAAGATTAAATACGACATCTGTGGTCTGTGGACCAACCGAGGACAAAGGTACTGTTAACCTCTCTGGACGGGATGAGATGATGTCAGTGAGGAGATGGAGCAGGTAGAGAGGGCCGGCGAAAGCGTCGAGGAGGGAAATGGAAGTTTAGGTCTTCTATGTCAGGAGTGAAAAGCTATTTGGGGCAATTTCCGAAAATGTCCAAATCCAAATAACCACAGGCCTGGTTTTCGAGGCCCGATGTTGTGCAATCACTCAAATACGTTCCAGAATGGACAGTGTTTTGAGTGATGCATTGCAGATGCTTTAATAAAATTAGGTGAAAGCATATGAAAATAAAACACACACCTCCGGTTTGCATTTTTGAATGCCGAAGTGCATGCTTTCGAACCCTAGCCTACAGTATCCCCTGTCTCCTCCAATACATTCAGAGAGCAAACGTTCATTCACTGCATACCTGCCTGTGCAAGAATATTATCTTCTCTTACAAAAATCAAGGTTTACGCAATATCGTGATAACAGGATGCAGCAGAGTGCAACACTCACCCCACTTTTGGTTCAGAGAGAAGCCCGACAGGCTCAGCCAGACTCTCAGTCCAACATCCTTCGAGTCGAGAAGCAAGAGGTGCCAGGCTAGACACGTGGCACTGGCATACCCAACCACAGCCCGCAATCCTCACACCACCATACCCCCCCCCTAAACCCCCTCCTTCCTCTCTCCACCTGCTCCCCCCACCCCTCAAAAAAAACACAGACTCCTGCCTCCAACTGACACCCCCCCCACCCCAATCCCCCGTGGCACTGGCATACCCAACCACAGCCCGCAATCCTCACACCACCATACCCCCCCCCCCCCCCCCCCCCCCCCCCCCCCCCCCCGAAGGGGGGGGGGGGGTGGCCCCCTCCTTCCTCTCTCCACCTGCTCCCCCCACCCCTCAAAAAAAACACAGACTCCTGCCTCCAACTGACACCCCCCCCACCCCAATCCCCAGCCAGCAAAAAAGTCCAGTCGTTCTTCCAGTTGCCGTGTTCTATTTGTCTACTGTCAGAGACCTGGTAATGAGAAAAAACAAAAACAAGATGTAGAAGGAATCGCAGTGCCCAGGGAGCGCTTTTATTCTGTAGTCCTTTTCCACCATTCAGTTCCAAAGCAGGGAAAGTCGTACGAGGTGAAGGAAGAGTCATCTCTGTTACGCTCCTAATCTGATAGTGGTGTAGCAGCTCACAGCTCAGTGCAGCAGCAGCAGCAGCAGCTGGTACGCTCAGCCTCACCGGATCCATCCTCCTTTTTTATAAAGACTTTTTATTCTGTCAGAGAAGAGCGCTACAGAGAGCAGTGAGAAAAGAGTCAGACCGAGAGATGGAGCACTTTGCTATCAGCGGAGTCCAAACGGCTCAGGGAGACCACGGGAAAATAATTAATGAATAGGCAGCAACTAACTCACTGTTGCTAGAGAGAGGGAAAGCTAATCCTGCACTCTGATTGGCTGCTGCTCTGGCCATGTGCTCCTCAGTCACCAGAGAAGCCGGGCAAATCAAGGAAATGTTCTAATATTAGAAAATGTATCTAGGCAGTGATCAAACATCTGACCCAAACAACTCCACCTTTTCCCACACACTTAACACTTTTCATCTGTGCAACCTTGATGACTGTTTTTAATCTTAGATGAAATGCTGGTTTAAATCAAATGACAGTGCCAAAGAATGATAATGAAAGACATAACATGGGGAAAACGGAGGCTGAGTGTGATTGGAGCAAACTGCATGAGTCATGTTTATGTCCAGCAATGGGATGAGTGGAGATATTTGTGTAGTAACAGGATGATAAAAGAAAAAAAAGGAACATTTGATCTTTTATACCGAGGTAATATTGTGACAACCTGTCAAAAATTCACTCGAAGGTGCAGCAATTCTGATAAAAGTACAATATATGTCATAAAATAATAATAATAAATGCATTTAAAAACACGATATCACCAGTTATTATGATTAATTCTTCTAATTTCATCTTTCTGATTTCACAGACATTTATTTTAACTGTGGTGAAAGCGGGACCTACACTGTACACGAAATGACATCTAGATTCGACTCTGCTGTCTGCAGACATCAGATGACTCCTGATGTGTTTAGTCAGCCAGCGCAGCTCTGACCTGTTAATTATACACCAGTATGCATAATGTAAAATGGCCAATAAGCTATTCAGAGCATCACTAAAACACTCAAGTGATAACAACGTAATGTTTTTTTGTATAGTGTATTTACTTCCCACTTACTCAATTACAGTATATACAGTAGATATTACTTACAAAGATTCTACTACTCTAGTTCTCCTCTGATAATTATGGATATGGATTTACAGGATATACTCAATAAAGAGCAGTACTTTTTTATAACTAACTGATAAGTGATACTAACCACAATATGAATGGAATACATTTATTGATACATTGGCAGGCAGACCTTATTTTAAATCCTGTCCTTATAAAGCGTGAGAGTTCACTGGGCAATCACGACAACCAACCCCCATTGGCCTGTACCACATTCACCAACCTCACCTCTGCAGGTACTGTCACAGATGTATGCATGTTTATCATTCATCAGCTGCCTGAAACCATTGGTTATTATTTACCCATCCTTGATGTTTTCCCTCCTTCCCTCCTTCCCTCACTCTACAATAGGAGTGTATGTTAGCGTGTGCGTTAGTCTGTGCCGAGAGTGCATGTGCATGTGTGTACTACCCACCCAAAGTCTCCTCTGAGGTTCCCTCACAATAGGTAGTGAGGTAATAAAACATTCAATACTACATTTGCAGCATTAAAAGAGTTTCTCATCTGGGATGGCACATATTTTGTGTAAATATTTTTTAGAAAGTTCTCAGCTGATTTTTATTAGCGTGCAAATAGCCGTCGAATTGTTTACTGTGAGTCAAAAGAATATATGGAAAAATTTTATATCAATCATTTGTTGATGGATTGTCTCCTCCCAGTTCTTTAAGTCAACATTCCAGACCGTGGTCACACCCATTAACAGACATGTATATTCTTGTTGGATTTTCAATGCCAATACAAATATTGATGATTGAGAGTTTAGAAGAAAAATACCTAATACCAAAAGTTTTTACATAAACAAATAATCTTGAGCCCTTGGATTTTTATCTATTTAAAATAATCAACTTGTCTGTGGTCTCTGGTGGACTATGTCATGGAGTCTGATATTAATGCACAGCAGTTTTCTTGTTAGTGACAGGCCCATATAGCGCCACTACACATATATCTGCAATAATGTATTATCAGCTAGTGCACTGAGCCAACAAGTGCACTGTCTTAGATTTGTTTATGATACAGTTAACTACCTACATAAAACATACCTAAACAAAAGTGTGTAACTAATTGCCCCTGTCGATATATCACCAGGCTACTAATGCAGATAAACAAGTTTCTCTGTAAACATGAGGGTGTGTGAACATCTTTTACTTTTCAACCCGGCACATCATCAATCATGATTTTTTTTTTACCCTGTGTGTTTTATCATCCAGTCCAAATATCAGCTGCAGTTCACCCTGGGGTCGAATGTGATGGTTTTTCACAGAGGTCTGAAGGATCGATGAGGTTAAGTGTGTAGTTCTGGAGAGTAAACTTAATAAAAAGATAAAAAATGCCAGGCTACACATCGCTGAATATCTCAGAGACACTCATTATCAATTTCGTATAGATCACAAAGGCAAATAAACTCATATTAGCAACTTCAGATGTTTGCACTATGGTAATAGTTATTTCCTTAAAGTTTTTCTGTGTGTGTTAGGCCTTTACGCAGGCCTGTTGATGAGGAGCTGACTACAGAGCCACCACGCATGCAGCCTGGCCTCAAGCCATCTGTCCACATGGAACTGAAAAATTTGCTGCGCCACAGACAGAGAGGACTGGCCAACGACACAGAAACCTGCAAGGACTTATTTTTCAACCTCAAACGAGAACTCAGGCATTTTATAATTTACGTTGGGTTAACCTGAAATCTGTCTGTCCTTATTTAACCTAAAGGGCTCGCTTAGCTAAACAGAAACATCTGCTACAAAGGCTGCGCAGCACTGAGACGGCACTGTTCTGTAAAGTCAATGGTGCCACAAGGCTCCACAGTTAAAAGGACTTCAGATATGAGATCGAGGCGATTTAACACGCCAGTTGGTTTAAAATACTTCCTTAAATTCACGGGAACACCCTTTACATTAAAACGTCTTTGAACCAAAGACAAATCGGATAAAAGACTTTAAAAAAAAAAACTCGGATTACCTCCACAGTCTGCACCAACTGAAAATACCACAAGTTTTTTTTTTTTTTGCATTGCAGCAAGCGCCCTACTTTTATCTCACATATCACTACGTTGGTAGTACAAACAAATAATTCATTATCATAAAAGAAAGACAAGAGCAACATTTGTTTAACTTGTCGATGTGTCTGTTTTCCACTATATAACTTCACAGAGTGACAGTATAGAAATATGTTATTCTGGCCCTCTGACAGATGCCACTGGGCATTTTCAGAGGATCAACATCTTCTGGACATTGAGTGCAACGAGCCCTGAGAGTCATTCAGGGCGTTTTTTGGACATGAAGAAGAATACAGTAGGAATGTTAGACGAACATGATGAAGGAGCATAATGGTGGACTCATAGTTTGTTGCATAAGTCCGTAATTAAATGGGGAGGAGGGGGGGGGGGGCACAGTTTAGGGGTTTGTCTTGATAAGCGAGTGCCAGAATTTCTATTAACTACTTTAATGCATTTTCAATAGTCAGACCAGGCCTTCAGCAATGTAAGGCCTGCACACTGCATGGCCGCCTACAGTCTGCAGTCAATGTAAAGGCTCTGTTGTAGTACACTACATAGTATCAGTACTGTAAACAGGGGCACAACCGAGTTTTGACTGTCCAACATCCCCCCATCATCACAACACCAGAAACATCTGACTTTTATCATTTCACTTACAACAACAAAACACCACAACCTTTAAATTTAAAGTTTGCATCAATTGACTTATTTAACTCCAACCTTGTTCACAAGTCCGTTTTGATCACATTCTCATGACAGGTCAAGGAAAAAAAGCAAAAAAAAAAAAAAAAAACCCGAGCAAACTCGAACAAATAAGAAAAAAAAAGTTGTGAAAAATAAATAAATCTTGGCGTCACTGTAACTTAACGGGTCTCAGCGCGTCGCACACGTCAACTGTCGACGAGCAACACGCTGCGGGGATCAATTATCCCCGATCGATAACGTTACACCCGGGCGAGCAACGCGCGAGCGCACGAATAAACACGAAGTTGTGTTTAAACTTTAAAAGTGGCTCGCGAGCGAAGTCGCGCGGAGCGGCGCGCGCCGAGCACACTTGCAGGCGCTTTCCACCATTTTCCCTGTACAGTGGCCGCCGCTGCCTCGCTCTACTGGAAATGTGCAGTAACTTGGAAAAACTCACCCGCGGTTGTTTCTCGACTCTTCGCAGTCTGCGGCTGCGGCGCTTCAACGCGTCAAAAGTGGCGCAGCAGAAGCGTTAGCTTCCCCTTTTGCTGACGCTAGCTCCTCGCCGTGCACTGAACTTCCAGCAGAGCCCTCTGTTCACTTCTCTCCCCGCTCCCCCTTCTTGCTCTCGCTCTTTTCTTTCTCTCCTGTCCCGTTCCCCTGCTCCACTACACAGCCATTTTCCAGCTCGGCACGGCTCAGGGAAGGCGAGTGCGTGTGAACTCATATGAGGAGAGCGGAAAGTGACGAAGCCTGGCGGAAACGTCCGAACGGCGCGCGAGGGGTCATCCGAGTGGCCCCTGCCCCCGAATGAAACTTGAACCTGACGATTTAGATCGCTCATGTTTTTTTTTTGTTTTTTTTTAACCACGACCCGTGTACTTTAATCTCTGTTACTGCACAAACCTTGTTCATATAGACAACGAGAAAATGAAAACTAACTGCTCATCCGCATGTCTAATCCCATTATAAATCATATACTGAGTGGCATTTAATATAATATCAATATTTAATATTTTCTCAAAGCTTCATAATTGTCATGTAAACTTTGCATCTATGTCTTTCTATATGTATACTTATACTTCTATATGTATATTACTTAAAAATCTGGATTTTCTCTGTATTCTCTCTAAATGAGAGTACTGTGGAGAATAATCATGACTGTGTATTAGATGGGTGTAGTCTAGGACAGTGTGTCACATTTGGGACCAGTTTATTTGGCTGTTGTATGAGGGACAGATGACAGGTACACACACTTTGCAGTGTTGGACTTTTGAGTCCTTTGTAAATCATTTATTTTCAAGCACTGTTAAGACAATAAAAAAAAAAACAGACAATGTCATATCAGTCTGCGCCAGATACCCACATGAGAGGAATTTCACAAAGGCTAATTTGTCAAGGGCGACAAAGTCGGGAGCCACAACTCTTAACACACAACTACATTAAATGTGGCAAAGGCAAATAGGGAGATTGACAGCTGAGCCCCCTTTTGAGGACATGGTTTTAAACTCACACACACACAGACACACATTAACACAATGGCCAAAAAAAACAACACAAGTTTGTGACATGCTGCTAGGATCTCCACCGATTGATCTCTTGATTGGAAAAAAAAACATGACACGAGGATATAACTTAAGGTCAAGAAATCCTATGATGTTTTTCCAGAAATGCAAATATAAAAAACATGAAGTTCATACCATGGTGTACAGTATATTGCATCAGAATTTCAGTGATAAATCCCATACAGACATGCTTTTTACAAAACAAAACAATGTACAATGAACACATGTCTAACTCTTACAACAAACCGCCACAATCCATAACGTTATTCAAGGCTTACAAATTCCCATTAAAAGTTCCCTCTATTCTGCTCAACAACAAGACGTGTGCCTTCATTATTCATCAACTACAAACTCCAGACACATTTTCTTCTCTATAATAATGAGTATGAAATAAGACTAGAAGCATTATGGGTGCTAAACCGATTCATTCAACATTTTTAAATGGGAACAAAAACACAGGAGGCGTACAGATTGGAAAACCAAATCCCTTATGTTCATAAAGATGAAATCAGTCCCATGTTTTTAAAAAAATTCAAGCTTTTCAGATGAGGTTACTAACTTCCATCTTTAAAAAAAATCCAAAATGTGCAATAAAATTATGTTGGAAATTATACTGCGATCTATGTCATGAAACGGTATCACGGAGTCCATCTGTCCCTAAAAGGTCATTAAGGTCCAACTTTGTTCAAACAGTATACATCAAGCGCATAGGTTATGGTACTGCAATAAGACTGATCCATATCAAAATATACAAAAAGAGATCACCATGACTCATTCGTCCATCCATTTAGCGCTCCTGGATGAGTCCTGCCTTTCCCTATCATTCGTTTTTTTTCATAATAATTTAACAAAAAACTGTGAGTCCACACACATATTTGCACTAAACTGTAAACATTCGTTCATAATACACATTAAAAAGAGAACAGCCAAGAGAGCCACTTTGTTTTGTTGCATCCACTGCACAATATTTGAATCTCACAGAGAAAGACATCGTCCTGAAATATAAATGTGATCAAACTGTTCCACAATTACTATGACTTGTGTAAACGCTCCAGCTAGTCTTGTTTGTTGATCGGGTTATGGTTGAACATACATGCATGAAGCCTTTTATGCACAACTACAGTACCGCTTTTTAATGGTTCCTTTGCTAAAACCATGCTTTGGCACGAGCATTAGACTTCTAATAATTATTATGTTGGTATTTCATCATTAAGTCTGTGTTTGGGATTAATAAATCTAAATGCTCACTAAATACAAAATACCCAGTTCTAGACAGGCATTGTGGTGAATAAAATGACTTTGACTACTGTTATGTTATTGAATGATGTAATATCCGCTTTTATGCACCCACAGTAAAATCCCACTGAGAATTTGTTGCTTGGCTTCTTCATTTGTGCAATTCCTGAAATACGAGCAACCGAAAAACAATATGAGCGTACAAGTTCATAAATAGGTTTCTTCATTTAAAACTAAAAATATTTACAAAATACATCAGTTACTGGTGCCACAGTGATTTGAGAACCAAGAGAGAAAACAAGCAACTGGGAAGTAAACACAGTTTGGCAGTCATTCCGTTAACAGTGTTACAGGGTGCGTATATGACTGAAAAACATCAAGTTGAAAATGATGTTCTGTCTTTAAACATTTGCTCATGATGAATTTGGGACTTAATCACAGTTTTCTGGACACGCAAGGCTTTCAGATGTATGTACAGTAGCAAGTCAAAGTCTTCTCTTCATTTTGTTGAGCTATTATCTCTGGCAAAGTGAGACACTAAAACCTTTCTTTGTCCTTTGGATTGGCTTTCTGCGGCGTTGTTTTACCCTGTGATCGTCTTCCTTCCAGCTTCTCACCAGTGTCTGTTTGGGCTGAGTTGATCCAGGATGCCTTGAATGCCTTTGGCTGTGTGACAGGAAGCGCCGAGCTTGGTGTCACCTCTCTCTCCTCCAAGTCATCGAAATTCACTTCCTGCACTGCCTCCTGTTTCTTGAAGGAGTCCCTACGTTCTGACAGCGCCAGTTTCCTCATCACCACTACCTCTTTGGAGTGGTGGTTGCCACTACGGTGTTGGGGTGAGGCTGTAGACCGATGATGCTCACATCCTCCACTGGCTGTGTCTTGGTGGCCTCTCTGCCCTCCTACATACAGACCCTGACGTCCGTGCTCACCAACACAAACAAACCCAGAGGCAGTGCCCCCTTCCATGTCCTCCAGCCCCTCTCCCTCAGACAGAGGCACCTCCATGGTGTGACGGCGGGTGCTGTAGGCCTTCCTTTCCCCATGGTACCCTCCTGTTGTTTTGTCTCCTGTCAGCTTCTCTGCTGATTGGACCCTCTTGAGGAGTGGTGAACGAGGTGGTTCTGCACTGCGGGGCCGGACAGAATGCCGTGCAATAGTGGGAGGGGACAATGTTTTGCCGTGGAAGCCCTGCAGGGACTTGGGGTGATTGGGGAGGCAGGATGGAGAGCACTGGGGAGAGAGAGGCTGAGGAGGTGGGATGCAGGCCAGAGGTGATGGAGGGATACTGCTGGTGGAGCGGCCAGCTTTGGTGTAGCGACCCAAAACGTGAAGGGAGCTAGGGCGGGCTTGTGGTACAGGTGAGTTAGGGGAACTGGAGCAAGGAGAGGAACTGGAATCTGATGGAAGGAGAGAGACATAAAACTGAATGTTTCCCCTCAGTAAGGACAACAACAAACAAGCAGAATAAAATAGAAAATTGGCTTTGTTTAAAAAAACAAACAAACAAGTCCTGTCCACTCACCTCCGGAGTGGTCAGGAGCAGGGGAGCGGCAAGGTGTGGAAGGCCCAGGAGAGAGACTTTGTGTGGGGGAACCAGAGAGGCTGTCACTGGATGACTGGTGGAACCCTGAAGAGAAGCTACGACTGCTCTGCATGGGGGGAGACGGTGTATGCTTCGACAGCTTCTTCAAGATGCTGCGTCGTCTGCTGCACAATTTTTAAAAAATGATGTCAGATCCATGTTACAGCAGTGATCTATAATAGTATATTACATGTTGTGATGAAATGGAGAATAAAAATGTGCAACTGTCGGCAGAACACACTGGCTGAGTAAAATCACATAAACGCTAAAGGTGCAAATGTCAAATACCTGTCTTGTCCATCCTTCCTCTTACTCTTCTTGCTGCGCCGAGCCATCTTGGCCTTGTAGCTCGCCTTTCTTGCAGGGCCCACCTTGATAGAAGTGTTCTCCAGTGCAGTTGTCTGCAAGGTCACCCTGTTTCCGCTCTGTTCAAAACAGATTGTTAACACAAACAACTATTTCAGAGACATGAAGAGAGCGACATAATGACACACTGTCACTGACAGAAAACATGGCTATTAAAGAGGAAGCCAGTACATTTGTCCACAATGATATGTCCATACTAAATATTATGTACTCAGCTGCTAATAAATATACAACATGTGAGTAAAAACATAACAAATCCTCCTACCTTAAGCAGAAGCTCCACCACTTCAGTGTGAACAAGTCCCTGGACTGACTCTCCATTGACATGAGTGATCAGGTCACCGGCCCTCAACCCTGCCTCATGTGCCGGACTGCCCTCCTCAACACACTGTGGACACAAACACATACGACCTTAGACATGAAATTACTTGTCAAGCAATCATCTACTGAGTCATTAGTACTATTCACCAGTTAAACATAATTACTATAATCAGCACTCTTGGTTTTCTGACTTGTTGAGAAGACATTCTAACACAATTAAATGCAGCATTAGACAAGTCAAAATGTACACATAAAACCTATATAAGAGATCTGGCAGAATCACTGAACCTATTGTCTTTGCTTGTTGTCAAATGTTCACCACGACAACAGTGCATTTTTTAATTTATATTTTAAAAATTTTTAAATAAAAAAGTGTTGAATGATAAATGTGTGATATAACACTCTTCTGGATATAGTGAAAGTTAAATATACATGTATGATAAACAGCAACAGTTGCACCTCAGTTAAGACACATACCCAGACCATATGGTGGACGGTGTAGACATCTGTGTCTCCCATGTAGACCCTGATAGCTCGCAGGGCAAAGCCAAACCTCTTCCCAGAGCTGTGGATGACCACAGGAGGCCTGAGGCAACTAATGCTGATGGACAGGTCACGGCTGGGAGACGAATCTCTGGATGATGGGTTGGATGACAGGGACAAGGAAGATTTGGGGCTTGTGGGTGGAGCTGCTGAGTCATCTGGAGAAAAGTGATTAGCGAGGCCATTAGTAGAATGTTTAAGATCAAATGTTTATTTCAGTATATTTGCACCATTTAGTATATGACACCACAATAACTACTGTAATCAGGATCAGGCTGTAGGGGGCACTGTAAACACACGAATAGACTATGCAAATATAATGCACAGGAATAAAAATGACTATGGCTTGAATTTGAGTAAAAACATGTAAACATGTTTTGTTTACATGTTGTTCAGATTATTATCTGGATACCTGGAGTGATGATGAGAGAGAGGCCAGAGACAGAGGCAGACTTGGGGACCTTGCCAGCTGGTGATCTCGGTTTCTCTGGAGTCTCCAGCTGGTGGGCAATTCGCCGAGATGCCCCTCTCCTGAACGACGGTCTGGTCCCTGTGCTGTTGCTCCGGAGACGAATACGACGCAGGTTGGAAACCATCCCATCTATGAGCAACACCATCAGGGTTTTACAAAAGCAAATCAACAGAAGAGATAACAACACAAAATACATAGATGGCAGTGTTTGTTTGGCTTACCCTCTTCTTCTGCAGCAACAGTGAAGCGAGGCATGATGTCGAGGCTCTGTGTGCTGTTCATCACTAGTGGGCTGGCACTGCGTTCTGACTGGGAGGAACTAGATGAAGCCCGAGGACGTAGACTGCAAAAGGAAAAAAAAATTCTACTTGGAAGCTAAAACAGCAACTGTGGTGCGAGCAAAAGAGCTTTGTTATGCTGTTTTCTTCTTGCTGTTTTAATCTAGTTGGTATGGGGGGACTGCAATGGGTCATATAACAACACAATCCACCACTATCCCATAAAAAACAGAAGAAATATTAAATTTTAATATCACATTTTTCATATAATCTGAGGCATAAAGACGAGAGAGGACTGTATTTTTTGCTTCTTATAAGGATATCACTCTCTAGTATTTCATGTTCTCACCTCCCCCTATGTCCATCTGCCCTCTTATCTCCACTAGCCAAGTGTTTGTGCCCATCGCCAGGGGAAAAGATTCCCCTGCCCTCCCATCGCTCCTCCTTCTCTTCGCTATGGCTTCGCTCTGACGATGACAGGCTCTGGTTGGATGGTGTGGACGTGGAGAGCTGTTCTGTGCTGCTATAAACCTAGAGATTAAAAAGAAAATGTAGTGAATGTTTGCTCTCTGTTGTTACTTATGGATGTTTCTCCTGGGATCTCTAGAATTTCACATAAGATTTGCGCCAATATTGTATCCAATTAATGACTGAGATATTTATACTAGACATGATTTAATACTGTATAACAAGGATGATTGTGGGAGAATAAGAAAGCAAACCCAGAACAAGTACCTTGCTGAAGCGGTGAGCCACAGAAGAAAACTGTCGGAGCTCAAGAGACGATTCATCATCATTGGTTTCATCATCTTCATCAGAATCCAGGTGACAGTAACGCTCCGAGCGAGCTGTAGGGATGACAAGGGTGTGAATAAATAAGAAAATGGTGATAAGGATTTAATCTACGAGTAATCACTGAAAAATGTAATCTCACAAAATACTGTGTTTTTTAAGATACATCTACATACTGTCAAAGTAACTGGTGTCCTCTTCAGTCTCGAGCTGAGGGATAAATTCAGCTTTCTGCCTCAGGAGCCCGTTCCAGTCCAGACCCAGAAAGAACGTATGCATCTTGACTTCGCTGGTTCCACCTGGAGAGAACATAAGACAAGTTGAACTTGAAAGGTTTATTCATCCTGGAAAATTCTATGATTTATCAGTTAGCAAATTATCTGTTATGTGAAATTGTTGCCTACATATTTGTTGTGGTTACAGTGACAATAAAAACAGTGCACTAGGACCTAGCAGACTATTCACCAAAGAGCCTTGTCTACCCACCCATCATTAGTAACACAACCACTAACCTGTTCCCAGACGTTCCAGAGGACTCTGTCTCAGGAGCCTGGTGATAAGGTCTTGAGCATCAGCTGGCAGAGCATCCTCCCCATCTGGCCAGATGATGTCATCTGCACATAGAAGCACATAACAGTAACATGATGTAAAAATTTGTCCACGTATAAACTAAAGACAATGGCTTTATTATTATTAAAAATTAAATATGAGTTAGCAATAACACTGTAAGCAATGAATGGATCTCTTACCGTTAACTACCTGCCCAAAAAGCTGCTCTGGTGTGTCTCCAAAGAAAGGCACACAGCCCACTAGGAACTCATAAAGGATAATTCCCATGGCCCACCAGTCCACAGGCTTTCCATAGCCTTGTCTCAGGATTACCTCTGGAGCAATGTACTCTGGAGTCCCACACACCTGTAGAAAGGAGAAGCAGGAGAAGAGAGGGAAAATTTATGGTAATCAAGGTCATAAACATAAGAACAGAAGAGACGAGAAGAGACAAACCTGTTTGTCAATGAACTCTCTTGTATCTTTCTCAATGTGTCCCTCATACAAGTTGGTAGTCATGTTCATCAGGCCAATCTTCGACAGTCCAAAGTCTGTGAGCTTAATGTGACCCATGGAGGTGATTAATAAACTAAAAAGGAAGGAAACGCAAAAATGTTTAATGTTACAGCACAACACTCACCTAAAATCATGCACCTCGGATTCGGTAAGTAACATTAAAGACAGAATACAGAATAGAAAATCTGTTTTAACGAATGTAACAAATGTAAAATATGTGGGATTGTTCTTGATCTTTGTTAATGGTGAGAGACTCACTTGTCCGGTTTAAGGTCTCTGTGTACAATGCCATAGTTGTGAAGGTACTCTAACGCCAGGACAGTCTCTGCAAAATACATCCGCGCCATGTCCACAGGCAGGGGACCAATGTTCTTCAATAGATGTGCACAGTCTCCACCTGAAAGGACAAAGGGAGCTAGATGATGAACATCTTTCATAGGTGTCATCTGAATGTGCATCTACAATCCAAACCAACTTTACCTTCCACATACTCCATGACCATACAGAGGTGTCTCCGTGTCTCAAAAGAGCAGAACATAGAAACGACAAATGGGTTCTCAGCAAAGGTTAAGATGTCTCGCTCCACAAACACCTGCTGGATCTGGTTCCTAAGAATCAGGTTCTGCCGGTTTATCTTCTTCATGGCAAAACGTTGACGGGTTTCTTTGTGGCGCACCAAAAATACAGCCCTGCATGGTTGCACAAAGGGGTGACAAAGGGTGGAAAAAGCGACACAATGAATATCATAAACCAGATAATGTACGGTAATGACAGATGTGTAGGAGAGATATACTGATAGAATACACTAAGAAATGAAGGGAAGGAAAAATTACAGTGCCAAAACAAATTCTCACAGTAAACATAAATGTACTGCTGTGTTTATCCATTACACAGCCATTCAATTACAGTCCACAAAGTGGAGTCATTCAGTGAGTCATTCACAAGCTAATTAGTGAGTCTTTCTCACCCATAAGCGCCATTGCTAATGAGCTTGATGGTCTCAAAGTCATTCTCCAGTGGTTTCCTACGAGGAGGGGTGCATGCCACTCGTCTCTGAATCAAAAAATGAGATGGAACATTAGATGGAAAATGAACTCTTTTGGTGAGATTTCTTCACCTTATATGTTACATTTCATCAGTATAACATCCACTACCTTCACGATTTACCCCCCTCTATTCATTCTGTCAAGTAATTAAGTCAAGTAATTAGGTCTTGACTGTTCAAGGTAAGTTTATACCTGTGTAGGTGTCGTCTCTCCAGCGTCATCAGATTCTCTGCTGGCCGACCTGTGACTTGGGCTCGTCTGCTCCAGATTGACCATCTCTGTAACATAAACAGACAGGCAGATCAAACTACATTTGTCTTAAATAAGCTCTAAAACTACACAATCAAAGAAATATGTCAGTGCTGCACCTTCCAGGGGATCCCTGGTGAGGCCAAGCTGGCTGATGATGTATCTGGGAATATCAGTCTTGATGCCCTGGCCAACCTTAGCTTGACCCTCTGCAACTTCCATACGTTGGTAAAACTCCTCTGGATCAAACTCCTGGAAAAGCGAAACAAAAGATGTGTTATTTCAGTGCATTTTGACATCCACAAAGTCCTTTTTTCCTCTAGATCAATTAAATATCTTATCTCGATTGTTGTGTCATCCGTCAAAATACAGTTTAATCACTTCTTACCAGACACTCAAGGAGCCTGGCAGGCCTGGAAATGATGATGAGAATCTTCTTGACCAATTTAGTGATGATGGTCACCTCTTCGCTCTCTGAACGCTCATATGCCTGATCAGGAAAGGATGATGGATTATTATTGAATCTTAATCCAATTGGTACTAGCCTTGAGGCAGTGCAGTTCATCCAAAGAGGCTGTCTGCACTTTGCTCTGGCTCACATTATTTTTAGCATCCATTTCATCTTCTTAAATTATCTGTTGTTGATTTAAGGGATAGGAGCTTGTATTTGGACACATTGTATCAGTGCTTATTTCTGCTTGCTGCCTTGCCAGATTAATAAATAAAAGAAAACACTTGAGATTGCACTCTTATCAAGTTTCATTTTCTGCATATCTTAGTCTAACTTTGCCTTGCCTTGGTCAAACAACAAGTTCAGAATCTGAGTTGCAAATGTGGTGAAAGAGTGTCAGAGTCAGAGCTACAGGAAAAAAACAATTATAAGTCCAACAAAAACAGCAAGCACAGAGTCATATTAGAACATATCATCATGTCACCATATGAGAATATTTTCTTGAATAAATAAAACTTTTCTAAATAGATTAATTATTTTTTAATGCCAAAAGAAAAATGAATTACAGAAATGTGGTTTAGTGGCAATTATGGAGAAAAAATATCGATCCGTGTTGGAAGTTTATCAGAAACTGAGTCTGCAGCAGAGGCTGCAATCAGCTTTGCAAAGGGGAGCATTTGCTGCAGTGAAACTATTGGTGGAAAGGTTATGTAATAAATTATTACATAATCAAACACTTGACCACTCCAATACTATACAATACATGTTATAATGTAAAATGACAACACGACTACTTGCCAGTGATCTGGAATAAGCACCAAATGTCACAAGTCAATTTAAAAAATATTAACTACAGATTATGAACACACACCTCATGCAGCAACTTCTCCAGCTTCTCCTGAAGTTCCACAAAGTACCTGGAGGTGACCAGACCATTTTGGGACTTGTCCAGACAGTCCCTGGCAAGCTCCAGCAGCTGGTGCTGAATGAATCCCAGCACGCCATCAGCCAAAGGCAGAGCAGTGCCTGGGGAACACTCTGCAATGATGTCAAGCAGCCGACCTTCCATCTGGGCCGTCGCCTAGAAAACAACCAAGATGGAAGACTTCATTTAAAACAGTGACAGCAGGATTGCATTAACAGTTTTTTTTTAAATCCCAGTTGTAACTGGCTCAAGATTTTGACTTTGCCAAAAGCATTAAAATCTCCTGTCCTGGTTTCCATCTGTAAAAAATGTCATGCAGACATTTATAGATTGTCCTTTTGCATGACACTGTATTGTACTGACTTTGCATAAAAACAGGTCAGCGAGCAAGAAGGCGACAAAAGCAACTATACCTTCGGAAAGCGTTCTTTGTAAACATGATTCATCATGACAATCTCATTGTCAAATGTCCCACAGGTTCGGCCAGGGCTGAATGTGAATCATACAAAAGAAAAAACATAAACAATGAGAAATGTCTCATTATCATTATCATCAATAGCATGGTATACGTATATATTTACACAAGAAATAATTCACAAGAACTACATTTTAATCATATAAATCAATGGAACCAATATGCACACTGATTGGGGAAGGGGACGTGATAGATGGAAGACTCATATTAAATAAGCAAGTTTAAAATCAATGACAGTGTTTTGCTGATGCCTGGCAATAACAAATGAGGGTTAGTAAAGCAACACAAACTCTATTGATTTCTTATGAGTAGATTATAACAAAGTGTTTACTGCCATCCCAGCTCATAAACACAGCATGTCTGAAAATGACCCTAATGTGATTCAGCTCAGATTCTCATTGGCAGTATCCATGACCAAATGTGTTCTGTTCACAGGGCTTCAGTTACAAGGAGGCACCTTTTGAACTGGGCATACTTGTTATAAATCAATATACTGTCATCACAAGTTAAAAATAGAAACCCTAGTTGCCTATACATCATACACTACAAATAAGAATATCAGCATGTGACAGGCACTTAACTATTTCTGGCTAAGCACAACAGTTGCACATGTAGTGTCATTTTATCTGTGGGTAATGGCAACCTTTAGACCCTTGAGAACTATTTGATGGCATAGAAACTGCTTTACACACCCTCTGGAGCTATTTTGGAACAACATGGACAGTTGTCAGTCACCTAGTTCCATAGCACATGCAGTCTTTTTTTTTTTTGTTTTTTAAATCGCACTGCAAATAATAAGATATTTATGCCAACTGTCCAAACCAACATTAGTACTGTGAGCTGTGGTGGATTTTGTGCCAGATCTCTCTACATCTTTATTCTCATTTGCTCAACTTTAAAATTTTCATTTTAACATGTGGCTGCAGTTTCACCACAGATAACATAATGAGAGATGATGATAATGTGATAATCACTTTCTCCAGTACAGCAGTGTGCTACGGAACTCTTTCCGTAACATACAGACACAGCTCCAAGCTACCTGAGACTGCGGGAGCGGACTCTGACAGTGGGCGAGGGGTGTGCTCCCTCTTCATCCGCCACGCTCTCTGTACTCCGGAAATGTTTGAACAGGAAGTGGAGATCATCTTGTGTGGGCTGGAAGGGCAACTGGTGCAATAACTCCTGGGAAGAAGAGGACTGAGAGGGAAAAGTACACAAGGGATATTGAAAATTGGGGTACCACAGAGGGAGAACAGAAAAACAGGCATTCATTGCAATAAAAACAGCTTATACACTAATTTACTAATTACCTATTTTTACCTACTTGCACTTGCACATCTGTATCTGTATTAAAATGATTCCTCAAAAAGTCATACTTCTACTCTTTCAGATTCACTTATTATACTGTCAAGACTCGTGAATTAGATGCAACACTGAACAAGGACATGTTGAGACATGCTGCGATTAACCAATCCCTTTTTACTTAAAGAAAAGGGACCATATGAGATTTCGTGTTCTGCTCCCTTGAAGCAGGAGTTTTCTTTTCCTGCTGCAGAATGTCCTGACTAAGGCAGCAACAGCTGTTGTGACGGTCATGCATGCATTCATTTTCTCTTTCCAAACCAAAATGTGTGACACGCAGCCTGGAATTTATGAGAACTCCCATCTGGCTGGGATCTTGTGTTTCAGTGAAGGAAGAGCTAAAGGAAGAGAGTCTCATCTGATGGGAGGAAGCAGAAAATCCCAAGGGGGGAAAAAGTGAAAGGACAACAGAGAGGAAAAAGAAACTGGAAGATAGAAAAAGGAAAGCATGAAAAGAACAAGGAAGAGACAGTAAATAAGTAATAGAACGATGTGAAGAAAGATACCCTGAGGAGGAAATTAGAGACATGTCAGAGCCGGGTGAGAGCAGAATAAAGACCTCACTGAAAGCAAGCCTGAAAGGGGTATTGTGTGAGAAGGACTGACCTCACTGACTCTGAGCCATGTGGTTGGCTATACAAAATTACAGCCATGACAGAGGAGCTGGGTATTGTTTTTCTACAACCAACTGCAATTTCAGTAATGACTTTCGAGACAATATCTCAAGATTGTCACCGCAGACATCGTCAACAAATAATGGTAATAACTGATGGGTGTAGCTCAACGCGCTCCCTCACTTTGACTTTTCCCAGGAGGAAACGCCGAGTGTGAACATGTGAAACCCTGTACAGTCCCCTCTCACTTGTGACGTCATGCAGGAAAAAGAAAGCAAGAATTTCAACAAGACCTGTGTTATTCCAATGATAAGACTTATTATTCCTGTACTTTCCCTCAGTCTGAAGGGGCTACGCAGACTGCAGCTTAAGTCATTCTGTTATGAAGTCATAGTGACACAGTGAAACATTAACTGTACTGTGTTACTTTGCAACGAAACCGGGTGATTTGGTCTCTGTTTAGATTCACCACAAATATCAAGTTTACTGTTGACTCTAGCCAGGAAATAAACGCCATGTTGAGTAAAACATTGTAAATTTTAATTTTAATCAAACTTGTCACCTTTAATCATAACCATTCCTGTGTAAATCACTCTTGGAAAACCTCTGGGAAAGGAGACTGATTCCTATTTCCTCTCTGTGGTGGAAAGTGTGATAGCAGGGATAGCAGAGCAGGGAATGGAAGGATGCATTGTCACTGGCTATATCCTGTTTATAGCTGACTTACTGAATTTTGAGTCAGCTGTTTTGTATGATTCAACTGCTGCCCTCAGTACCGACAGATCAATTTCCCGGTAACACCTACACCATGTGTAATGTGATGGGATTTAGAGTAATCCAGCACCCCAACACACCCCGAGCACAAGAAATCAGTGAATTGTAAACTGATTGATACGGGGAGATCAAGTTGAACAGGAAGCTAAGTGCTCTCATGCTAGGAAGAGGAGATGTTGATAATCTGACAAAGGAAAAAGAGACTGCCCTTACAACAGACAACAGAGGAGAGACACAGAAACAGAGTTGGCTTACAGATACTGATGAACTGGGCGCATTGGTGCAGTATCCAGATGAGGGAACTGACGCCAGTGACCACCTTCGCCCGTCCGGTCTGCAGAAACAAAACAGTTGCACATTGCTCGGTCACCAATATATATTTATCATCACATATACATGTCCTACTGACACAATCAAGCTTCAGATTTACCTTTTTATACCTGCAAACCTCATTACATATTATAAGGCAGATTTGAGGACAGAGTTTGTTGTTATCTTCTTACCTTTCATTACGGGCCAGTTGGCTGCACAGATGCAAAAGAGGGAGACACAAAACAGGAGGGAGACAGATCCAGGAAAAGTACACGGTCCAAGTGAGACACAAACAGAAAAAGAATGAATAATAGTGACAGAGTAAGTCAGGCTGTCAGAGTCATAATTCTGTTTGTCTGTCACAACTGACAGACTGCTGCTGCCTAACACCAGCCAGGATGCTATCATACTGCAGCACTGAGACTCACAGACACTAAGCTCGTGACTCATTATACACAACAACCATAATACACTCATAAACAATGCGTGCACATGCACAATGACGCAGCCAGAGAGACCGCTACTATACACAGGAAACCTCAACCCCTATGTGCCAAATTTCCTCTTGTAACAGTGCCTCTATTAACACCCCTACTGTTATTGAATATGGCACTCAGAGGATTTGCCCCAATTTCTTTCACTAATTAAATCTGCGATGACAAGAATGGTCAAATGTTTTCTCCCAGATATCAGCTGCCAGTGATTTGTAGTTAAATCAGAAGTAAATCAATGAACATTTTGCTCTGAGAGGTGAGAAATGGAGAAATGTGCTACAGGTATGTTTTCTCATCAGGTTAAGGTCCGATATGTATGCGATTAATTATGTTACTAAAGACTTTACTAATGGCACTAGTTTGTTTTATTAAGGTCCTTAAGATAAGATGATAAGATGGTTTAAAATAGATGTTAGAATCAATGCCTACGTTGTAAAGAAGAAAAAAGCCACAGTAGGCCTTTTGGTTGGAAGTCATCACACCCCAAGGTTAAAAAAAGCATTTAATGGTGAATAGGGAGTTGCAACTACATGTGTGCCTCACCCTTGGGATGGTTCCAAACTATGATTTTACTTAATTTGCATTTAAAGGACCTTTTCTTCTTATAGTGTGGATGCAGCTAGTTTGTGTTTGGCTATTCCCTGTTTACATGAGGAAATAATTGCACAAACAGCAGGGCAATACAGCTTGTGTGAATAACAAATAAACCCAATGGAGTTCTCAAAGGTGCAGTCACAGCATCTGTCTACACACTGGCAGCTTTAAAAGTCCCAATAAATTTAGATGAGTCATGAGGCTTGTGCAAAGGCAAATTCTATCAGGAGACATCCACTCTGCACCCCTCAGCTTATGGTGCAATATGCTAGGCTGCACTGCAACATTAAATGCTAATTCATTCTTCATGATGGTTTTGATAACCAGCATATATTCAGCTTGATAGAAGAAGCATATTTGTAAAGTTTATATTCATGTATTCTTGTAACCTTGGCCCTACAAATGAACCCATGTTACTGTTTTTATTCAACTCTCCTGCCTAGTAAGCAAATAGCACACTATATTTTTCTATTAGATTAGGATGCCAGTTGTATGTACTGTTCCTTGAAAAAACTATTAACAGTCATAAAAGGCATCATAAGAGGTCAAGCTCTGAAACTTTGCTCCATAATCATTAGCGTTCTCGGAAAAATAGTCGTTGTGTGCACCAATGTGCTGCTTTATTAGCTTGACAAATGCCAAGCTCCATGGCCACTGAGTGGCCCTGAGGCCTTTCAGCTGGATGGACTGGCTAGCTTCTCTGTAGCTTCATTTCCACTTAAGAGACAATAGGGAACATGCTAGGGTGTGTTTACTATACATGTAACTCAGTTTTTGCCCAGAAACCCCCAAGATCCACAATTATCTGGTTTATGTATTGGACAGAGAAAATATTGCTGTAATAAACTGGCTGAGTTAGAGTACCTAAGACCAAATCCACATTAAAAAAGCTCATTCTTACCTGCGGGCAAACTGGAAGTTGGCAGAGGTGCTGGCAGAGACATTTCTGGGGCTTTCTGAAGGGCTGCTGCCAGCTGAAGAAATAAACAAATACTGTTACATTAAACAGTTAACAAAGCAAAGCGTCACTGAAGGTTTTCAAGAGTCTTGTGACATATAGCAACAGAGCAAACACAAGGCTTGAGGCACATACACAAAACAAAACATCATCACAGTGTTTTCCTGTCACAGATGAGACCATTCATCTCATCAGCTTATCTTCACTTTTGTCTGCTTTCCATGTGATCACGTCTATTTAGAGTATGCCCGGTGAATCGCAACTCTGCTTGCCAAACAATACCAAGCACTGACATATAAATAAAA
This sequence comes from Trinectes maculatus, assembly GCA_016785345.1. Lineage (NCBI taxonomy): Eukaryota > Metazoa > Chordata > Actinopteri > Pleuronectiformes > Achiridae > Trinectes > Trinectes maculatus. The sequence continues at coordinate 125,372 of JAFBJQ010001025.1, forward strand.
CACTACACAAGTACCTGTGGCAAGTGGGAGAGGTGAAAGCGGTCGTGAGAGTGTGGGCGACGGGGTCCCGACCGCCAAGCTCCTTCTCTTGTTGTTACGGGCACTGTGAGAGGAGGAAAACAAACAGAGGAGATAAAAGTTTTGCTTATTCAGTTTCAAAAACAATCAGCCAGTAGCACATGATGTTTATCACTGATTTATCAGTACAGTAAACACCGACCTGAAATAAAACTCAGTCAACCTATAAGCTTGAGATGTTGATTGTGAAAAAACAATAACAAAACCAGAGGACACTGGCAATAGTGTATGCATACTGTACACATAAGCTACAGGCATGTTTATATGTAATCACGTAAACACACTCACACATAATGTATGTATTGTGAAGCCTATAACCTTTGACTATTTCCCCATGCTCTTCTATGATTACAAAAGCTATTCATACAATGGAAATATCCCGTAAATATTGGGTGTGATCTATAGTGTTGTGGCATTACACCAAAGTATTAGTTATGATTCCATTACGTCTGGTGTGTAAGCAGAAGTTTTCATCTGAAAATATGTGTAATTTCTGTTTGTACCATTGAGGGCACCTGATCCACTAAAATTAAGTGGACCCCATGACTCCTGTTATATAACTGTAAAAGTCATAACATAGTGCCTGTACCAGTATACACACCATACTGTTTATTTACACATGAACAACACAGAGCAATCCATAGGCGAGTCAGTCAATGGCCAAACTGTTTGTGGAATCAAGGGTTCATGAGTTAAAGCAACCTTGGTCGGGGACTTTTTCTAAACAACGTGTCACCGCCACCCAAAATGCCAAACTCTAAAAGCTCATGATCAACAGTTTTGACTGTGTCAAAAAGGTGTGGTTTGAGCACTGTATTTATTCAAGGCTGACTGTCGTTGTGTTGATGAAAGCTGGTTTCATTCTGTTTAGCTGGTTTTCTACAGATAGCCCCAATGTTCCCCTTTGTTATTCAGAAGCTGTTGTGTAGATACCACTGTAATTACGATGCAGTTTCTTTAAAGATTAAATAGTATTTACTTACTTCCTACTTTGTAGGTACAGTGCATGCACACATCTGTGCAGCTGATTCTATGTATATTAAGGTTTCCATTCACAATTGGATTGAGGATCCTATAAGAATGGTTTTGCATTGGGAGTAATCCCATCATGCCCTCTCTTTCATCTTGGTAAGTCCAATGCTATCTCTCTTACTCTGTCACTGACCTAAAATAATTGAAAAACAACAACAGAGTCTGGGTCGACGTTGAAGCTGAGTCACAGTATACGGCCACCTTACCCAAAATGTGGCAGGGAAGGCAAAGAGACAAGGAGGAACTTTGGTTTCAGTGTGTCTATAACATAGCTCAAAACAAGGGAGTGCTATTTTATTCTTATCAGAAAATAAACACAGCCTTTTCACACACCAGAACCTGAAGAATAATGGCATGAAACCATCACTCTATCACAACATGACCATGTGAGCCTAATCAACTGGGAGCAGTGATAAGTCTACTCATATTTGACAAAGACAATAGTGGTTTGTTGTGGGTGTTGTAGGCAACCATGTAGCATGATGAATATAGGCCACTGAGATAAAGGCCTGCAAGTTTCATATGTCTGCTGATGGTGAATGGGCATTTATCCACTGTGCTCCACTGAAAGCTAAGCTGTGCTCACTCTGTTACACGACTGACGCACGATCCCAAGCTTCATTTAAAAATTGGGTTCTTGAAAAAACTTAATCAAATAATTAAAAATATAACATGGTATCATGCTGAGTTTAACGCAATTAAAATGCCAATGAAAACATCAATACCAGAGACACTGATTAACAAGATTACCCTGTCATAGAAATAATGGGTTTATGACTACGAGGACTAAAGTTTAATTTAGATAAGATTCATCACCTAATGTCAAAAACATATTAGGTCCTTACAGGGCAACATTTCCTCCTGCACACTGTGAGGGCTGATTATATATAATACATCTCACAAATATCTACATTACAGTCTCAGCAGCAATATCAAGAGTATCGATCAGCACTGGTACTGTCGTATTATGCGACAGTCTGTAGAAGACAATGCAGTCTGCCCACAAACACACACACACACACACACACCACTACAATGGCCACGTTTCTGCGTCGGAAACAAAAACTAGGGCGGATGTAACAGACACATACAGTAAGATACAGTCTCTCTCTCACACACACACACACACACAAGTGACATTATCAGTCTGAGATGTGCTATTTCTCTATCATATTGTTACCAGACACAGTGGGGGGTGCGTGTTGCGTGCTGAGAATCTAATATGTCTACATAAATGATCAACAAATTGCTGTTCGTCGCACAGTGAATGGCACAGCACTGCGGGAGACTGATGACAACCACAGACAGAAACGATGTTGTCGGTTTGAGGCTGTGTAGTAAAGACAATATAGACTTTGTTTGCATTTTCAGAAATAAAACGTGTAACTAGCAGAAACAGGCTGTGTTGCTTTTACCCTTTCGATCGCTTCATCATGGCCCCGGTCACAAAACTAGTTTTGTAACTCGGCAACACGGTCCAGTAGTAGTTTTGGTCGGACATGATGGTGGTGGTAGTGGTGACCGATAAAGCCAATCAGGATATGGGAATCGTGGTGTAGTTAAAGCGGGAGCATCGTGTGTCAGTCTCCCCGGTGGAGCTGGTGGTGGTGGGGGTTAGCTAGGCCAGTACGCCGTGTCCGACAGCAGAAACTCCATTCAGCTTCAGCGCAAACTGACCCCAGACCCTCGACATGGCAGCTCCGCGGTACCAAGACGGTGAAACGGCCATGTCCTCCCCGCTTAGTCGCCCTGCTATCGGCCGTACTTCCGCCCCAGTCACTCTTCAGCGGGACGCCACATTATCTTGAGGTTATCTTCACCAAAATATCAAGAGTGACACAAACTTTCCAGCAGCACCACCGTCCGCCGCACTGCGCAGCCGCGTCAGCGCGAGACGAGGGAGGGGGGAGCTAATGATGCCTTCAAGTGGTGCCGGATATTTAAATTTTTTTTTTTTTGCGACGTGGAGTACACAATTTAAATGCCCGGTGATAAAAACACTGAGGGTTGTATATTTCTACTGAAAGCAAACCCCAAAATGAATTACGTTTCTACACTTAAATAAAAAAGGTAAAAACGTACAAAGGAAGTTCTATCGCGGTTTCCCCTGTCAGTTGGGGAGCTTTCGAGTAACCGCGAACGTTACATTCTTATAACCAGGGGGGTACAGATTTTTCTCTTGGGGATTTAATGTAAATAGAAATGACAACAGTTTCCTTACATTTAGTTACATTAGGTTTGATTTTCAGTCTTTGTCATTTTGTATTTTAATTTAAATCAGTAGGGTCTTTCATTGTCAGTTGTGTTTTCTGTCTGTGTAAATGGTGTATATTAAATTTGCTAACGCTAACCTTAAATAACCACAACCAGGGGGTAAATAAATGGCTGCCCAGTTTATGCAGTAATGTGGACTGTTATTATTACACATGATAATAATAGACACTGCTGCCACGTGAGTGTTATGGTATCATCGAGACACCATTCATCTTTATCAATGAAATCAAAATATAAAGTATCCATTTAACATCCTGACCATGCAGACGTTTTAGACAATGTCACACACACACACACATACACACACACACACACACACACACACAGTGGCTCTATAATGAACATTTCCTTGCTTGACTCAGACAGTTACTAGATAGCATTTCCAGTCAGTCTCTTCACTGATGACAGGGGAAATTCCCTGAGCAGATCAATGTTGTCCTGACCTACAGGTGCATTCTGATTGAACGGCTAATTCACACCTGATTTCCTGCATGCTGTTCATATTGTGTCACCATCACATGATTTGTAATGTAAAAATCCCATTAATCATCGTCTGATGTCTTGTGAAGTTTAGACGAGATTACAATGGAGGAAAAACACAGTGCCTTCGAGCAGTTAGCTATAAGAGCCAGCTCAGCTCGTTTGTTCAGTGGAAATATTTTAATACATCATCACATGGACAGATCATTAACTCTGCCGCGCCACAATAGGAAAAACTGGCTCCAATTACACAGTAAACATAGATTTTTAGCAGGGAGCAAGGGGGGAGTTATTGTTTCTCACTTTCTGCTCAGCATATAGTAGCTCTTCCTTCACATATCACATTGTTGCATCCAGTGTTTATGTTTAAACCTTTCTTTCCAAGCTAAAGTAAAAACCTGTCTGAGCAGCAAGACTGCTCTGTCACTCGGGCAAGTCTTGTTTCAAAGGTTCTTCTATAATGGTGAAATACGACATGCGTGCACAATACAGCTGAGAAGTGACAGACACCTGGCTGGTCTGGTTTGAAGAGGAGGGAGAGTGGCGACAGGACACTGAGACAGACAATGAGACGCGAAATAGGTCAATTGATAATACTTACACATTTCCCCTGCGAGGAAGACTCAGTTCTTTCTGGAAAAGAAAAGATGGGAATGGATGAATTAAGAGTACGGACAAAAACACAGTGCTTTTTCATGTTTTATTGCTTCATGAAATGTTTAATGTTTATTTTTTACTAATCAGGGGTAGGCTGTGATTTTTAATTCCTTTTATTTTTGTTGTTATAAGAGCATGTTTCCCCCCTTTAGGTTATTTATGTAATTATTTGCAGATTATTTTGAATTTCCCTCCGGGGATTACTAAAGTAATTCTGATTCTGATTAACATCCATTTATAAATAGCAGACTATTTCCTGATAAACACCCTTAAATCTCTACTGTCACTGCCACTAATGTTCTTTTCAGTGCAGTGTCATAAGATGCAGTGAAGCCTCCTTTCTTCTGTGACAAGGAGGTCTTCTCATCCATGTACAAATCATCACTAGCCCATGGCTACATGCATTCGAGCTCGGGCGAATACAAAAACTGCCCTCGCCAGTCAGGATTTGAAGAACAGCGAAGGGTGGCCCTCAGACTAAGAGAGTGTGATGTGCACAAAATCATTTTGTGGCTCTGTTTTCTTCCTGTCTACTCTGGGAATTAATGATATCTACTAAAGACACGCCATCGCAGCAGAGAGTGGTCGGCTCATGTCACGTCACGTTTAAAACACAGCAGGCACGTACATGTTAAATCACCCTTAAAAAGCCTGACGACTAACAGATCATATAAATATGCAAAAAATGTTGTGTCATTTTCACAACATAATAGATTTCAGGGAGACATGACACATACCTGAATAATCATTTTCAGTATTCAGGTTCATAATAAAACCAAAGGGCTGCACTTAGATCTAAATGTCAGATGAATTGAATGTGAGACAGAACCAAATTATTATGATTGGAGGGGAGAACTAGGTGTGGATTGATGAGTCTTTCATCAAAAACACAACATTACCCTGGAACACAGCCCTGGGCTAGAAACAATGCACCTTTCATTACATTTATGCAAAAAAAAACACACACACACATGAATGAACCATGGTAACCATCTGTTCTGGATATTCCCGAAAAATAAACATGGCACTCTTCAGAAGATTAAAAGGATGTCTCTGCCAGTCATGCAGGACCCTATCACCAAGGCAACCAGATCTACCATAGCACCAATGAGGAGACGTGGGATAAACACACCAAGGTGGTGAAATCAGATTCATGGATTGCATTGTGTGCTTTGTAGCCTGTTGTCATGGATGTCACCAGACAAGATGGAATAAATAATCGATACAGATCATAACATTAACATGTTTATAATTTATTTTTGTAAAAAAAAAAATCACAACGGATTTAAAGGGAATATGGGAGCTATGAAGAGTGCGTCAGTAACCACAACAATTCTTGGCATCGTGGCCTGTGGATGATGATGATGATGATCATCATCATCATCATCATCATCATCATCCCGTTTCCCCAGAAACCCAGTCTCACTGTACCTGTAGACCGCGGCGTCTCAGGATATTTGGTTCGTCCATCACTGAAGACGATGAAGAAACCACACAGAGCGGGTCCCCGATCAGTCAGCCCATACTGTGCGCCGTCCTCATCCCGGGAGCATGCTTCACCACCACCACCACCTAGTCCTGGTCCTCCTCCTCCTCCTCCTCATGCCTCCGCCCCCCCGCGGCGAGCTAAAGGTGGTCGCCCCGGCCAGCTGATCACCTGATCGGGGAGGAAGTGAGACAGGGTGAGAGTCGTTCGGATCGATCATGTATAAAGTGAGAAGGCGTGTTGACTCCACCCTCCGTGCGCACAAACACGGGTTTCACTGTGCGTAATGGGCATTTACAGTTCAACGTTACCATTGAATAAAGATCCAGTTATGTCCTCATCACTTCATGACCCGGAAGATAATTAAATAAAGTCCAGGCTCATGTAAACAAACCTTAACGATCAACATGAACATAATGACTTGCAGTCAGCTGACTCATTGCATTACATTAGAGCTCTGATCTTCCCATTAGCATATGCACTTCACATGTTTCAACATTGTTCCAACACAGACTGGATGTACTCTGGTCAAAAGGCATTCGCCATTTATAGAGAGTATACCACAGTGTCTGTCTGGAGGAATGGAACCTCAACTGAGAGTGTGGATGGAGAACAATTGTGCTTTGAAGCGGAGCTGAATGGCAGTTATTGATCTGCGCCTGGTACCCAGCGGTGCCATGATGTGTTTTTCCATGTGCAACAATGGTTATCCTCTTGTCCTGTGCTGTCACGTGTCCATTTTTTTTGTCAGACAGACATGAATCGTCCCCTTGTTCCCCTGTGATCATATAAATGTTAGACATTTTGATATGGAGTCTTTATATCTGTCATTTCTGCCAAACACATTTGACACAAATGTGGCTTGAGTTGAAAACAATGGTAACAATACTAAAAATGTGTTAATAATGATAAGTGCAATGCATTCTTTCCTTTCCTTTTGTGTTTGTGTGCAGTTGGACTGTGTCAGGAATCAATCAGTTCTACACATCTTGTGTGCTTATTGCTGCATCATTGTTAACACGGTGTGTGTCTGTGTAACTTATCACTGTGTGTTTCTGCTCACCAGAAATTCCTATTTCATTTGCAAACAAAATAAGAAAACATAAAATGTATCGTCACCTTCTCACAAGTAGGATAGATTTAACAAACAAGAGAGATTGTTGTATATGACAGGGAAAACAGATTCTACCTGTTTGTCTATTATCTGACCCCATAAGAGAACATCATAGCAAACAGGGACAAACGTCCACTATGTACAATTATGTAGATTTCCTTCCTGTACCAGAGTGATGATGATAGTCTGGAGGAAGACAGACACTGTCTCTCACTCCATGTGATCCAGTCATCTTCAAATGCTCCACGCTCATTAGTGGAACCAGTCAGGCATGAAAGTCAGTGCTTCCCCTTTTACAACCTTTTATGTGTTTTCTTTAAACCCAGTGGCTTAGATCTTAACCTCACTACCTGTTTTATTTCATTTTCACTGAGAGACAAAAGTCAACTCCCAGTTTTCCGACAGCCCAGCCAATCAGATTAGGGGATTATATAACACACAATGAACGTAACAAAGCTAAAAATATAAATCAAACGTTGTCTAATAGTGCTTGTTACACTGGACTGAAACAAACACACACACACAAGCCAAGAAGGCTTCTTCATCATGACACCAACATCAAGATCACATTAATGGGATGTTTTCCATGCTCCTTCTGACTGTAAATAAATAGATAAATTAATTTTGTGCTGTATCTTTAGGGCCACAAGAGGGCATGATGCAGCTTTATGTACTGTATGTTGTTCCTGTATGTTGAATGACTAGTCATCCTCTTCTCTCTATGGGAGAGGTCCCAGTATGACAAAACCTGACAGGAAGGCAAGCAATATGATTTTACTCAAAACAAACGCTCCGAATCATGCGTTGCATCCAGGGAGATGTCTGATCAGTCTCAAATCCATTCTGCACCATGACAGTGACCTCAGACACACAGCTGGAGGCTATAGACCTAAAGCTAAAGACCAAAGGTGAACAAGGAACCAGTGGTGTACACTGGGAGAAATTCATGGAAAAATGTCAAGCTTACACTCATAGCACATCCTCCAAGGAGAATAACCCACAGGTTGGAACTGGTGCCGTGGTGCCATGATCTTCTTTTTTTTTTGGTATTTAAGTTTTTATTGAGTTTTCAGGGCTTGGTACATGGCAAAACTCATACTCATGATTCTCCATTCAGAACTAGGTACTATACATCAAAAAGAAAAATAAATAAATTAAATAAAAACATGTGACTCCAGTGACAGACTTAACATGCTATTGTCGCAGAGATATTATAAGGTCCCACAGCAGGACACAACAAAACAAAACAAAAAACTAAATCCTAGTGAGGGTCATTATCTACCTTTATATAGTCCCAGAACCTACCATGATCTTCTTTATCCAATGTCAAGTCTATAACAAACAGCGTTTCCGTCTGTGACCTTTGGGGTGGAACTCATCATCATTTGTTTGCTTTTGTGTTCTTTTTCGTATTTCCTCTCATGTGATGAAAACATGAGAAGAAAAAGGGGCCGTTTTTTTTTTTTTGGGGCATGAGTCACTCTACACACCTTTCACACACTTTCAACTCACTCACATGGCACAGCACATGATTGTTTCATCACCTCAGTGACTCACTGCTCAGAAATTCGCACACTCCACACTGTCAAAAGGCTTCACGTTTGGCACCGTTAGTGACTTCAGTCACTTCTTCAAACCTCAGTATATTAAAACAGGGAAACTATGTATGCTTTTGTGACTTGGCGTTGGCTACTGATGAACCTCACTGGTTGTATGAACTAAAAGACAAATGTCTGATTTGGTCTTTAGCCCCTCCTTTGCACTTTATTGCACAAGGATTGAATCATGATATTTAATAATACGTGTTATTGAAATTTAACCAGCACACACAATGTTTCGTTTGTGTTGCAGTCATCTTTATTGTATAATTAATTTTATCACATAATAATGTACACCTAGGCATTGATTTAACCTTTTAATATCTTATTATTATTCTATCACATGTTGACTATCCGTTTGCTGAAAGGCAGAATGGTAGAATATCATCTTTTAACGACATGGACATTTTTTCCGGGCATGAAAAGGGAAACTGTTATCAGTCAGGAATGTCCTTCAGTGGAAAGAATAGGGTCAGTGACACAGACGGTCACGTAATAGTGTGGGGAAACCACTTTGTAATCAAGCCACGTACCGACCCTATTTACTGATAGACGTGAGGATTTTCACATAATGGGCTGATAACTCTTTAGCAATGCTCGACTGTTCAGGCACAGATGGAGCCTGTGTTTTGCTCTTTGCTCCGTCCCCAGCCAGAGCAGGAATGCACTGTCATGGCACATAGAAGAAAGTACAGGTTGACATCAGATATGGTTTTCAGTCTGTTTTAATCATCAACAAGCACGTGTTCCCATTCAGCATTCCGTTTGATCTTTGCCAGGCCCCCTTACATCAGCTATGTGATGACGTGTGATTACACTGACAAAAGTCTCAGATAACCATTGGAAACATTTTTCACTTGGGGAAGTCACTTCGCTCTGTGTTTATCTCAGTTTTACTCAGGATGATTTTACTAGGCAAACAGAACATTCACTTTCTCCACATTTATTTTCCCCGTCACTGTTTATTCACTGTGTGTCAACACTTGAGGCTGTTTAGATGTCGGACTTCCCAGATTTAGGCAGTTTACTGGCACATGAACAAAACTTCAAATCCCTCCTTTGTCTGTCGCTGATCCTGACCTCTGTCTGTTCTGGGCAGGGTTACAAATAACACTGTCACAGCCTTATTGGATGAATAAACAATTGTATTATCATCAATAACCTCCCAAAAAATATTGTAATTGCCTCATTCCTTGGAATTGAAGGATATTTATTTGATTATTACTGGAAGATCCTGGTGATTTAGTGAATTAAGATATAAACCATGTACTTGTGACCTCATCTGGGTTCTCATCCGGAAACCCCTTCGCTTTATTTGTCTCTCCTCTTATTTCTCACTATGACTCACAAAAAAAATTAATATTAATTAAACTTTCAATTAAAGGTCACAGATTCCTAACTCAATAGTTAACACGATGTTGCAAAACGTTGCCACATGATGACATATGGCCCTGGCTGAGCCCATCACAGACCTACCTGACTCACCTGACCAACCAGGGGTGTGGCAACACAGAAGCTCTATAAATAAAAGCAAGTCAGGAATTTCATTCATAACATGGACAAACCCCATCCACTGAGCTGCAACACTCAGAAACCGAATCTTCCTTCCAGGCCGACCATGCTAAGACCACTCGCTCTCCACCGATGTATCTACTGCTCACTGCTGCTGCTCGTCTTCCTCTCCAGCTCCGGGCAGAGTACACCGCCCGTGGCCCACGACAACACTCTTGACGAGGACAGGACGGACGGGCAGGACGTCCTGCTTTTGGAGGCGGTGAAGATGGGGATCCTGAGCTCGTTGGGTATGAACAGGGAACCCAGGCCAACTCATAAGGCCACGGAGCAGGAGTTGTCGAAGATGTATCAGCTTTACAGAGAAACACTGAGCGAGATGAGAGGAGATTCCAGCCAGGTGATCAGTGAAACCCGGCAATCGACAAATTCTACTGTTCTCTTTCCAACTTCAGGTGAGACATTTGTCACACGGATGTGAAACAGCTATTTGATAAGTCTGAGTGGGAGTAAGAGGGAACACTGATGAGTTGTTCTTGCACAGGTTGTCTTCTGCAGACAAACAAAAGCTATTGTACTGGTGTGGTTATGGATACTATAAATAGCTTCTGTCCCTATAGTTCATGCTCCAGGTAAAGATCTCAGACTTCCTGGAATTTAACTGTAGAACCATATCATTGGTTGCAAATAGAATCTGGAGCCACCAAACAGTCGCATAAACAAAGCACAGACATTCCGACAAGCTTTTAGAACTTGCAAGCGTGACTGGCACACCTCTCGCATAATGCTACTCTCTGAACGCATTTTTGTTTATGTCAACAGAAGAAAAAAAAATGGAAAAAATATCTTAAAATACATTTCTATTGATGCTTCGCTCGCAGTTTTTCCATTTCGTGTTGTTTCCCAATTCGACTTTGTGAAATCATGACCAAATATAATGACTTTTGTGTGTGTGTGTGTGTTTCAGTGGAGACAGTAAAACAGCGACGCACGCAGTGGTACAGAGCTGTTTTCCATAAAAACCCACATCTCCAGACGGAGCTGACAGCAGCTCGGGCAGAACTGAAGGTTTCCAGGCAGATCTTGAATAAACCCACATCTCCTCAGGCTGAGAGAAGCTATGTGGTGAAAGTTAAAGTCGACGGCGTGACGCCGGTGAACTCAGCTACTTGGACGCTCACGGACTCACTCGTCAATGCCTCAGTCACTCAAGATGTGACGCTGGACCTCAGCCCTGAGGTGGAGGAGTGGATGAGGACTGATTCTGGACAGGTGCTAGTGGTGGATGTAGGGGTGGTTGTAGCTGGCAGAGATGCCTTCACTGCAAACCCAACCATTTCTATGGAATTAGGCCTCATCCAGCCCAAACCGGCACAGAGGAGGCGACGCTCCAACAAGGAGGATGACTGTGACGAACAGGGATGGTGCTGCAGGAAGTCAGTCACCGTGTCCTTCAAAGACATTGGCTGGACTGACTGGGTGGTGGCGCCGGCCGAGTACACAATGCATTTCTGTGACGGCAGCTGCCCCCACAACTACAAACCAGCCAGCATGCACACGCAGGTGAAGTCTCGGCTGCACCAGATTACCAAAGGAGAGACGCCTCGGCCCTGCTGCGTGCCGGCGGCCTACGAGCCCATGGTTCTTATGCATTACGACAGCAGGGGAAAGTTGAAGCTGACACCTTTCGATGACTTTATTGTCAGTAAATGTTACTGTGCCTGAGTTAATTACCGTAAAGTCTAATCAGGTGCTTAAATTGACATTCTTATCATTTAGTCTTATAATAAATTCAAATCCACTTTAAATGTATTTTTTGATGACAAAAAACACGTTACTGCTACAAAGAGGAAGCTGCACTGTGGATCAAACAGCAGATCTGCTCATTCATGCCTTTAAGCATACGCTTATTTATTTGAGTGCTATTTATGGTGTTTCCTTTTGTTGTTGTGTTACAAAATGTTTGAATAGACTTTACTATTTAATGTTACTGCTGTTATTTAAAGCACTCGTATTGTTTTGTGAGGTGTCATTTAGATATTTGTCGGCAACATTTCAATCCTTTTGTGGCCAAATAAATGAGCTCCACGTGTACATTTCTTAATAAATAAATGAGCACGACGTTGTTCTCACATTTGTCATTCATTCACAAACGTACTTTCAACCACGATGGATGCATGAAGGTCAGGGTGTGTCGGAGAAATAAGCACATAAAGATATGATATCTTCTGTCTCCCGTTATTGACCTTGAAGTTTGCAATTCACCATGCTCATGACCACCAAGTCCAGGAAGGAAGAAAAATATAATTACAATAGACAGGAAATTCAGAAAAAAAGCTGTCTGCTGTGTAAGCATGACTCATCAGATTACATATTAGCAGATGATCAGATCTTGTGTCTGTAGCATTTGCTTTTAAGTGGTATTGAAATAAGTTACTTGAAAAAATACAAATAACAGTATGTAATATTACTAAAACAAGAAAAAATAAATATCCAATTAGAAAAGGAGATTATAGAGGGGCTGGAGGGCTCAAACTTGTGGAGCCTAAAATTAATAGGAGTCATTAAGGTCTTTAATCTTAGACTTGCCACCCAGATTATACGCGTACGAAATAATTAGAGACAGTTTTTATTAAACCGTTGTGTGTAATCTAAGATAGACAGCATGAACATTGGTTAACTCTGTGTTTGGCTTTTCCAGAGTAGCTTACGTGCTCTGCAAACCCTCCTGTCCATCATCAATCATTGTCCGACCCGCGTGGCCACAATCTCTCATTTTATTCTGCAACGTTAGTCCAACGCTTGAGGCTTTTTTTTCTCTTTCAACTTCCACTGCAGTTCAGTTCTGCAACAGGGTCAGAGGGTTTTTCAGATCCTCTCTGTATGTCTCCTCTAGAAAAACTGATGGACCACAAAATGCTGACATCTAATTTAAGGTTGTTTTTAAAAAAGTTAATTGTTCTCCTTTCTGTTTTTTTTTTTTGGCTTATGTTTAAAAAAAAGAATATTATATATTTAAAACCAACTACTTTTTGCAAAGTACGTCTTTAAGTACTTTAAGTAGTAGAACAAAAACATAATGAATACATAAACATCCAGGGAATAAGTGCACAATCCATATACTTGGCAAGTAGATAATCAGTCATTTCAGATGTGTTAAGTAATACACTGTGTCCTATATATTCATAATTTAAACTGTGTTGTAATAGCAACCACAAATATTTACAACCAGTGAAATATAATGGCCGTCAAAAAAAACAACAACATCAAACTAGAGATACAATACAGTTTCCCTAAAGTCAAAAATCTATTGTTACCATAGCATATAGCCTGCCACAACTCGTGCACATAAATTCCAATTCCAGGTTTACAGATGGCTCACAATATAAAAAAATGCTGTAAACATAAAATATTCTGATAAATAAAATATCATGACTCCGGCATAATGTACACATCCTCCTCTTGAGGATCGTGGAGGATGGCGAGGTGACACTTCGGGTCATTGCTGTATATCGCGTTATCCGCTAAATCACACTGCAAGTACAAACCTTCTTCAGGATCACCAGGTGCCCTGTGGAGTAAACAGTGAATGTAGCTGATAATGCATCCACCAGATAAAACGCATGCACATGTCAACCAACCTGTGTGCACATGTAACAAGATTATAAACACAACAAACAATATCTTACCCCTTCAGGCTCTGTGCAGGCCAGTTGCAATCGTGCCTTTGAGTTTTCAGGTTTTCATAGATGGGGACGTGTGATGATGACTCTTCTCTGATGAAACTGGTGCATTTATTGGGATCGGCTTGCGTCGTCTCTGGATTGTCCTCCTTCCTCTGGCTTTTGGTTCGTACAGACCGCACCATATTCCTGAATTTACTGTGGTATTTATACACAATCACACCAGATACGATCACAAACAGCAGAGAGAGGACTGACAGCCCTGCAATCAGGCCCGAAGAAGAGCTGGTCTTGGCATTTTCAACCAAAGTGCTATTGATGCTCATGATCTGCAAATATGAAAAAGTAAAAATTCAACTGTGACTGTGTGAAACTGCTTTTAAAAAATGACATATTTGTTATTTGTAAAAAAAAATTGCCAAAATGTTATAGTTTTTAAAACAAAACAAAACTTTGAATTAATTTTATTTAAAAAGGTTGAAAGTTCACAACACATTACAGGAAATGTTGTAAACATAACCATGTAAGCCAAAACAAACAATTTTCTGGCGAGGTGGGGTTCAATAAAAACATTTATCTTACCAAACAAGACTCCACCGTCGTAGGTCAAGGTCTGAGCTGACAGTAAACTGGTTTAGTTTCGCTTAAACACCTCACATTTTCAAAGTTCCCTTTTTTTTTTACTGAAATTGAGAAAGTCGGAAATGAAACCATAAAGTTTCGTGTACAAGCTCTCTGTAAACTGACAGGAATTTGTGTCGCTACAGTCTTTTGACCTGTATGACCCAATAGACAAGTTTCCATACTGGGCACTGACATAAACCTGGACTTTGTTTTGTTTTAGATTTGTTAAGGTGAAACATTTGTTTCTTAAGAAGAGAAGAAAAAAAAAGAGGAATACCTTGTTCTGTCTTTTTCATCTTCACGTTTTGTTGGTTTCTTAGATGAACTGGACTTTTACCTTCCCTAGCTGTAACTTTCACTTCCCATTTGCACAACACCTCAAGCCATCATGTTAACTTTTTGCACTTTATGAATACAGCAGATTCAACACCACACTACTATTCATCCTTCCTTTCACATACCCTGGAGTCACCTCTTTTTCTATGTTACCATAGTTACTTACAACCAAATGATACCCTCCTGCACAGCAGGTACAACAGCATCACTGTACCCTGGGTGCTTGTGACAGCAACAAAACAAAACAATAATTGCAGGTTATCTGCCCTGTCATTATATTAAAAAAAAATAACCCCTAGACAATGGAGCCTGAATATGCATGTGACACCAACAAGGAATCATAAACAAATCCCATTGGCCTCTGTGTGTTATGCGTGCAGCTGTTTTCTTGGCTGACAGTCCACTGCTGCTGTAGCAACTGTGGAAGTGATACTCCCACTGCCATCAAGAAACAAGAATGGACATGCAGAGGTCGTGTTTCTCCTGATTGTGATGCATTCATCACATAATTCACCAGGGGAAAGGCTCAACAAATGTAACACGGAAATGCCACCTGGTTTCAGTCCCTGCTCATTTGTCCCTACATGAGTAAGTCTTTGCCAGCAGAGTGCAGTCCATTCACCTTGTGTGGCTATTCAACTGGGAAGCAGGGGGAAACAGTGTTGTGACAGTATTTATCCTCAGTGAGCAGCAGGGGTGCATATGATGAGGGATGAGGCAACATTTCGGTCAAATTAGGACGGGGGGGGGGCGGGGGGGGGTACAACGTGAAAAGAAAAAAAATCTGAATTTAGAAGTAGAACATGCTGACATAATCCCCCATCTACAGCCACTGTCATGTTTCAGAGCATCACCTCAATTCCTGAAAGTCTTGGGTGAAATACCAAAAATAGTCATCATAATAATTACAAGTTGTATTCTGTTGGATATAGGCGAGGCGCAAATTCGTGATTTTGCGGTTGTTCCGCAGTCCAGATGTGCAGTGCGCCTCCACTCACCCCCGCGCAGCGACGTAAAGCCTCACTGAGGGAGCTGCATTAAGTCAATCACTGGCAAACCAAAACATAGCCTACCGGAAACACAACGATTTGGACTTCAAAGTAAAAGCATGCAGTTTCCCCAATAACAGTACATAATTAAAAGGAGCAGAAAAATTATTCATCATCCAACTGATACAGTTGAGTGACTGTAAATGGGATACATTCATACGTTTTTAAACCAGCCAACTGTCTGTACCTATCTTATCGACATTTGTCCATTAACCACTACTTTATAACATATTTATATATATAGACACAAACACACACACACACACACACACACACACACACACACACATATATATGTATACACACACACATATATATGTATATATATATGTGTGTGTGTGTGTGTAGCTAGCTAGCTAGCTTTTCGTATATTTTTTTATTTTTTGACAGAACAGTATCATATAATACATATAATACTGTTTGTTTGTTTGTGTGGAGTTGGAAAGGACCAAAACAGAGCTTAAAGACAGTAAATAATGGCAAAAACATTTTAGCAATAAATAAGGATAGTCGGTTGGTTCTGTCAGTGTGGTAGTAAAATAAAACTCTCAAAAACATCTATATGATATTTATTTCTTGCGGTCTTGTCTCCCTTATTTCGGCGCGTCTAACAGGAAGTCCCGGTTTCCTGCTGTCGCGCGCGTTGACGCTGACCACCGGAGGAAAACGGAGCAGAGGAGCGAAACATGGCGACTTCGACCAATCCGCGGAAATTCAGCGAGAAAATCGCTTTACACCACCAGAAGCAGGCGGAGGAGACGGCGGCGTTTGAGGAAGTGATGAAGGACCTGAGCATAACCCGGGCAGCGAGGGTAACGACGCCGGTTGTTGTTGTGCCCCCCCTCTTTCCACCCCCTCTCCTCCGTTTGTTTTAAGCGAGCTGTCAAATGTGGTGTGTTTGTAGCGCGGCGGCGGCGGCGCGCGACCAGGACACAGTAGGTAAACAATAACAAACCGACGCTTCCTGCCAGCTGTAGCCCCCCGCCTCCCTCTGTAGCTCGGACGGGGCATGGGGCTGGCAGGAGGTGACGGTGCCGCGGTGGGTTTACCAACCTCCGTCTGAAAAAAGTTATTGCAATTTTTTTCTGTCCCACGCGAGTAATAAGCGAAGGGGGCGTGCGCATTCGACAAACGCTGCAGAAATTATTCCTGTCCTCGACTCGCGCTCAAGACGTCATCAGCCATTAAAATATAAATGTATTTTTTTTAAATATTAGATAACCCTGTTTATACCTTGTATGTGTTTATGAGGTTCGTACGCGTTTGTTTACATTGTAGTTGTAGTGCGCGCGCTGAGGCTTTGTAAACTTGTCTGACAGGTCCTCGGGCCTGTGCGCGCGGCCGCGTGATTAACATTGACAATAAAGATGAAGGCCAACAGATTACGTTTTAAGCCACATACAGCACAGGCCTCCAAAATAAACCCTATGGCGGCAGGGCTTCAGTGGTGGCCGCTGATGAATGGAGACATGGTGGGCAGATGTGCTCTGGCTAAGGAGCAGTGATCCTATTCTTAATTGACAGTATATAGAGTGGAAGAAGAATATGCATGTGAAGAATCAGCATACATCCCTGCTCCTCCAACAGCTTCTCCTATACGCTTTTATTTCATTATGTCACAGTCTGGAAAGCACAGGTGTAAATAATAATAGCAGCTCACTGTCACACTGCTCTGACAGGAATTCAGCGACTGTGTCATACTTGCCATATTATCATAATTATCTCCTCTTAGCGTTCTCTAACTTCCATTTTTTGATATTATTTCCATTGATGAATAGACAAGTGGTACTAGGAGGTTCTTGTCTGAGCCATCTGAACCTACATGGTATAGGAAGGGCCTCGGTGTAGAGTTTCACCCTCTTCATCCTGTTCTCCGCCTCTCCACTCCAGCAGCTTTTCTCTTGCTTCTCTCTCTACCTGTCATGCTGTGTTTAAAAAGATTAGGCCTGGCCTCTTCCTGATCCGGGGATGTTACTACATGCAGCCTTTTGTCAACAGAGGAGGTTTACATGTATTTTAAACAAATACACACAAAGGTCTGAGGCTTATCAAAATACACAGTGATGCAGGCATAGTAATTGTTTTTATTAGATGTTCTGCCCTGCCAACACTGAGCAATGGCCTTGCATGAGGAAATTTAATTGACCGATTATGGGTTCTCGGGAACCAGGGGTTGTTTTGCAATAAACCCTGTCATAAGGCTGCTGGGGGATGGCCTTCTGAAATGTGCACATGTGCAATTCACAAAAGAGAATTCAGCAATGACCGAATTCTCTCTGCACAGCTATAGTTCTACACGGTCTCTTGCCGTCTCTTTATGCGGGTTATTAAATGCACACGTGTGTTGTTCATCTTAGCTGACAAATGTGTAATTCGTGATTGAGGTGTCATATCGTTATCATTGCTGTTGTACTATGGTGCATTGCATTGACTGAGAAATGGTCTTCATATAATTATATGTTGTCCTGCTTGTGTTATGATGTCTCCAGTTACAGTTGCAGAAGACTAAGTATTTGCAGCTGGGACAGAACCGGGGACAGTACTATGGAGGGTCTTTGCCAAACGTCAATCAGATTGGAAACAGCACGGTTGACTTGCCTTTTCAGGTGAGTTGTAATTGATGTTGTTTGTAGTTTTATCTTGTTATCCTTGCCTTGAGCCCTGTTAGCTATTATCACAGCTCCATAAGCATCACATGAGGTTAGAGCTCAAAACACAGGTCCTGTCCTTGTTTGTCAGAATTCAGGGCTAGACATGAATAGATCGACGCGGCACCACGGGTTGGTGGACAGAGTCTACCGGGACCGGAACCGCATGACATCACCCCACAGAAAACCTCTGTCTGTTGACAAACATGGACGCCAGATATCCTTTAATTAATGCTGTCTGTTATGCAGAGACTGGGGTTATCTAGAGGTCTTAGGCTTTCTCATGTGTTATTATTTGTTTTTTCAATGTCATTTAAAAGTATATGATTAGGTTTAACTAATTGCTGTAATGCTCTTATGTTTTTTGCTCCGTTTCTGTAGCTGCACAATTACTACACATGCCATACAATGACTTCAGTCTGTAATGAGTTTACGTCTAATAAGGCACATGCACATACCATTAAACTGTCACTTTTGCAAATGAAACCCTGACAAATATATCAGACGATCCAAGTGAAGCTTACTGTTCATTATTATTCCCCTGTTAAATCAGATGCCTGCTTGGTTCATACACTGACATCACTGTACTTTTCAACATGACATCCTGTGTTGTAATAAATACCAGAATTGATTTCACCGAATTTTCCAAGATTTTCAGTGTCAAGCTGTGTTTTCTTAACCTGAGATCTCACATTGACAGCTGTCCATATGGCTCAGTATACCTTTCACCACCACCGGATACCAGCTGGAGGAGGTAAGGCAGCCTTGGAGAATGAACCATATCTATCTCTCTCTGCACACACATGCATACACATGCACGCTAAATGCCCTTTAATAAAGGTGGACCAGTCAAAATGTCCTCACTTTCCCTTAATCTCTTTACTACTTAAGGTTTATACTCAAACTGGTCCTCACAAGTCAGGCTCAGTGGAGATTCTCCATGAAATGCAGTGTTTGGATGTTCTCTTTTTAATTGCGTTTCTTAGCGTTGCTCTGTGTGACTTCATGTCCTGCAGGACAAATTCAGACTCAGCACTGCACCAGAGCACAATTACCCCTGCCCAGCAGGCCGCTTTCACAGGAGGATCACAGGAGCTGCAGCCAAAACGAGGTACACATTTTCTGAAATGGACAAATAACCCATTTCAGAAAACCTTTTAAATGTACTTTGACAACTTTAAATGAGGACATGTGAGCCATGATCATAACAGCTCACGCAGGCTGGACATCTGTTGACCCAAAGGGCTAAGGATGTTTTCTCTGTCCCTCCAGTTCTTCTGCTCAATGTACCTGGGTCTGAATCTATTAAACAAGAGGCTGATGAAGAGGAACAGAAATGGGAATGTAAAAAGGTGGATAATAGAAATAAATGGTTTTTTTTGTCAGTGTTTTCAGTCTCCAACAGAGTAAAGTAGTAGTTTTTTCCTCCCTGCAGAACATGTCAAGGTCAAAGCCCTGCAAAGTTCCTGGAATCCAGTGAGTATTTTATCATCTTCTTCATTCTGACAATATTTATTATAAAAGCCTAATTAAGATTATGAAGTGATGTTGAAGCTCTGGCTGCACTGTTGAAAAATAGTATTTTGTGCGCACAATCAGCTTCAGATTAAATATATATTTTCACAAATTCAACAAAAATGAAAAACAGTCATCTTACTGTATGTAAACATCAGTTAATTTACATTTGACTACTTAAGTAACGTGATGCATTAGCTAAAGTGACACTTGCTGAATGCATAAAGTCCACTTGTCTTGTCCACTTGTCCACATGTTTGTCTTGAAAAACAGTGTGTTGCACAGTAATCTGTACAAGCAGCTTGGTCTTTATGTCTTTTCTGTGCACATCCATCTGTTCTCCGCAGCATATTCCCATCTCCGGACCAGCAGCTGACCACTACACTCAAACCAGCAGCCCACAACACTGGTGGTTCTCTGCCCGACCTCACCAACATCCAGTTCCCTCCTCCGCTGCCCACCCCGCTCGACTCAGATGATACAACCGCCTCGTTCAGCTCCTCCAACAGCACACAGCCCTTGGCAAACACACAAGGTAGCACTAGAGAAAATTTGAGATTCTCTTGTAATTAAATGCAGCATCTCAGACTTTAGCTCCTGTTGGGTGCCAAATTCAGACTCTTTGTGCACTTTTAAGAAAATTAGTTTCCTATGCTGTTTTTGTGTGCTGGATAGGAGTGAATACCACACAGCCCACAGTAACCATGGAAATGCAGAGTGGGCAGGACAACATGGTTCCTCTCATTTTAAATGCAGGAGACTCCCACCAGCAACAGAACCTCCAGCTCTCTCCTACATCCCCACCCATCAGTCTCTCTCAGGTAACGCCCTGCTCTCAATCAAAGTAATCATGCAAGCTCAACTAATTATTGTGTATTTGATTTAATTTGCTATTTCAGATTGACATTTTGTTGTTATAAGATTGTGAGATTATGAGTCATACAGTTTGCTTTACTCCTCCCAGGCAGCCATTAACGCCATGAACCTTGAGCAGCAGCTGTCCCAGTATGTCTTCTTCAGCCAGCAGCCAGCGCCCCAGACTCATCAGAGCCAGCAAGTTAGTTTCCTTCCACATTTGTTTGTTTAACAAATGTTGTCTTAAGCCCTCATTTAAATGAATGTCACTCCCTTTCCACAAACTGGGAGACATAGAGGTAATTGCACCAACTACATATTTGAAGTCCTGTAAGTGGACTGTTTGTAGTGACACAAATAATATTGCTGCCAATGCAAAACGTCTTTCCCTCCTGCTTCAGCTTCACATTATAAAAACATTTCAGTAGTGAAACACAAATCGACGAACCCTATCATGTAGTAGTCTCAGATGCAGCGTGCATGTCAGTCAATGCAGCATTTCTCTTGTTAATCAAAAATAGCTCATCTTTAAACACCTGCACAGAAAAAAACCCTGCAAACCCTGTGAGATATCTCTGGCCTTGAGCCTTTGAAAAAGCCGCAGGCAACGATTTTCATTCCTGCCCACTCTAAACTAAAAATGTAAATGGTTAACTCACCCGCCACTTTCTAAACAAACAAATTTGGCAATGGGGCTTCAGGCCTTGTGCTTCAGATATGAAGTCTTAAGCAAAGAGTGAGCCACCTCGCCTTCTCTCTGCCTTGGCAACAAGAAAAGAGAAATCTGATAGGATAACTGTTTTTATGGTTTTATGAGGTAACCCTTTCATTTCTGGGAAAAACTTAATCGATGATTATGCTAAAATTAGAATTAGAGGAGAAGAATTCTAATGGAAAGGTTAATATAACATAAAAATGCTGATGTAATGTTTTTGTGATAAGCCACTATCAAAACTATAAAGTGGTACTTAATGACTATCGTCTGTTTATTTTCCAGCAGACCGGTCTGGTCCAGCTGCCATCCTCCGTGAACTCCTGCTCCACATTAGACAGCCACACGTCTTCACAATCCAACATGACCATGGACATGAACACGGTAAGCAGTGCACACATCTGTCTGCATTAGATGTGGTTTTATGACGGCAGCTGTGGTGGTGACTAGTTCTCCATGGCCGGGGCTCATTTCCTCTTATAAAAGTGTGTGTGACAACACACACTTGTGTTGTCTGTCTTTTTGGAAAAAATATGCAAAAAAACACAAATGTTGATAGTTTCATATTTTAGGATTTAAATTTGCATGCTTTGAATCAAAAACCCTAAAGCAACACTTGAAACGAACACATCACAAAGAAACACACAAGCACATTAAAATGTGCAAAACATCAAGGAATCTAAATGTTTTTGCAAGGCATTGTGCATCCCTCAGATCTTGGCTCTCGTTGCTCTACTTCTGGTGCAGTGGGAATGTGTTTGAATTCCTGCAGAAATTAAGTGGCCTACATTCCCCTCCTGCCAGCTACGTTTTATCAGTACTGCAGCATAGTCCTAATATTGTTTTAATAAACCCCCAACGTGATACTCTATGTTTAGGTTACATTTTTGTATTGCTCGGATTTCAGATTTTAGCTGCTAAGCAGATACATTTCTATCAAGGCCATGGAAAATCTGTATCTTGAGAGTTTGAGCAGGCTATTGCAGTAAAATCCTTGCACTACTTTATATCTCTATCTGTAAACCTTGACCCGCTTTATCGCTTCTATATCTCACGCTACCACTGTTGTGATAGCTTATCTGTGCATACATTAGGAATATGGAGATTTTAACCCCTGTTAGCTTTTGAGTGATAAGAGATGATCACTCTCAGTTGATGCACTTCTAAATCTGAATTGCGTGATAGTTTATTTATTTACTATGACAGTAACTTTAATATTTTCCTCTCCTCATTTATGGTCGTGTGTTGGCTAAGTCAGTTCTGCTACTAGAATATTTTTACTTTTGATTTATCTTAAAATTTTTTGGCCTCTGTGAATATTTTGGTTTTGATTTTGTTGGATGAAAACAATGAAAAGATCAGATCAATGGAAATCTGAGTTGGTTCTCTCTGATCATGCAGATTTACATTATTCAGTTGCTCAGCTTTGATTGTTGGAATTTTTTTCTCTCCAAATTAATCCCCCATAGTTTTCCCAGTGTCTCTCAGACCTTTTAGGATTATTAATGCATTAATGTGTTAGAGGTGTACAGTCTTCACATCATTTCCCCTTTAAGCATTTTTCAATTACTCTTATTTCATGCAGCTATTGCTGTGTGCCCTTAATTTCCATCTTAACTGCTGCTGGGAAACATAATATAGTTGCGTTCAACAAAACTGTACATGTATCCAGTATGAACACATGCACACAGACAGCAACAAAGATAATCCTCCTATGTGAATAACTCAAACATATTACTCTTGCATCAGGCCTCCTCCCTCCAACAGTACCGCAGTAGGGTCGGATCCTCTGCCAATCAGTCTCCAACTTCCCCTGTCTCCAATCAAGGCTTCTCACCTGGAGGCTCGCCTCAAGTAAGGCGTGTGAACCGAGGAGCTGCTGGCGAGCTCTGTATAAAACTTCACCGTCCCCTGCATCGTAGTTCTGTGGCTGCCTAGTGGGACCCTGTTGACCCCACGGCTGCTTTTTATTGTGTCGGCCTATTAGTCGATCTGGGCAGAGAAAATAGTAAAGCATGTCAGTTTATATCAAGCTCAAGTGAACCAGGCTATTTCTGTCCTGAGCTTAGTTCAGCTCAGTCAAGCTATTGCAACACAATGCTGATGTTTAGACATGTTGGAGATTTTGGATTTTGTATTCTTTCATTGTAAGTTTCCCATCACACAAGCCACCGTTAATAATGTTAATTACCATCGAGCTTTTCAAGCGCTGACATGACAAAAGATCCAGTTAAACATCCATCGTCGTGTCAAACATGCATTTTGGGAGAAAACGAAAGAACCGAATGCAAAGTCTATAGTTGCTTCTCTTGTGCCCAGATCTGACCCCTGAAACACAAAGTGTTGTTGATGTGTTGTGATGTAGCTGTGTCCTTGGCCCTGATGCTTCTGTGTTACTTGCGTTGTGTTCCAGTCCTAGTGTATTAGCCTCTGTGCTATAGCGTTTATGTGAATCACATCTTTGTGCTTTATTCGGGTTTTGCACAAGCTCAGGGATTTGAATTTGCGTAGAAGGGCAAATTGTGAATCCCTGTCTTAAGTGCTTTTGAGATGAAGCTGCTGATCGTTCCTATGGCTAAGTCTCAACAACCTGAACCTTGCTTGCAGGGTGGTGCTTTAAGATAAACTAAGCACACCCGAGATAAACATGGATCAGGGTTGTTAATCTGTCACAGATTCAGCATAAGCATTTGAGATTTAATTCCTCACTTCTTGTATTTTAATGAAAAATTTTAAAAAAACACATAAAAGGTCAAATTCAAGGTATGTATTTGCTTCTGCTGAATTGTAAGCGTCACTGTAAGCAAGTCACAGTGATGATATACGTTGTCTGCGTTTGTATATGTTTGTCCTGCCAGCAGCTTACTTAACTCTATTCCTTCTGGAGCTGAGGTGGCGTGGTCCGCACGCTGAACCACAACTGACAGGCTGTGTTCTTGATTATCCCGCTCGGCCCTGCGGGGACATCTGCAGCACACACAGATAATTTGGTTTTGAACCCGAGAAGCACGGGCTGAGAATATGATCCAATTACTTATTCATCAAGAGGCCATAGGAGAATTTCTTTTTCTGTTTCATTGAGGAGGCTCAAAGGAGAAATGTGAAGAGAATCACGTTTCCTTATCTCTACTTTTAGTGGGCAGCATGAGTATAACAATCTTTAGTGTGATGGCACATGAAATGCTTATGTGCTTATGCACTGTTTCATTTATCTATAGTGTATATTTAGTTATTTATTGCCCATAAAAAAAATCCAAGTCTTTTTTAAGTCTTCTGAAGAGGGGAAAATACTGACAAAGTGGCACTTGGGTATTTTTTACATAGCTGACTTACTGAAATATTTAGATCAAATTTCTTGTGATAACAAATGTATGTCTGATACACATCAATATTACAGCAAATACTGCAAGGTTTTGTACAGACTAGTTTATTTTACATTAATTATTGAAACAGAGGGCTACAGAATTCCTTTGTGGACGTCCACATGTTTGGTGTCTGAAACATCCTTTGGGAATGAAAATGTTTCTTCTCCTGTGTTTCTTTGGTGCCGCTTCTGTGTATATCCTCCCGCTTTTCCTGTCAATATTCATTCAGGCTGTGTAAATGTTTGAGTCTCTTTTGGTTTGTGTTTGTGTGAAAACACAGAGCACTGGACGCGTTCGCACACACACATATTTAACTCAAAAGAATCGCATTCCCAGATGTTTTGAGATTATTCAGCTGTTTGTTGTTTCAGTGTAGTGACTGATTTGACCGTACTCTTTCCATACCTTTTCTTATAGTTGTCTGTAAAGTGATGTGGCAAATTAGATCTTTTTTTGCTGATTTTGAAATGGAAGGAGCTAATTACCTTTTTTCTAATGTTAATGCATTATATTTACTTTTTAATTAACTGTGTAGTGACATATTGACGTATTGTGACTGTGATTTTGTTTATTTTCCTCAATGGAGTTTATGAAAATATAGTGATAGTAATAGAATTTAGTACTTTTTACTCATGCAGTCGATATATTTCTGTTGCCCAGACTGTTGCAGACAACAGTGGCTGGTTGAAGATTATTCATACTGTTCGTCTACATGAGGAGTTTCTACCTGCAGTTAAACAAACATATTTGTTCTGTCTCTTGTTGCAGCATAACTCCATACTGGGCAGCGTGTTTGCAGACTTCTATGACCAGCAGCTCCCATCCATTCAGGCCAGTGCGCTCTCACAACAGGTGCAGTCACGAAAAGCCTTTTACCTCACGTTATTACAGTGGCAGTAGAAAGCGCTTAGCTGTTCTGACATCCCTCTCTGCTGTGTGTGGCAGTTGGAGCAGTTCAACATGATGGAACCCCCCATCAGCTCTGATCAGACTTCCACCTTCAACTACTCCCAGGCACTGATGATGGGTTTGACTGGTGGCCACTGCAACCTACAAGACTCACAGCAGCTGGGCTACAGTAGCCATGGCAACATCCCCAACATCATTCTCACAGGTGCCGCTTCACCACATCGCGTGTGACACATCACGTAGCTTCTCACGTCTTACTACAAGTGGCTTGTTAAAGCACAGAGCTGTGAAATCTTATCTGCATCTTATGTATGAAGGATCAAGGCAGAATAAAGCTATTTCCTTTGTTTTGAATTGCCATCTTGTTTCTGTCTGTTCAGTGAGTGGCGAGTCTCCACCTAGCCTCCCTAAGGACCTGACAAGCTCACTGCCCACAGATATCAGCTTTGATGTTGACTCCCCGTTCCCGCTGGATGACCTCAAAATTGACCCACTGACACTTGATGGCCTGCACATGCTCAACGACCCAGACATGATCCTCGCTGACCCCGCCACAGAGGATGCATTTCGCCTCGACCGCCTCTAACCACCGTACAACATGTACATGCACAGGTGTGTGAATGCCATAAGCCTGGGTGGGGGGAGGGGGTGGTTGTCAAGATTTCTCCTCTGAGATGAAAAAATCAGGTGGGGTAAACATCTGGAGTATGATGCTAAAGGCCACAACTGGGTTTTAGCAGCGATCGCACACCAAGCAACTCAATCAACCTGCAAAAGAGCTTTTAAAAGAAAACACTATTGGAAGAGAATGCATCAAAATGTCTTTTGAAGACTGCTGCCAGGCTTCCTCCTCTTAGGCGTCATCACATTTTGATTTATTTCAAATACCTAGTTTTTACTTGAGGGAGCTTGATGAAAATACAATAAGGGCAGAAGAAGCCTGGTCCCGTATCTCTTTCAGTGACTAAGATAATGTCCCCAAAGCAAACCCTGAACGAACTCATCTGTGCAGAGTAGCTTGATGACTCAGAGGAAGCTCTATGCCATGCTGGTCATCATACATTCAGTATGGATATTAGTTTTGCTGCAATCCCCTTGTGCTTCATTAATGGAGCCAAGATATCTTTAGGAGATGCTAAACTTTCAACATAGTAAATAGCAGTCATCAGTTATGCATGATATCACAAATCACTGTGCATACTTGTTTTGCCTTAATAGCTTACATTTTTGGTTTCGATGCAAAGATGAGAAAAAGAAATCTCTGTTGTTTCAGAGGTGGCCTGGACTGCAGTTCAGTTCACATTACTGTAGTTGTACTTTTGAGGTATGCCAATCATTATCCACTACTTCATCCAGTGCCACTACAATGTCATTTAAGACATTCATTTACTAGTCAGATTCAATGGATAAATATATCTCTGTTAAGAAATGTTTACAGGCTTGTATTATTTTAGATTTTAAATGTACAGAATGTGATCAGATTTTGCGTAATAGTTTCTATGCAAAATTACAGTGATTGATTTGGGACTGTAGTACAAAGCAGAAAAAACAAACTTTCCGCAATTAAGGCAAATGTGTAGAATTCTTAGAGAACTGGTGCCATGTTCTGTTTATTGTACAAGTCGTTTTTCTTTCATAGTGGTGATGTGTGGAGGGATGAAAAGGCTTGGTGAGTGTGGCGTACAGTTGAAACTCTCCTACTCCCAAAGATGTGACCTCAGTGTAGTTGAGATATATATTTGTCCACACAATCAACAGCCTCCCTAACAGAACAGCGTTGCTGATACAACAAGAATGTATTTTGGTCACATAGTTACTGTTGGGTTGTTGCTGTGTTGTCATCCTCATTGCCTTTATGTAGGGTTGGACCAAAAATCGTTTACCTTTGATGTATGGTTTTGTTTTTTTCCTCGGCACCATGGTGACACTGGATATCAGCTTCTTTGTCATGTTCTTATTGTGTTTGCGTGTTATTGAATTGTTTTGTGTCTCTACAAACACTGGTTACGCATTGATATGGCTTCATGCATTTGCTCTAAAAATTCCTCCGTGACGTCAGCGTGTGTCTCAGTGATTAGATCATTTGAGTTCATTCACAGTTGTGCCCGTTGCATTAATACTGCACTTTATGCATTTACTTTACACCAACTATTAGAAATTATACACCAAACCCCCCTGTGACTGTTGTGTGCACTGGACCAGTTTGCCCTGTCTTTGATTAAGCTTGCCTTCTTGTAAAGAAAGAAAACACAAAAAACAAAAAAGGAATATGAAAAAAGTTCAAATTGAGATATTGTTCATAAACAGTCTAATTAGAAGAGCTGTTTCTACTTAGTCAGTGGGTATTTGGTTTACTGTCTACTGTTAGACAGGTACTCTTCCTTCATTTGGAAAACATTTGTATTTTGGGACATAATCAGAGATGTTGTCATCATGTTCCTGTGTTTCAGCACAGGAACATGATGATATGGTTTCTATTTGCAGCTTGGAGTAAATAGAACTAAACAAAATACATGTATAATTAATAACCTAGTACCAAGAGAGTTTGAGAGTTGAGAGTTTATTATCAATATATTTATACATTCAAATTTACAGGGCATATAATAATATGCTATCAGGACAGGCACAATCAGTGCCTGAGAAGTATTTTATGTAACCTATATATAAATTCTAATTAAAATGCCCATAAAATTAATTGATTAAGTGTGTGTGCGTGCGTGTGTGTGTGTGTGTGTGTGTGTGTGTGAGAGAGAGAGAGAGTGAGAGAGAGAGAGAGAGATTTTTCAACTTACCATCAATATTCCGCACTACGAAAAATACTATTTTCTAGTTGCTAAATTAGCTCACAAAGTGAGAATCGAATATATTTTCATAAATGTGATGATTGAATCAGCTGAAATTTAGTTGTGGTTTTTTTTAGTTATTCAATTGATTTGAATGTTTCTAACATTCGATGCAATGTTTTTTCTGTTGTATGAATTTATGATTGCATGACTTGCTGGAGATGTTTTTTTTCCCGTTATGGCTTGGGTTTTAGGATTTTATTTCCATTGCAAGTGTTTTGTTTTTTCTTGTGTTGTAAAATTGTCTTTTGTCTCTAAGTAACTGCTGCGTGAAGACTAAAAGCATCAGAAATAAGGTAACCAGCCTTTTATGCACATGTAGAAGCTGTTATTTAGTACTATGTTTTACACTGACATTTACAGTATGTGCTTTTTTCTGTTCAGTACCCAAAGGGTTTTAATATGTCTTGGTATAGACTTGCTTTGTATATTGATATTATTGGAACAATGTTTTTTGTGCTTTATGTGATATGATGTCAAAGTGAGAAAATGAACTGAGAAATACTCTGCTGCAATATATCATTGTGGCTCCAAATTCTCTGCTGGACCTCAGCCTTTGTACTGAGCCTGACATATTTGTAGGTCCAGTTTCTGTTTGGATATAGCTGAACTTTTTGTGGTCATGTAGATAGCTCTGACTGACGTGTCGCCTGTTACTGCCACCTTTTTATGCATCAGCGTTCAGGTATCCATTGGTGTTACACTGGTGTTTACAAAGACAAGAGTTTACAAAAGAGCAACGTATTTTATTTTTCGTCTTGAAATGTGTGAACTTCAGTTACATATACTGTATCTAAAATAAGACTACATATGAACCACTTGCATCATAGATTATGAATCAGTAATACAATGTCAATAGTACGTATATACAACATATTATAAGGATATATTAAATTTCATCAGGTTTTCAAGTTGTTGGAATTAATAACAAATTACTTATCTCTTTTTATTCTGAGGCCCTGAAAGCACTTTTCCTTTTACTTTATATTTTTATTCTTTCGAATTTTCTTCTCCAGAGAATTTCTCATTATCCACTACATAACCTCAGAGGTTCTCTAAAGAGAATAGGTACAATTTATACTTTATTAAAATTAGCTTTGTGGAAAATCTGTCATTACCATGGTTTATATTTTTATTATTTGATATATTGTTAGTTGAGCCAAAAGACAGAGTTCAAAGGAGCCATAAATGAGAGAAAACTGAAATATTTTATTTTCCTTAACACGTTCTCACTTTTGTTTTCAAAAATACTCTACTGTGGTTTGATTGATTTTGTTCCATTATCAACTTGTCAGTGCATTGTGTACATGGAACATCATTACTGAAACTTTTACAGCATTTCTTAAGGAGGTGTGACTGATACAGGTTGTCAACTACATTGGAAATCTCTTTTCTGCATGATACTGAATTTCAAAATATGTCAGAAAAGACTGTGACATGTGTTTTGCTTTTAATTACGTATTTTGTTTTACATTTGTTTTATAAAAGTGCTGTCAGACACTATTTTGTAGTAAATATGTAGTAGTATATACGTCTTGTCTTAAAAATAACAGACATACAGAAACTAATAACAGGAGAAATAGCAGATGCAAATACGGAAAAGTCAGGCCATGCATACTGTATGTAGACTGACTTTGTGACGTAACATGTTAAAATACAGAGTGAATCAGAAAGATGGCATGGAGTCATAATCATGTATGGTCACATGTGGGTTAAATCTATGAATCCATTTTGAGGACATCCCACTGCTGGTTCAAGCTTCACACAATGGCAGCTAAATTGTATATTATGATTATGATTATGTATGTTGTTTCTGAGTACAGTGATATGATACTATTAAAGCACTGCACGTGCATTTTACTGCCATGAAGGGGTGCATTGTGCTTATATAGTGCTCACAGCAACAGGACACATTATCTTCATAGAATATGCAAAATCTAGCATTCTGCAGCACAGCTTGGTAAAATGGTACTTTTTTTGAGTGAACCCTTTAAAAAATGACTTGCTCAAACCTTGTTCTACAGATTGTATGTTTTGAAATTTTCAAATTGGTCAAATGGGACCAAGGCAATCCAAGTTGGCTGTAAATGTGTGCTATATTTAAGATGAAATATGCTTCTGTTTGGACTGTACCTGATGTATTTTCCTTGTGTGAAGGCTTATGTCTTTGTATCTTTGCATTATTATTTGTAAATTAAATGAGAATAAATATATCTTAATAAGCAAAGATGGTTAATCGTATTTTGTCCTGAAATTAAAAACGCAAATCAGTCATTCCATCAAGTGCACATAACTGGCATTACAGTGTCACTACGCAGTGTCATGTCCAGCACTTCCCCTGTCCATATTATAACGTGAGTTTATAATATTTTGCATTTAGGATGAGTGCAAGAAAATTAAAAAAAAACCCACAATGACTTGCGTTAGATTTCTTTCTTTTTCACACTCGAAGTATTTAAACCACCCCTCTGGTGCAGCTATCCTGACTATACCCTAGTTTATAGAAGCTACAGGACTCCATCTAGTGGTTGAATCCTGTAACATTAAGTGGGCAGCATTCGTCTTCCATGATAATATAATTGTTGAACTGAACCAACATATCGATATAAAATATTTATTTCACAGTCTGCCTCCCCAAAACTGTATTTATGAGTAGTTGATCTTAAATTTTTGTAAGGAACATTTTGACCGTAGACCATATATTGTGAGGACATGTATTAAGAAAGTCAGAAAATCAATAGGAAACAAGTTTGCTTAATAATAATAATAATAATAATAATAATAACAATAATAATAGTAATAGTAACAATAATAATAATAATAATAATAATAATAATAATAATAATAATAATAATAATAATAATAATAATAATGATGATGATGATGGTGACGATGATAATACAGTATAGTCTTCTTCCTGTGTTTTTCTTTTTTTTTCTTCCTGTGTTGTTGCTTCGACGTTCTCTTGTCCGTGTGACGTCAGAGGTGCGTACACCGTATCCCAGCATGCAGCAGGAGGCCTTTGAGAGATCCAGCAGCTGGTAGTGAGTTGCTAGAGCGCCGAGTAGGCAGCCGCTAGCGGACTCATTTCCCACTTCCATGTGAGACAAACAGCCGTCTTACCTTCCAGGCGACAGTAAAATGTGCTGTTCGGACGCCTGACGTGTCGTCGCAGCGGCGTTTGAGTCATCATTGTCACCCGTTTTTTATTTTGGAGGATTCCTCCCTCCATCCCCCGAATCGCACCAAACAGGCAATGACAACGGTCTCAGCAACCCCGCTAGGATGAGTGCAGGAAAAAAACATAATAACTTGCGTTAGATTTCTTTCTTTTTCACACTCGAAGCATTTAAACCACCCCTCTGGTGCAGCTATTCTAACTATACCCTAGTTTATAGAAGCTACAGGACTCCATCTAGTGGTTGAATCCTGTAACATTAAGTGGGCGGCATTCGCCTTCCATGATAATATAATTATTGAACTGAACCAACATATCAATATTAAATATTTATTTCACAGTCTGCCTCCCCAAAACTGTATTTATGAGTAGTTGATCTTAAATTTTTGTAAAGAACATTTTGACCGTAGACCATATATTGTGAGGACATGTATTAAGAAAGTCAGAAAATCAATAGGAAACAAGTTTGCTTAATAATAATAATAATAACAATAATAATAATAACAATAATAATAACAACAACAATAGTAATAGTAATAGTAACAATAATAATAATAATAATAATAATAATAATAATAATAATAATAATAATAATAATAATAATAATGATGATGATGGTGACGATGATAATACAGTATAGTCCTCTTCCTGTGTTTTTCTTTTTTTTTCTTCCTGTGTTGTTGCTTCGACGTTCTCTTGTCCGTGTGACGTCAGAGGTGCGTACACCGTATCCCAGCATGCAGCAGGAGGCCTTTGAGAGATCCAGCAGCTGGTAGTGAGTTGCTAGAGCGCCGAGTAGGCAGCCGCTAGCGGACTCATTTCCCACTTCCATGTGAGACAAACAGCCGTCTTACCTTCCAGGCGACAGTAAAATGTGCTGTTCGGACGCCTGACGTGTCGTCGCAGCGGCGTTTGAGTCATCATTATCACCCGTTTTTTATTTTGGAGGATTCCTCCCTCCATCCCCCGAATCGCACCAAACAGGCAATGACAACGGTCTCAGCAACCCCGCAGCAGATGAGGGACCGGCTGCTGCAGGCCATCGACAGTCAGAGCAATGTGAGTAGCGTTGACACTAGCAGGCTAGCCAGCGACCGTTAGCTTGTTTACGCACAAGCCAGTTCACTTAACAACTGTCAGTCAGTTGTTTTGTTGTTGTCTTTGAAAGACGACTTGGATGAACAGTGTCTTCTTTATGAAACGCGAAGTTAAGCTCAGGTCTTGAGTTGACAGCTCATAAGCTCATTTAGCATTAGTGTTACCTTGGTTAGACAGTGGTCTGCCGTTAGCTGGGTCACATAGCATGCTAGCGGCTAGTCTAACACCGAAGCGGTTTTGAAGTGTTTAACAGTATAGGTGTACGGCTTACAGGCTTATTTTGAATACTGATTACAGCAACCAATTATATGTACGTCAACATAGTTAGCCAGTGTTGTTATAGGTTGTTTGTAAATACAAAGTTAACGAAAAGCTGCTAGCTTACGTTTAGCCCGAGACGTTGAAGCTACATTGTAGGAAATAGTCGGATCCATCTGAACTTAGTGAAATGCTAGCAGTAGCCAATTCTGATACACAGGTAAGACACTCAGACGGTGACTGTGTTGGTTGGCTTTGTTGTTTTTTTCTAGTTCTGGCGTTTTCACGTGCATCACTCTTGTTGAGAGAGTTGCTGCGAACAAGGTTCTCTGAGCTGACACATTGCCATCTTTACTTTTCAGTGTAGTCCTGTCGCTCTGAAGTGGGCTGTCAAGCTAATGTCTGCCAGGCTAATTTAAAAGCTAACGAAAATGTCCCTCACCCCTCAATGCACATGTTGCAGACACGATTCTGTACCGTTGGGTTTGTCCGAAGAGTCGTGTTTCTAGCATTTCATCAGTTTTTGAGTTGGGTAATCTTGTTGTAATAGCAGTGGCAATATTTTCATATATAATTAAAAGAGTTTCAATATATCATTTTACAATCACTGCTACTGTTAATGAAATAGTGTGGGCTATCATCAAATACTTGTTTTGTTTGTGCAATGTTTGTGTTTCTTCCCTGCAGATATGCAATATGGTGGTTGTATTGGAGGTGATTGCCTGTCTCGAAAAATATCCCATCACCAAAGAAGCACTTGAGGTAAGATATATATATATATATATATATATATATATATATATAGATAGATAGATAGATAGATAGATGGACACAAATTACTGTTTTAATATTGATTTGTTGCTACCCAATTTGTTTCCAACTCTTATTTGTATAGGAAACTCGACTGGGAAAACTGATCAATGACGTAAGGAAGAAGACCAAGGATGAAGACCTTGCAAAGCGTGCAAAAAAACTCTTAAGAAACTGGCAAAAGCTGATTGAACCCGGGTCAGCTGTGGCTGCAAGCACGCCTGGGTCTACCAATGGCAGTTCTCATCCCTGCAGAACAGATGCCTCTCCCCCTGACATTTCTACGCCAGGGAAGGGTGTCACTGAAGTCAAAATCAGAAATGATGTTCACAACACATACTCGCCAAAAGCTGAGAAATCAAGCAGTCGCAAGCGCCGAGCGGAGCACAGAGACAGTGGAGTGCACTTACCGGAGAAAATCTCTAAGATGTCTTCATATGATAACTCTGTATCACCACCACCCACCAATGGGATTGCAGGCAGTCCAGATGCCCTCCCTGACCAGGAAGTTGTCCCATCTCCTGACAGATTGCGAATAGAGCACCTTGATAATGATAAAATCAACAGAATTCCAGTAAACGCTGTCAAGCCTCGCCCCAGCTCCCCTGGAGTGGCCAAACTACCTAGCACTTCATCTTTGATCAAGGTTGCTGTGATGCAGCAACAGGCCAGATTAGATGAAGGAGGAGGAGGTGGCTATTATCAAGCCAAAAGTCCCCGTGGCTTCACTACCAGTCCAAGGAGTATGAAGCAAGACCCAGTGACCAAACGCTCGTCAGTATATGCACCCAAAGGAACGCCAGTCCCAAGCCCTTCCTCTAGGGACTCTCCCCTGTCTTTGTCTCAGCCTGTGTCCTCCCCAGCCCAACCATCTTACGATGACAAGCTGCCACATTCTTCTTATAGGTCCTCAATGCACTGGGCAAGTTCGTCAGAAGTCCCCTCTCATTGCTCATCACAAGACACATCTGCAACACTGGAATCCCCATCAGTCTCCCCTTCAGTTTCTCATTCCCAGCAGAACTCAGAATTACATAGACCGACAACAGAGGGAGCTGTGACTGGGTCTGATGACACAGATGGGTCAATGGCCCCCAACTCAGAGCATAAAAAGAGAAAGTACAGGTCTAGAGACTACTCTGTAAACTTAGATGGCCAGAAAATAGAGGACACGACTAAGCCTGTACGATTAAAAGAACGCAGACTCACATTTGACCCTGTCACAGGTCAGATCAAACCTCTAGTACAAAAAGAACCCTCTCAGTCAGAGGAAGCCCCCACTTCTGACCCCCCTGAGTCTAGGCAGAGAACTGAAAGCACTGTACAACAGCCTGTTGCCCCGGCCCCAGCCCCAGCCCCCTTCCCAGCCCCAGGCCCAGCCCCAGCCCCAGATCCCAGCCCTAACCCTTTCCACCAAACAAACTGGAAGGAGCTGTCCAGAAATGAAATCATCCAGTCCTACTTGAACCTTCAGAGCAATGTGCTCCACTCATCGGGGGTCCAGGCCCCCAGTGCACACTTTTTCATGTCAGAGTATTTGAAAAGGGAAGAACAGGAGACTAAGGAGTCAAGGAAGACGCATGTTTTGCAGACGGACATCTCAGTAGGGGATTTACCAGGCGTGAGCCGGCAGGTGACAGATGAGGACCTGGACAGGATACACACACAGCACTGGCAAGGGGTGAATGGTTGTTATGATACCAAGGGCATGTGGTATGATTGGACAGAGTGCATATCACTGGACCCTCATGGGGATGAAAGCAAATTGAACATCCTGCCATATGTTTTCCTAGACTGAGGGGTTTGGGACAGATGCTGACATTTTCCACTCCTCACTTTGTCTCTGTGTAGAGACAAGATAATTTGTGATTTTGTTTGTTCACTGTGAGTTTGGTAAAAAAAAAAAAAACAGGTCTGCTAAACTCCCCCATGCCTCCATCTTTCTGTGATAATCTGTTGAAATTTTGGTATGAAAAGAGTAAGGATTAAAAGAATAGTTGAGTTTCTAAAACCAAGGGCTGTTTCTGTTTCAATTTTTCAATTTGTCAAACTGAAAGCCACAGGAAGGATAAGGCTCTACCTGCAGAGCAACGGTACCAACACAGAGGGCCAAAAAGGAAGGCATGATTATTCTTTCTAACCAGAAATATTGTAATTGTGTGAATTTAATATTAATGTTCTGAATTCTGCCCCCGTTTTAGGGTCGTTGGGATAATACTGTCCTCTTCCTTTTACCTTCTGGCTTTCTAATGAGAAATTTCAATGTAACTATCAATGAGGGAAGGCTGGGGTTTAGCTGTCCTGTCCAGACAGCCATGTTGGTGCCCAGAAAAGGTGTTGATAGAGTTCATCTAGCACAGGTATAGCTGAACATCTCCAGAGTATGACATATTGGAGCATATTTGGCAGTTACAAGAAGCTTTATGTGAAATATAAAGAGTAAATTATAAAATTCGTAACATGTATTCATCTATTTATTTTTGACCAGTTCATTTTTTTTCCACTGTTTGCATCAGAATGTTGTCAGCCTCATCCCCTCTGCTAAAGGGGGCCTACAGAAGTTTTGCATGGTTTTTGTTTAAGATTGACCAAAGCATTTGGTTATCTACATTCCATATTCCACCCTCCATCCACTTTCTCTGTCTCATCAAATAAAATACTAAATTTGAACTTTACTACAGTAAATATATTTCCACCCACTAATTCTCTCCCAGGTCTAAAATGCTACAGAATGTTAAATCAGGTGGTGCTGATCATTATTCGCATTTATGGGAAAAAAAAACTAGGACATATTTACTTGCTGGAACTTTTTGTTTCCATATCTTTAAATATGTTTTTTTTTTTGCCTTCTGAAATTCCTTCACAATAGTTTTCAACAGCCTTAGTGAATGTAATTGAATAAGACCTCTTATGCACTTGTACATAAGTTGACAACTTGTTCATATTCATTTCATCGCCGCCTTGATTGAAGTGTGAATAGTGACTGAGCATCCAGGAGATACAGATCTGTGCCCATAGTTAATCTGATACATTTAAAGTTCTTTCAGCCACTGTCTAGAGTTTAGAAAAATATGTCATTAGGTAGGATTTATTCTGCTTCCATATACTTGCATACCGTATGTCAAACAAAAGGGAGTGAGAGAAAGCTGTGTGCAACATGTGTATCATATTTTTGGTGACAGCTAATTATGCGACAGCTTCATTTTTTATTTAGTACTCATCAGTCATTACCACTTTTTCTAACATGATTCGAATAATTATTGGCTTTTATTTTTGCATCCTCCTCGTTCATTCTGTCAGTCACTCATCCCTACCAATGTGCCTTGGTAAATGGTTAATCTGGATTTGCTTCTGCAGTAAACACGCCTGTCTGTGGAGCTGGGTTT
Source organism: Trinectes maculatus (assembly GCA_016785345.1). Lineage (NCBI taxonomy): Eukaryota > Metazoa > Chordata > Actinopteri > Pleuronectiformes > Achiridae > Trinectes > Trinectes maculatus. The sequence continues at coordinate 162,872 of JAFBJQ010001025.1, forward strand.
ATGTGCAGGAACTCAAATCCCATGATCAATATGATGCTGGTATATGCACCGTTTCTGTAAACTTGTTGTACACATTGGTCTAGCAAGGGTGAAGCTGCAGACAATGAGAAACTGCACAACAACACAGCTGGCAATAAAGGAAAAGTGCTACAACTGGTTGATAAGAATCTGTTTTCTGGAGTTTTGACTGGGCCATCTTTATTTGTTCAGTGTTTACCATCTCTCAATTGTTTGAAAAATAAAATGATCTAAATTAAATGTTTAGTCAAATGACTGGTGGGTCTTTTAGAGTGTGATTGTCCTCAACAATTGACGTCACCTTAAATGAACCCTAACCCTGTTAAACTGAATGGTCAATCTCTGCTTTGTTCACATCAGAGTTTTGTTTTGAGCTTTGTTGAACATACCCAGTTCATCCATGTGGGGGTGCACGTAATCCACTCACCTCCGCCGTCAGCATCAGGATGTGATGTAAGAGCAGTGCGTTACGAGTAATTTCTGCTCACTGGGAATAACTGGATAAAGCTTGTCATTTGCGAAGGCAAAAACAGACTATTAAAATAATATATTGCTAGAGTATGATGATGATTCTGATCATCTTCCATTTGTGGAAGTTGTCTAGGTATACAAACTGCTTAAGTGTGTTCTTTTTTATTATTTTCACTATTGGCTTCAGCTGAGATTGTGTATGGGTTTTTACATGTTTTGATATTTGACATGTTTGATCATCTCTGAGGTATCATAGTGACATCACTCCCTGCCATGACTCAGAGGGCTGGCCTCATAGTGTTGCAGTTAGATGAGTAACAGGCTTCCCATTGGGTCAATTGACTCTGAATCAGCTCCACACACCTGGATGACGTCACTACCTGCCATATAAACACAAAGATATACAGCTGTGTTTACGACCAGACATGTTGTCAGAGGCTGAGGAGAAGCACCTGGCCTTACGTCATTGTTACCTCACTGAGATTTTATCTCCCATCTTGTCTGGCTGAGAAACAAATCATCAATAGTAAAGCAAGTATACTTAGAAGAGTTAGAACTACATCAGTTGCTTTTATTATTTCAAAAATAGTAGTTTTCAAGATGTCAGGAAATATATGCTAAAATATATTCCCTGATCACACAGTGTAACAAATCAGTTATAAGACTTAATTTTAGCCCTAGTGAATATTGAAAATGGGACAATGCTGTTGGCAGTTGGCAGAAAAACAACTGACCACACTCCTTTTTGAAGAAGATACATAACGTCTATGGGTGCTGGGGATTAGAGGACATTCTTTCAGTATTTAATTCTGGGACTTTCTCCTCTTTTTGATTTCCAGCTCTTAATCTCATAGTCAGATGTTCCCTAACCTCAAACATGCGTTGGCTCATATGAACACCCAATTCCATGTCCAACACAAACCCTCAGTTTGGTGCTGAGGTAGAATTGTCCATAGAACCAGATTATCCAGTTTCATACTCTGGAAAGATCTGGAGCTTTAAGGATGACACTGTTGTCCATAACCAGATAATAGCTTCTTGGGATAAACAGCTGGGTTCGTGTCACAGTAAATCTGACTTCCTGTTAAAAATCATATGTATGTGTTGACACAAGAGGCTTCATTTCTATAAATTCATTTCTATAAACCAACCATGTCACTGTTGTTTACTTGTGTGCAACATCTTACCACTAACTGTTATCCTGGCTGAGGATGCTCACACGTTTGTGTTTACATTTGTAAAGTTGTGAACCTGGGGTTAAATTACATCACGTGTCATTAACACGTACAAAAGGAAACAGGATGTTGTCCCACAGTTTTACAAATCCTGACAAGTTGTATGTGTTATCTAAATCTGCACAGCAGCGACATTACGTCACCTCACTGGCTCATTGTGCTTAGTCCCTGAAAACTTTTTCTTTCTTTTTTTTTTTAAAACTGACCATGACTCAAAAAACCGCGACAACTCGTCTGGTCCACTGCTCGTCTGGAATGCAGGGTGGGACCCGTGGATCACTCCCACCATTCAGGAATTTGGGAAGTTTCCTTCCATATAAGGAGTTTTTGATATCAATCGCGACCTGTGGAAGAGCGAGGGAGAGGCGGAGCCTAGGGTCGATTAGCGAAGTGTGTAACCAAAGAGTATTCAGGAGATGCAAGAGAAGTGATGTCTGCGTACTTCCCTCAGCCCTCAAGTCCTAATAACAGGAATGAACGATTTGACTCTCTGTCTCATCAGTCTCATCAAATCAATATGATCAATCACTTCATCTGAATTTAATCTAAAAACTTTGTCTTTGCATTGGCAAGAAGTACAAAAATAAATTATAGACAAACAAATATAGAAATAAGGGTTGTATCTGTCTATGTGTATATCTATCATAACAAAGGGCATATCTTGTCACCCCTTGTTGCTGCAATGTGTAGGTGAGAAGTATATGATGTGTTGTTTACCACTGAATCACAAGTTTAGTCAATTTAGGTTATAATTGTTGACTATGCACTATGCAAAACTGTGTTTTGTTCATAAAAAAGCAAAGTAGAAAAACAAAATAAAGAAAATCAGAAGACATGCTCTTTTGTGTGTTTCTTCTGGGTCACCTGAGAATGATCTAACCCTCCCTTATTTTATTTTTTTAAAAAGCAGGATATATTATTCATTAAGTATACATAAACTTTTTCCCCAAATCACACTTTGATAAGTACGGAAGAGGATTGTGACTGAATTCTGACTTTGAAGTCAGAATTCTGACTTTTTTCTCAGAATTCTGACTTTTTTCTCAGAAATTCTAAATTCTGAATTCTGAGAAAAAAGTCAGAGCTCACTTTTTTTTGAACAGTGGCCCTGATCCTCTTCCGTAGATAAGAAGCCTTCCTCAGCCGTATTGTCTCGGTGATCAGCAGTGAACTCTCTTGACTCCGCACTGCGTCATCTTTGACAGAAACCGTGGGAGCGCTCTAATTGGCGGCCGTAAAGGAGAGAGGAAGTATTTAGCTCCGAGCGACGTTTCATTGGAAGAGAAAGTCGAAGATAAGTTTTTATTCTCAAGTCAACTTCTCCTCGTCCTCCCGTTAGAAAAAAAAACACAACTCTGTGAACATGGCCGCCTTCAACAGAGGTCCTGCCTACGGATATTCTGCGGAAGTTAAAAACAAGGTAGGTGTGCGTGTTTGTAAAAATCCTATAAAGTTTGTACAAAAAGTATTTAACTTTTCCTTCGCGTCATCCGCCAGTTGCTGGCATCGTAGTCACCTGGCCTCCATTTTGATAAGTGCGCGTAGAGGTAGAAAGGTAGTCAGAGTCGGATAAAAAAAAAAACACAACGTCAGCAGAGACGTAGTGTTTTCAAACACGAAACTAACTTCATCATGTCCTCAGTACTTTCTCGCAGTGTCGTTGCGAGGTGTACGTCTGTGTTCCCCCGGAGCTGGGTTTTGATTTTCCCGTGCACGGTACTAGCTTAAAAATCAGACCATGGGCGTTGTCCTTGCTGGCACAGAAACACGTCGTTGTGGCTAAATAGTTATTCCCGTTTCCAGCGTTTTCTATTCAGCTGCTGCTTTTCCCTACGTTGTTTCCCGCACTAGCAAATAATGTAAATCGCCTACAGGTCCCTGGATCCTGGATTGGATGCCATGCATCCATCATCCAACCATTCTCACAATCATACTACGTGTTTATTATCCCTATGAAATGTTAGAGGACTGCTTTAACGTTCCATCAAGTCAAAGTCTATAAAAGTTTTAATTTTTTACTTCAGTATTATTTTTGTGTAGGCTCCATTCACTCAACCCCCCCCAGTGTCTTTCCCTGATATTGTGTTTCCCTGATGAGGAAAGCTCTTTGTTTATTTTGACCTGTCTGCACACACGGATCCACTTAAAATACCAGGGCTGATGCTGGAGATAAATCTCCTGACCCAGCACGCTGCTTAACCTTGACAGCTTTCCCTCATTAATAAACAAATGAATGTGGTGCAGCTGAGCTGTGTGACACTCCGGTCCCTCCGCCCTCCCTTTTCTCCTAGTTTAATTTGCAGAAAACTGAAGCTCTTTGTCACCTTCAGCTGATTTTTTTTTTTTTTGGTTGTTTTTTTTTTGGTCTGCATTCCTGATCTGTGACCTTGTATGGGAGAGAAAGGGTCACGTCCCCTCCCTAAATCTCCACACAACAACATGTGCCGTAAAGAAAACATGCAGATTTCCTGTGTGTTACCTTGAAGGGGGGTGGGGGTTTACCGAGATGCCAACTTGAGTGGTATTTCCTGCCACCTCTATGAAATGTCCGGTATTTAAGGATTTACTCTCCTCCTTCCTCTTTTTCCTTCCCTTTTAAAAACTCATAGCCACCGGTGTCTTCACCGCACCAGTGAAGATGCTTGAGTGCAGCTTTCTTTGAGTCTGTGTTCATTCATTGGTCCAGCATCAACAGCATCTTCTCTCCGTGGATTAAATTCCTTGCGCTCAGCAGCTCGTGTCTGCAAATTACGTCTGTAGAATTCTCTGTGGGCAATTAAAATGGCCAGTGTTGTTTTTTAATATGGGGATAACTGAATGAAAGGAAATGTAATTACAAGACAGAAATTCCTTTAGAGCACAACCAGCTGTGAGCTGAGTGCAGGCTAATGTCTATGTATATAGTAGGCTAAGCTCTGTGGTCTCTCACTGCCCTGTGGGAACAGGGGGAGATTGTTAGCAGGTCGATAGTTTGCACGCAACCCATTCGACACCTTATCCATGACGCGAGGAGAGGACGCATACATCCCATGATGTTTTCTGTTTTTTTTTTTAATTCCCATTTCTGCTTTTCAGCATGGCTCACAACACGCTGAACTGTTGTTTCCGTGATCATAAAGCTCCTACTAAATGGACTTGTTAATATTGTCTCACACTTTGGTCATTCACCCCACACAAACCTATAAATCAAAGTAACACCTAAACAGTGACACCCTCACTACAAAGTCAATCTTTGTGCCACGTTAAGCCCTGTAAAACTCACCCTCACTTCACCCCCACCTTTTTCAGCAACAGCCTTCTTGTGCAGTATGTAGCAGTTTACTAAACAGGATATCCTTGTGTGTATTTGCTTGTGTATGTGTGTGTTTTTGTGAAGTTGCGTCAGTGTCACCTTTATTTACGAGGGCTGAATAAGACAAAACCTTCTCTGTAGACATAGCAAACTGTGGTGAACATAAAACACGATTTCATGCAGTCATAATGTAAGCCTGAGGGCCAGTGTTAACATATGGTTATATATTTACACTCCATTCTGTCAGTCGGTTGTAGACAGAGCTTTGTTATCAGTATCTTTATTTTATATTTATTATCTATCGAGGCTTTTGTGCAAGTGTAGGCAGAAAGCAAGAAGTAATGAGACCAGGGTTATCTGTGTGAATGTTTGTCATTTAACAATTGAGCTTCTACATACTGTGGCTGCTTGTGGTACACGTGACCTTTCACCTCCATCCCCAACCAGATCGCACAGAAGTATGACCCCCAGAGAGAAGAGGAGCTGAGAATATGGATTGAAGATATCACAGGCTCTTCCATCGGCTCTGACTTTCAGAAGGGCCTGAAAAATGGGATCATTCTGTGCGAGTAAGTGATGATTGTCAGTTGACAGTCGAGCTTGGATCAGGTTTTCTCATGTGTACTGCTGTTTAAGGGAATTCAGATATATTCCTCCTTTTCTCTCTGCTTCGCTGCCACAGACTTATCAACAAACTTCAACCAGGCTCGGTGAAAAAGATCAACAAGTCAGCGTTGAACTGGCATCAGGTGAGTTAGCTGATGATACATGCTTTAACCACGGCAAACGTTTCCTCATGACATCACTTTGCTCGTCATTGACGTTTCTAATTCCACGGTTGGAGGTTTTTATTTGTTGTTAACAAACAGCTCCTTTCACTGTTGTGAACGTCAACAATGATGAATCATGCTGAGTAATTGTTATATTTACTTGTTCAGTGTTGCAAGCGTCTTTCAAAAACAAGTTTTATTTTACTGACGTGCAACGAGTAACTATAAAAACAATTTTTTATTTGACACTGCATCACATCAGTAACAAAAAAATATTAGATGTTTGCAAACAGAAAAATCATGACTGTCATAAGTCCTGTACAAACACTGATCTTTTGCTGATCAAATTTAATTTGGCATGGATTTAGCTGGAGAATCTGACAAACTTCATCAAAGCCATCACATCTTATGGCCTGAAGCCTCATGACATCTTCGAAGCCAGCGATCTGTTTGAGAACGGCAACATGACACAGGTCCAGACAACGCTACTTGCACTGGCCAGCATGGTGAGTCTATTAAATGAGACACAAGCACACTTGTGCTGAAAGTAATGTGTTTAACTCTAATTTATTTATTTTTTTGTAAATCCACCATGACATCATTCTACATTGTATATTCTATTAAGGCCAAGACCAAGGGCTGCAACACACGGGACATCGGGGTGAAGTACGCTGACAAGCAAGAGAGGATGTTTGATGAGGAGAAGATGAAGGCTGGACAGTGCGTCATTGGCCTACAGGTACATTATGTTTGAAGACTGCTGGGCTAACAGCAGGGTTTAAAATATCACATCACAGGACTAAAGTTTATGTTGGTACAGATCTGTGCTGTGATACTCAAGCCAGTGGAAGACAGAATCAACCAGAGTGACAAAAACCTTTTAATAGATGAAGGAAAAATGAAATGAGTTGTGAGATGGTACTGCACAGAATTCAACTGATGTCTTTGCCTGGGCCTGACAGAGGTGAAACACTTGTTGTGTTTGGAAGGCAGAGCTCACTTCTGCATGTGGTGAATCTGTTGCGAAACCAGACTTGTCAAGATCCCATATCAGCCATAGCATTCCTCCATGTAAAAGCTGCTCATTGTTCTCACACCAGCTATGTTTTGTTATTGTTTCTGTCACCACTTAAGATGTCAGGTGGAAATGAGACTACCTACACACTAAGGATAGGTCACAATACAGTTTACTGTTTATAATGAAGTGATGGGCGACAGATACTTTAAAAACTATGTTTGTTAAAATTACTGTTTGTGTTTCAACCAGCTTGCTGCACTGACATAATAATGGTCTTTGCATTGTCTGAGGTCATAATAGTTCAAAGCTTTACAATGGATTTTTTTTTTCCAGATGGGGACAAACAAGTGTGCCAACCAGGCAGGTATGAATGCATATGGCACCAGGAGGCATTTGTATGACCCCAAAGTTCAGATCCAGCCCCCCATGGACAACACAACCATCAGTCTGCAAATGGGTACCAACAAGGGCGCAAGCCAGGTACTGCAGCACGTTCGCAACTTTTTTTAAAAAATTCATCATAACAGGATTACAATGGAAACAAGCCTCAGGGAATCAGTCATTTCCCGTCCTCTCACTGCAGTAACTTGTTGTGTTCAGTCTTGTAGACAGTTGTAAACTCTTGTTTTATCAACAGCAGATCAAAACTGGGCTCAGCTGAACTATTACTTTGTTTATAACTTCCTAATGCCAGTGCGGCAAAAGATCATATAACATGGTAGGGAAAAAATGTAAGTAAACATGTTCCTAATTTTCTTGTTCCAATGTCTTAACTGTAGGCTGGGATGACAGCTCCAGGTACAAGGCGTGCCATTTACGACAAGAAGCTGGGCACAGACAAGTGTGACAACACCACCATGTCCCTGCAGATGGGCTATAGCCAGGGAGCCAACCAGAGTGGCCAGAACTTTGGTCTGGGTCGGCAGATCTATGACGCCAAGTACTGTCCCAAAGCTGATGATGCAGGTAATCAAAATGGGGCAGGGGGTGTCAACTACATCCCTGATTACCAAGATGAGGGTTACCAAGGCTACCAGGAAGAAGAGCAAGTGTACCAGGACGATGGGACAGATTACTAGGAGGAAAGAGAGAGCTGAGGATGGGAAGGAGAGAATGTATAATGGAGGCATGTTTTGTTAGAAAACCTCAAGGCAGATGGTTTATTTTTATATCCATGGGGTGTTAGGCCTTTTTGGCTCACATCCTTTTAGTATTGTATGAACTCTTTTTAAAGCCCTGTTCGTGCAAAACCAGTGTCACACATATCATGTTGAACTGTATTTCTGTGATTTCTTTTATTGGTATTTTAAGTGACCACAACAATCAGTGTATTTGGCTTCGATAGATTTCTATCCCAGGGATTTTTTTTTAATGGTGCCAAAGCCCCAGTGTGCCTTTTTTATACGGATTTTGCTGATTCAGTTGCATTAAGGGACATTCCTTTTATTTCTTTAACAATTAGGCAACTCGTGTTACTATGACCGAAAAGCACACACGTGTGTATATCTGTAATAGCTGTATCATCTCTATAAAAAGTAATTTCTGTGAATGAACATGCACATTTGTTTGTTACTTCAATATCTTTCTAATCCCTTCAGTATTGGTCATTGACATGCATAGACAGTACAAAAAGACATAAGGGAATAAAATGTTGAAAGAAAATCATCGGTTTATCATTTTATATTCTGTCTGTTCACACTCATTCAAATTTTTTCCTTTCTTTAATTGAGTACCTGTTTTCTTTGTTTCCATAACCAGTTGGACTGGAGTTAAGCATGTTTTCTTTGGATTACAGACCTGTGCGGTGGGGGAGTAGATAAAATAATACTCAAGTGAAGTTTTAACATTCCAAGCAAGAATGTTTCAGTGAATCATTCCTATATATTGGTTGATATGCAAACCAATTATGATAATATTTGATCATTAAGATTATTATTTATGCTTATTTGTGATTTTAAATGGGGGCTATTTGTACCTTGACTTTGAATAACATTTGTTTTGGACTATAGTTTTTCCTCTGGAATCATTTTTATGCCAATGGGAAAATGTTGGAATTGAGAACTAAGTTTTGTGAACACAGTGTAATAAAAGATGTGTATTCCTAATCTGATGTTGTTTGGTTTTTAAAATGATTCGCAAAAATACACAAATAGACCTCTGACAAAAAAGTAGAAATAAGTAGAAGTGTGACTCTCGAGGGCTACTGAATCAGGAAGATAATAAATGGAGGCATGTTTCAGAGAATTTATGAAATGATGCCTGATGAAATGACAAATCTACACAGGCAGGAAGTGTCATGGAGGACTAGCTCTGTGCAGTCCATGTTACAACACGTCTACTGCACACAGTTGCATAATGCTGCAGGTCTCTTACAAAAGTGTGGCCCAACAATAAGCATGTAATGCACATGTGAAACGTCATTAATGGAATAAGACTTAATTATTGTGTATATACGGTATGTACATAGCCGAGCCCACATGAGCAAATACTTTCAACCCACATCCTAAATGCAGAGTGTAGAATATCCACATTTACATAATATTACAGAGTGCAAGGAAAAAGAAAGTTTTAAATCAACTCCACAATGAAATTAAGCAACACTTGTAGATCACAGACTTAAAAAACTCAGAATGAATATTATATAGGAAATAGGATATATTGTGACTTTGGTTAATACAATTCAAAGTGTCTGAGGGATTAGATAACAACTGTTGCAGTGTGGAGATATTGGAAAAGAATCTAGGACCTTTGACCTCGAAACCAGTTTGCACAAATAGAGGCATACTCATTCTCAGTGGTGGAGGATAAAATAATATCTTTTGCAATCACATCTATGTTCAAACCAAACATACAAATCATGAACAGTTTATTTGATTCCCTTCTGTTTCGCCTCCTCCTGAGGTGCAGTAAGTGAGACTCTGTTAAACCGTGATTTAAAGGGACATAATAAAAACAGGACACGTTGATAGAAACTTGACCCTGCTCAGAAAATGGAGTTATGGTGCAACAGCAACACCTGCCGTCCACAGTCCAGAATGACACCGGAAGACAGCGCCGGATGTTCGTCCCAAGTCGCGCGATATCAGACCTGACGCGACTTGGGCTTGTTCTTTTTCCACCGGAATATCAGGCAAGATGGTAGGTGCTCAACCGACCGAGTAGCCTCTGAAATTGTAATCTGCGTACATCTGATCTTTAAAGTTAATAATAAACATATCTAGCTATGCCACCCGTCAGTCACACCATTCCACTGTCCGTTCATTAAAATATTGTGGCACAAACCGTCGGATAAACATGTAGGCTCTGTGTTAGCCTGAGCAATGGCCCGCTGAGGCTAAGCTAACTCAGTCGTTCTGTAGCATCTGTAGTAGAAGTCAAGCATGAACCGCCTTTCTAATGCTCTGTAGTGTCATTGTGAGAGTTAACACTCTGTCCAGTATGTGTATACCGGTGACACGGCGCAGTCTTAGACTAAGCTATCTTTCTCTGTTGTGAATGCTAACCGTGTAAGCTACGTATCAACCAGGAACGCTGTCTTATTTCCCTCAGGCGGATGCAGACATCAAGAAGAAGCGTACCTTCAGGAAGTTCACCTTCAGAGGTGTGGACCTGGACCAGCTTCTGGACATGTCCTAGTAAGTGATACAGTTACACTAATATTCCTTATTTGAAAAATGTGCAGATATTCACAGAAATAGCAGGGTGAGGTTTGGGATATGAATCTCCAATTTAAAATCTGAAACTAGGAATTGCATCCTGTCAATCTGTTTTGCTCATGTGTTAAGGTGTCAGCATATTGACTAGTTATAAATGCTTTTGTTTATGATAGAGACAGACCAATATTTGCATTAAGTGGAACTTGTAGACCAGGATGTCTTCGTTCACAGCTACACAAACAAGCAATAATAACCCTGCATCTGACAAAGGAATTTAAGTTTTTGTGTTTTATTGATGGCAGTGTCTGTTTGCACTCTGTAGTGAGCAGCTGATGCAGTTGTACTGTGCCCGTCAAAGGAGGAGGCTGAACCGTGGACTGCGCCGTAAGCAGCAGTCCCTCCTGAAGCGCCTGCGCAAGGCAAAGAAGGAGGCTCCCCCCATGGAGAAACCAGAGGTGGTAAAGACCCATCTGAGGGATATGGTCATCCTGCCTGAGATGGTTGGGTCAATGGTTGGAGTGTACAACGGCAAAACTTTCAACCAGGTTGAAATTAAGGTGAGGTTCTGTTAGAAGGGGGCAATGTCATCATCATCATCGGGCAGTTCTCACATTTCATCCAAAGTACACCAACGATTGTTAACCTATTTGACCTGTAACCTTTAAAGTCAAAGCTCATACAGTCAGTTGGAGTTGTTCTTGTTTCTCAGTGCATTCTTGCTATCAGGCATAATTACAAGTGGCAATAGTTACATCGTTGAGGCATGGTTGAGTGGATGTTGCACATGACTTGGCATGTAAATCTCATTCTATACAAATAAGACATGATGTGCTGCTGTAGTGCTATTCTGTATATGTAATAGTGCAGAAGAAAATCTTTGTCAAATTACTCAGTTACGTTTTCCCTGCGTGTGCTTGTGTTTTTAGCCTGTTGTCTCATTCATTACACTGGAATGTCCACACAGGAAATGTCAAATTTCAGTGTAAATCTCAGTGTACAAATTCTAAATCAGAAAGGCAGTGTGCTGCACATTCTGGCCATGTAATAGAAAAGTTATAATATGATGGGCTTTAAACATAAGGTGCTGCAGAATTAGGGCAAACTTTGCCAGCAGGACGCTGCATGGTGTCAGTCAGTAAATTTGCTTGAGTCCTCCCCTTTCTTTTTACAAACAGCATTTTCTTGGTACTTATATTTTGCTGTTTTGCCTCTCCACAGCCTGAGATGTGCGGCCACTACCTGGGTGAGTTCTCCATCACCTACAAGCCAGTCAAGCACGGTCGCCCTGGTATTGGAGCCACACACTCTTCTCGTTTCATCCCCCTGAAGTAGAATGGATGTATTCTTTGTATAAATAAAAACAAATGTGCGCCCCACACAACGTGTCTGTTTTGATTCATTCTGCATGATGTCTCAAAATGAAAATAAACTGCATGTGTACAAGGTCTCATCTACAAGCTTGGGTTTTTAACCTGTCATAATGTGTTTTGACAAGTGGTTGCTGCTATAGTAGTATTTGTATGTGTTTTTTACAGAAAGGTTTGTTTTTATACAGGGTACAGAACAATTTGCAGCTTCAGATCATAGCAGTTTTGTGGCCTAGGGTGGTAGTTTTATATGTATATATATATGTATATATATCCTGGTTTCCTTTATATGCTTAATGTGGTTAGTTAAACGTTTACCAGAGAGACCATATAAATCTGGGTACAATCTAAGCTAGTGTTTTAAATGGTTGGAACCAAAGTGTGAAGTGTACTCGTGTGTCCTGAGTCATGAGTCCGTTCTGCCACATGCTGCGCAGCTCTGACCATCGCAAACGCCTCAGCATAGCTGCGGTGCTTCGCTAAAAACCTTCCGGTGTGCTCGCTAGCCAAAGTCAAGGTTCCCCATTTCGATTCGAACGCCAGCAACATTTTGTGTGTGGCCACCCTGGGCCATGGATACAACCTTTAGCAGCTGTAAAACCTGTTTATTGACACCAAGCTAATTCAGCCCAGAGCCTGGTTAAAGAAACAGGGGCCAGATTGGTAAGCATTTTCTTTCATTTTAACCGGTTTCATAGGGACGGTCGTCTGAGCGTCTGTTTCTTCCCCCCACATAGAAAACAAGGAACCGTTAGCTCGTGGCTAGATAGCATTATTTAGCTTGGTTAGCGGTAGGTGGCTAGTTAGCTCGAGAGCGAAAATGACAGTAGAGAACTGTCATATCAAAATGTTGGCAAGGGAGCTTGAAACAATACAGACACGACCTCACAACTGTCGTTGTCTTCCAGCTTATGGTTGTGTAATTCACTGCCACTCGGTACGATCGTGTCGTTAAAGGTGCTAACACAAATGGTTTTGCCGGTGTTTTCCCCGTGTCACTGAATAGTTGAAATCCGAGAACAAAGATCTGTTGTAGGCTAGCTAACTGTTAACACTAACGGATTTAGTATTTTTGTACGTGACCTGTTCCCCACCCTGAGAAGTAAAGGCTTTCGAAAAACCAACGGAGCCAAACGGGGCCTTTCCCTGTATAACGTTCCAAGGTGCTGAGTAATTATTTCCATTTTAACCTATTTTACTTGGTAACACATTATACTGGGTTAAATTTTAATGGTCAGGGCATTTTTGTGTCCTTTGACGAGATACACCTCAGTGTCTGCCTTAACACCAACAACGCTCATATGAGATCATATGATTTTTCTCAATACGTCCTGTGTTAATCAGACTGATCCTCGTCCACAATGGACTATAAAAGATGGCATGTGGAATATTGCCTGGATACCTGCAGCTCTTCTGGGGGGAAAATATATAGTTTTTCAGGAGAGATTTAACAGGAATCATTAATTTGCCCTGTTTTAATATCCAAAGCTGTATGTTTCTGAAAAGTGGAGCCTTATGAATTATGTGTTTTTCTTCTTCCTCATCTCAATCTCTGTGTTTTAATTTGTCGATTGATGTCAAACAATTATTGTAAAGCTGTCAGAAATGCAACAGTATGTTTTCACAGTGAGGAGTTGCTCTCTGTCATAAGGGTCAACTCCATTTGTTGTGGTCTATTTATAAATTGTGAACGATATTAGTTCTGATCTGTGTTTGTGGCTTACAGAATCAGCGAGGCACGTTGACCGGTGAATGCATAGAGTCAAGAGGGTCAAACTTTGTGACAATAAAGAGGGTATCTGGAAAAGGTAATGTTGTAGGATGGATGAAAACATTCCAACCAGTTTTAAATTCGAGGAATATATAAGTTAACATTTCGTTATGAATGTCAACCACCAGCTGCGTGACAGTGAGCATGATGGCTGTGGACGGCCTTTCAGACAGCACAGAGGTGGTGGAGATGGAGGATGTCCCATCTCAGTTCTTTGTGGAGAAACACTCTTGGGAGGGCCTCCGTGACATAATCCACTGTAGCAGGAAGTACTCTGGCATGATCGCTAACAAGGCCCCCCATGACTTCCAGTTTGTGCAGAAGAAGGATGAGAATGGACCTCACTCTCACCGGTTGTACTACCTCGGTAAGCTGATTGATGATACAACAGAAACCCCCTGTATCAGCATGTGATTTCTGTTTTCTGTACTCAACTTATGTTTTCCTGCTGTAGGCAGCAGAATATGATCGCCTCATGACATTATCAGTCACCGTGTTAATTTTCTCTTTCAGTCAGAACAGGATTTTTTTTTTCATTTGTCGTCTTTGTTTCTTTTCTATGTGTGTCCCATGTCTATGCAGGAATGCCTTACGGTAGCAGAGAGAATTCATTACTCTACTCAGAAATCCCCAAGAAGATCCGTAAAGAGGCCCTCTTAGTGTTGTCATGGAAACAGATGCTGGATCACTTCCAGGTAAATTCCGCCTCTCTTCCTGTTTGTGCCAGTAAAATACAGAGCAGGGAGTGTGTGTTTTATATTATATAGTTTCTTCTTTCTTTACGGTCTTCCTAGGCTACACCTCACCAGGGGGCCTACTCTCGAGAGGAGGAGTTACTGAGAGAACGTAAACGTTTGGGAGCATTCGGTATCACCTCCTATGACTACCATGCTCAGACAGGCCTATTCCTCTTTCAGGCCAGCAATAGCCTCTTCTATTGTCAGGATGGAGGCAACAATGGCTTCATTGTGAGTACACTGACAATTTCTGAATGACAGCTGTCTATTTTTAGGGCCATTACTATAGTATAAGGATAAACTCTGTGGGGATTTTAGAAAATAAGTTGAAGTTCCTGTTTTCCTGTTAATAAACATGTAAAATAAGTCCATCTTACAATACGCATGGATTTGAACATGTAATGCTGCTCAAGATTTTATTTTTTGTTATTGAATGAATGAATGAATGAATTGTTATTGATTTATAACATTTATAACTTTGATACTTTTACCTGTAAAACTGCTCTCTTGTGGTGACTCTCTGTGATTCTTTATACAATAATTTTGTTGATTTCGTACTAATTAAACAATGATTATATTCATTTCACTGTCTTGCTTCTGTTTCCCCAATGACTAAGGCTGTGTCTTTTGGTTTTAGCAGTCTGCTCCTTTAAAGCCTGTAGAGATCAAGACACAGTGCTCCGGGACGCGTATGGACCCCAAGTTCTGTCCCGGAGACCCTGACTTCATAGCTTTTATCAACAATAATGATCTGTGGATAGCAAACATTAAGACTGGCGAGGAAAGGAGACTCACTTACTGCCACAAAGGTCTGAAGCTGTTGAGTTTCCTCTGAGATTCTGAATAGACAATTGTTCTGCATGCAGTACTTTACATTCACATTCATTTAGTGCCACTCTACTGTATAATTTACATGTTTACCTAATTTATTTCATATCTCTTAAGGTGTGGATAATGTGAAGGAGGACCCCAAGTCCGCAGGTGTAGCAACATTTGTCATTCAGGAAGAGTTTGACCGTTTCACTGGTTACTGGTGGAGTCCCTCAGCAGTGGAAGGTCGGAACATAGAGTCTCACACGCCCAATTCATTCAGTCAACGCTATTAATTATTAATAGGTCATTTATATGCACGCTTTATATTAACAAACTTTCTCCCATTCACAGACCCTAATGGAGGTAAAACGGTGTATCTTCTGTATGAGGAGGTGGATGAGACAGAAGTAGAGATTATTCATGTTCCATCTCCAGCACTGGAGGAGCGGAAAGCGGACGCATATAGATATCCTCGCACAGGTCAGTGTAGCTTTGTACACTCTGCCCACACCGGCTTACAGCATTTAATGGTGTTATTCAGCATTTATACCTTTAATTTCTCCTGGTGTCTTTATTTACAGGTAGCAAAAATCCACAGGCTACCCTTAAATTGGCAGAGATCAAGACAGACCATCAAGGAAGAGTGAGTGCTTTATTATCTTTCTTTGCGCTCGAGCATGATATGTAATGGATGTTCCTAATGTGCATTTGTGGTTGTTGTTCATACAGATTGTGAGCACACGAGATAAAGAACTGGTCGTCCCCTTCACGTCCTTGTTTCCTGGAACAGAATACATTGCCAGAGTGGGATGGACAAGTGACGGCAAATAGTGAGTGTTGCATTCAAAACCTTGACGTTCTCTTGGGAATTTCAAATAATGTTTTTAATAATGCAGCTGTTTCGATCATCTGTTTGTCTCACAATAAGACATGAAACATATCTGAGTTTTTGTTTTCTGGTCATCCAGTGGCTGGGCAGTGCTGCTGGACCGCAGTCAGAGGAAACTACAGCTGGTCCTGCTGCCTCCAGCCCTTTTCATCCCTGTCACAGACGACCCCGCTCAGAGGCAGGAGAGTCTGGAGGCTGTGCCCAGTAACGCACAGCCGTACATAATCTATGAAGAGACCACTGACGTCTGGATAAATGTATGTCTTTTTACATTTCACCCTCATATCTATCCATCTCTGTGTTTTGGCTGTAAGGTTGAACTGTTCTTCTTCTCCCACAGGTTCATGATATATTCTATCCATTTATCCAATCAACAGAGGACGAGTTTACTTTTATTTGGGTGAATGAATCTAAAACGGGTTTCAGCCACCTGTTTAAAATCACGTCGGTGTTACAACCGGGCTGCTACCATTGGACTGGAGACTTCCAACACATAGAGGGTAACAGGCGAGAGATGCTCATGCATTTATTGGAGCTCATGTCTGTCAGATAATCACGTAGCTGTGTTTTTAGAGCATGTACTATTTTATCTCATCTGAACTCAGCTGCCAGGGCTTATGTCAGATTCTATGGTATGTCAAGGAGCCTCTCAATTCTGTTATCTGTTGTTTGTTTTTTTAACAGGAGATTTCAAATGTGCAATCAAGGAGGAGATTACATTGACCAGTGGAGAATGGGAGGTCCTGGCCAGACATGGTTCCAAGGTTAGACAAAGTGCCTCAGTGTTGAATATGTAATATTCATACCGATAGAAATGTCAGTGTTGTGCAAGCAACAAGGAAAAGCCACTATCGTAATTCTTCTGAATGTTGTGTTAATTTGAACATCAGATTTTATGTTTTGTTTCACTTGACTTAAGAATTAAAAGATCGAAATACTAAGTGTACACTTTTTAAAAACATTTAAAAATCAAAGAAGTCACTTGATTTTTACTTTGGGTCATATAAAGTTTGTCTTTTTACTTTTCCGTTTTCGTTCTCTCTGTAGATCTGGGTAAATGAGGCAACAAAGTTGGTGTACTTCCAGGGCACTAGAGACACTCCTCTGGAGCACCACCTCTACGTGGTCAGCTATGACTCCCCAGGAGATGTAGTCAGACTAACCAAGCCTGGCTTCTCTCATAGCTGCTCTGTTAGTAAGGTAAAACCATGCTCTGGTTTCCAGCTGTTACCTTTTTGCATTAAAAGAATTTGCATTTGCATTAAATTTGTTTCCACCTCTCTTTCTCTCTCTCACTTTGTAGAACTTTGACTTTTTTGTCAGCCACTACAGTAATGTGAGTACACCGCCGTGTGTTCACGTCTACAAACTGACCGGTTCAGAAGGTGACCCACTACACATGGTGCCTGAGTTCTGGGCCAGCATGATGGAATCACCAGGTAAAACCACCGCTACTCTTCAGTCATCCAAACAAAAATACACAGATGGACATTTTTCAGTGTGTAGATGGTCTACAAAGATATTTTCTAACTCTGTCTATATTAAAAATGCCTGTTTGACACAGTTACAAAATGTATAGCCCTTTGTCGCGCTAAAGGGGGAGTCGACCAAAAGTACCAGATCCTGTGTGCGGTATGCACAGACCATATTTACCCAATTGATCTTATTGAGTTTTCCTCATAGAGCAGTCTGACCAAGTGTGAAGGTTGGCCATCTATCTGCGGTTCTATTTTTTTGCACCATCAATAGAGCGGAGTCTGTAGGGGAAAGTTGAGGTCTGGCTTTGATTAGATCAAGGACGGTGATTTTCGAAGCAAAAATTTCATCCACCAGACGATTCGTACTGTAATCGGGTAATGACGTGCTCCGACACGAATACCATCACGAGCGCTTTGCGTCAGAGCTGACTGCTGTTTATGAGTGAATACAAAAAATGACTGACTCAAAGTTCTCATGTTTGAATTTGTCTTCCAGGTTGCCCGGGAGATTACAATCCACCTGAGATTTTTGACTTTCCAGGGAAGTCTGGCTTTCAGCTTTATGGGATGGTATACAAGCCTCATAACCTGCAGCCTGGCAGGAAACACCCAACAGTCCTCTTTGTGTATGGAGGCCCACAGGTTTGTGGCTGTGTCCGCTCTATTCTGCCCCGAGTCTGTGATCTGATCATATGTCACTACCATACAGGATATCTTGTGAAGGCTGTAATTCTAAACACTATATACTATCACCAGATAGGGATTTGAAACCATGTTGCCGTGTACAACCTTTTTATTGGGATACTGTCTTTGTGTGTGTTTTCAGGTCCAGCTAGTGAACAACTCCTTTAAGGGAATGAAGTACCTCCGGTTGAACACGCTAGCCTCTCTGGGCTATGCTGTGGTTGTCATCGATGGGAGAGGCTCCTGTCAGAGAGGCCTTGAATTTGAAGGAGCACTCAAAAACAAAATGGTAAAAATTGGAATCAGCTCCTTAAATACTGTGGAGAAAACAAATGACTTAAAGTCATCAGACAAAGCACACACAAGTTAATTCATTCATGATTTATGTGTGACTCCAGGGTCAGGTGGAGATTGAGGACCAGGTGGAGGGGCTGCAGTATGTGGCTGAGAAGTTCAACTTTGTGGATCTGAGTCGTGTTGCTATCCATGGCTGGTCCTATGGTGGTTTCCTCTCACTCATGGGCCTCATACAGCGACCGAATGTCTTTAAGGTTTGCAAGGCCTTTCCGCCCTAAAACATTCCTTTTCTCTAAAGAAACCAGCAAACAATTTGTAATATTGTGTAATCCACTATAAACAGAGGAATTAAGACTCATGATATGTGTACTGGAGATGTATTTGCCCCTTCCACCCACATGGTGTCTGTATTGAGCAGTGCTACTGGATGTCTGTGGCAACGTCTCGGTGCTTAACTCTGTAGTAGAGTTCTTCCCTTTATACCATACCGTATATAAATGACACATTTCCACAGTATCTGTTAAGTAATTTATATTTTTTTTGTTCTATATTTGCTTTTTATGTCACGCTAACATCCATCTGACCGCACTGTGCTTCTCACCAGCTGGCCATCGCAGGTGCTCCAGTGACTGTGTGGATGGCCTATGACACTGGCTACACAGAGCGTTACATGGATGTGCCTGAGAACAACCAGCAGGGCTATGAGGAAGGATCTGTGGCCTTGCATGTGGACAAGCTGCCTAGCGAGTCAGTACATACGCCTTTCATAAGTTAGAGCTTTTTTGTAAAAACATATGGTACATTCACTGCAACTGCATAGATTTGTTTACATGTTTACATGGCTGCCTTATTTTCTGTCTGTTTTACAATGAACTCATTCTAGAGCATTCATCCAGCCCTGACGCTGCACTATTTCACCTTTCTAAAATAATTTCTTTGAGCTTTCTACAAATTCTTTTCTTTAGTCACAAAGTAATTCATCGATGAGCAGCACATAATTGAAACTGCAGCTCTTACTGTCGCCGGCCTCGCGTAGTGTGACTGTGTAATCCCTGTCATTCCAGGCCCAATCGCTTGCTGATTCTTCATGGATTTCTCGACGAGAACGTGCACTTTTTCCACACCAATTTCCTAGTGTCACAAATAATCCGTGCTGGGAAGCCGTACCAGCTTCAGGTTAGACATTTGAATTCACTCCATGCTGGTTAAACAAAGTTTACATTACACAGAGTCTAAAGCACATGTGTCTTTGCTGCAAAAATATATTGTCGTAAATGGTTTTGGTTAATTGGCTTGGTTTTAACAGGCTAAATGATGATTTGTTGGCAATGATTTAATTTCCCAGGTTTACCCCAACGAGCGACACAGTATCCGCTGCCCGGAGTCTGGAGAGCACTATGAGATAATGCTGCTGCACTTTCTACAACAATACCTCTGAAATGAGACATCAGGGGAGAAGTGGAGTCCAACTTCCCCTCTAACATCCTTTACTCCCTCCAGCTCACTGCTCATCTTTATCCTCCCTGACCCCCCACATCCCAACCTCGTCTCCAACTGTCCACCCTGCCACCCAGAGACTATCAGACACCACAGCCACAAACCACTTTCTTCTAAGAGCTCGTCATCTTACTTCTCCAATATTCTTCCCACTTTTGCTATCTGTCTATTGTTCTATTACTTGCTTGCTCACCCTGTCTCCTTCATGCCCCCCCCAATCCACCCCCGCTGTACAGTCTGGGGTATGGTTTACGAGCACAGAGATTTGGTGTCTCACCCTGAAAGCTGAACAAAGACAAGGACATATGGAGAAATATTTGCAGACTGTGTCACATTGACTCATCACTCACCCGCGTCCTCCTCTGCAGCCACAATGTTTTTCTTTTTTTTTCTTTTTCTTTTTTGCCAAATATTATGTGTCGTTCCCCCACCTCACCTGTTTTATTCACTTTAGCCAGTGGTAGAAACAGGATTACAGTTCACAGATATGAAGTGGAATCTATATTTTAAAATATTTGCAAAAAAAGGAACAATACGCTGACACACTCTATGTCAAAATGCAGTTTGTTTCTTATCGATCATGAACTTGAAATCTCACAAGCGCAGGCACACACGCACACACACACACATGCACACATGCAATACACATACATACTGTGAGTCTGTACCTGGCAGTTTGTGTAATGATGAAGAAAGGAAGAAAACCAAGTCTCTTCCACTGTCCACTCGTTTTAAGTGTGTGTTGTTAAAAATAAAATATTTTTATGAACTTTTATTCTTTTTTAATGAGCGCTGACCACAGCCGCTCGTTGAAAACCTTTCGCCGTCTTCTCCCTTCACATGACACATTGCTGAAAGATGTCTGCTTGCCTTCTTATCACATAATTTATATTTGCCAAAGTACCTCTTGACTCTTGATCATGCTGGTATTTCCTTTTTTTTACTGCAATAAAGACTACAGGAGGGTGAGCACTGAGGTCTTACAACAGCTTTGTACCACCGGAATACAATTTGTACATGATAATGAATAAATGTATGAATCAATCACATGCCCTCTTTCACTGCTCTTTTCTTATTCCACATGTCACGTGTGCGTGTGTGTGTGTGTGTGTGTGTTTTCTCCTGCATTGTACCCTTACCACTTCATCTTTTCATTCAGCCACTGTGGGCTTTTAAGCTCTCCACACCTTTCATGTGTGAAGCAGCAGATACCTATCTGGCCTTTGTGGACAGCACAGTTTCCATGGTAACCTTTGGCTGTACATATGAGAGTACTCTTCATAGATGAGTGATGCCCCACCATGTGATGTGAGTTTATTAGAAGGCTTCTGCCACTCACATCAGTTGGAGTCATTTGCAGGTTATATGCACGGATCAGCTACAGCATTATCATCATCATCAGTGTGTTTCTGTGGTTTTCTCTGTGTGTTGCAGGCGACTGGTTTCCCTTGAGGGTCAGTTGAGAGCACGCGCCGTCAGATCAGCTGTTGCAGGGGTTGATCCTCAACCAGATGCCAGTTCTCCGAGGATCCCCGCGGATGAAGCACATTAACAGTAAGCCTGACAAGGAGGCGGGGGGTGAAAATTAAAAGTGACACCTCCAAGCTACTTCCATGCAGGTAGTATGACCTGTCTTTAAAATCCGTGTGCTCCAATGATGTTTCACTGAAGTCTAATAATATGTTCAATTTAAATAATAATATTTGTGCATTTTGTTTTCAATTGGTAGAAGGAAGTGAAAGTAAAGATTGATTGTTTGACGTCAAAAAGAAAAATCCATAGCGTCCACATACTTCAAATCTTAAATTTTATTTTTGTATGCACGAAAACTGCATGTAAACACACAACATCTACGTTTAAAATGCATCTAATGCATTAATTTTAACTGATGTAGTGATTTAGTTATAGATTTGGTTAGCAGTTTTTAGGGGACGTCTTTAAGGCAGCACATTAAATGCAGACCAAAAGCATCAATGGTTTAATCAGTTTTATTGGCTCGTTTTGGCCATAAGATCGGAATTTTTCCTCTTTTTTAAAAAAAAACAAACAAACAACATGTGAAACACATCGACGACAATATAAATTACACACAGGCAGCACCAGAAATATATATTGATTCTTTACAGTATTTAAATAAGAAACGGGAGCCTCTACAATAACAAACTGTCAAGTAACGACAACACGGATCAATATCAGTAACAGTAACATTTCTTCATACACTTTGTACAAGACTATGCCACTCGTCTTAAAAGCAGTCAATATGACCGAACATCTCAGTCTCCACAGAAAACATTCAGACTGTGAAGAGTTTGCTTCATGTGACTCAGAATGGACTGTAGGTTTTACAGAAGGCTGGAATGGTTTTCACTTTCATACATCGTGCAGTGATTTTAGAACGACAACACAACGCTTTGAACCCCAATCTCATACAGCTTCCTGTGGAAAATGACCGTTTTCATGAAGTCACCATTTGGTCCGACAACACTGGTTTTAAAAAGGCTTCGCTGAACCTACGTGAAACCTACGACTACGTAAGTTGTTTTTCAGCTGACATCGCTCACTCGCAAAAACAAAGCCAAGTTCAGACTCGACAGCAGCCCACATGTGCTGCTGACACACACATATACACGTCAGTATATGATGGGTCTCGACTTGCCGGAATCGTTGTGTGTCATGCTGCGCAGTAGACGGGCCTGGACCTGCCCGGTGACAGCAGGCCCTGCTTCGTGTCCACAAATTAAATTAATTGCATTTGAAATGGAAAAAGGAAAAACACCGCGCCGGTTTCGTTTGAGTCTCACGTCTCCATTTGCAGCTTTTTGGTGCCTGGCGCGGAAACAGCCGGTCTCTGAGAGAACAGAGCAGCGGAAATGTGGAACTCTTTACCGTGAGCTCTGTTTGCTCCTTTCGTGAGGAACCAGGAAAAACCAGGAAAACCACTATCTCATCAACCAAGCACCAAGAAAGGAAAGACTAGACCAAACTCTATTTCAACGTTTTTCTCCTCTTTCTCTTTTTCGACTTTATGACTTGTTCTCAATCACGGCAGGGGCGATCATCATGGTGCTGGACTTCAGTGGGTAGTAGCGACCCCTCCAGGTCTTCCAGATGATGCCCTGTTTCCTCTGGTGCCGCTGCTTGGGAGGAGGACTCTGAAAGTATCTCCCGTTCAGGTTGGAGCGGCCGCAGTTACTGAACCACCAGCCACCTATAAACATGAACCACAATCATCAGCTTTGTGCATTTAAACTTGAGTTTAAACTCAAGTTTAAACTTGAGTTTAAACTCAATGTGATTGATGTGATTGATATTTTACTCACCAGAAAGGAGCTTGGCACAGTTGATGTCGTTCTTCTGGTCGTTGTCTTGGTCGCGGGTGGAGAAAGGCAAGCCGGAGGCGGCGTCAGTCCCCAGAGAACTCTCCAATGTACTGAAAGTGCCAACCTCCTGAATCTTGAGCGAATACTTGGTTTCCTCTCCACCCAGTTGGAAGGGCAGGCGAACGGACGCTACGTCAGTCCCCCAGTCGGAGAGCTCTATGTTCAGGATGTAGCCACCATCTTTAGCAATGGAGTGGATCTTTTCTAGACCCAACCAGAACTCTCCTGGACAGAGGGACAAAGAGGACACAGATTAAGAAAACCACCCACAACTGAAACACACAGTCTCATCTGGGATTAGATGCTTTTAGAAGTCACCTCAACACGGAATTGCTATGTGAACTAATCCGGTGCTGGCCAGGCCAACTACCACCTGGCTGACTGAGCGCTGAAGCTAGTGAGAGTAAGATCAAAAGTCATTTACCGTTCAGGCTGCCAAAGCCGTTCTCATAGGCGTGCCACTGCTGGTCAAAGTCCACCGAGCCGTCCTGACGCCTCTGGATCACTGTCCATCCACCATCTGGACAGTAATACAGAGAGGGGCTGATCAGAACTGGTTTCCTCAGCTTCTGGTACCAGTCTACAGACGTCCTAACTCATTGTCTGGGTAGTTGAACAACTTCATTAAATGGCAAAATAAAGAAGAAGCTTGGCTCTACGCACCGGATGTCATCTCACAGAAGACTCTGAAGGGCTCTGTGTTTATTGGCTGGATGGTGTAGACCCCGCTGGTGGTCTGTCCTCTGAGGAACAGCTCATGGCAGTCTGTGGCCACCTCTACCAGAGAGACAAAAACACAACAACGTTAAGGGAAACAGCTCCACACACTATCACATCACAGCACAGCCCCATAGACTAAACAGCGTGATCACCTTTCCCCCGCACTGCTGGCCCTGCTATTTATACACCACACGTTTAACACGTGTGTCTTCCTGCTCCTTTACTCCCCTGAACTTTCTACCATTACTATAATGCACATTAAAAAAAACACAACATAGTTTTGTATCTCGTGAATCCGGCCTTGTTTACTTTGACCACTTTTCCGACTCTAAGTGGGTCATTCCCAGGTACTGAAACTCTCCGTTTCTCCGGCGTGTTTGCAAATACGCCTATCGCTCCCAACGAGCTTATCGGCGAGTCTCCAGATATCAGTGTGTGTCCTGATAGGGCCTTTGACCTTGCCTTAACAATGAGGAGGGTGAGAACTGCTTTCCTGGATGTAAATATGACCCTTCTCCCAGTTCCCAAGCCGACTTCTCCCTTTAGCCCTGCAGTCGATTGAGTTACGCCGCTCCCCTTTACATCCCCCACCCCCGCCCCCTTGGCCGGTCACACGTCCCTCACGTGCACAGCAGACACTGCGGTGATGCAGGAGTGCGTGGCTGGTGCATGCACGGGGAGTGATCAGAGGGTGGTGGGGCGGGGGTGTTGCTGCAAACAGGGAAGTGGGAGGCAGCAGGAATACAAAACAAGGGCCTCGAAAGCCAACTTTCATGTGGCTATAGGCTAACAGCGCCACTTCCTGTAATCCTCTATCAAACCATGACACCTGTCACATGGTGCTGTTTAATATGTTTCGATATGAATCGATTCTTCGTCCAACTCGAGTGTGATGACCTTTCCTCCAGAGGCATGAACTCAAGGTGGCCATTTGTGGCTGTAGCGTGCCCTGGGGTTAGGGGCTCGTCTGAACTTTGGCACACTTCTTTAGTCACGACAATGGGGGAAAACGAGGAGATGGAGGCGGAGGTGGGGAGCCTGCCTGCGTGCGTGCGTGCGTGGGTGGGGGAGGAGAGGAGAGGAGGGGATGACTGAAGCGGAGGAGGGGGATGTCTGACTCCCTGACAGATCTAGGGGAAAGGTTGCTCATTCTCAAGGGACCTACAAATGTTTGTTTTCCAAAGAGGTTGGACATGTGAAAGAAAAGGGGGGGTTCGGGGTTCGGGGGGGGGGGGTCTTGGGGGGGGGGGGGGGGGGGGTCTTCAGAACAGTGCAATATATCTGTACAGAGTTCACAGTTAAATTTAGATCCCCTTCCCTCATCCCCCGCTGTTTTCCCTTGTTTCCTTTGGCTCGGGGACAGGGACGGTCCTCCGAGGAATCTTGCATGCGAGATTCCAACAAAGCCTTTCTTTGCCTTTTCCAGGCTGCCCCCCTTTCCAGGCTGCCCCCCCCCTCTATCCACCCCCCGACACCACAGAAAATGATCAGTGTGAGTAATCCCACTGAGCTGCGTGACCCTGAAGAAACACTCTCAGAGACTGGTGAACTTTCCCCCAGTTGAAAACTGGCCAGACTTGTTTCCTTTTTTTCTCCTCTCAAATCCTGCTGATGTCAGAGCTGTGTGCTGTTGTGTTATTATTGTGTTACAGCTCCTCCGGCTCGCGCTGAACTCAACTGCTGCCTCAGGCCTCTTCACCTTTCACCTAGTTCTCATCGGAGGCCGAGACGCGTGTTGGAACCCCATCGCAATTCCAATCATAATATAATATCAACGTATTCAACATGTGGAGCGTTTTCTTTGTCTTCTCATCATCTGCCATCATCATCCATGAAGTCAACCACTCCTACAATGATAGATGACCCTACACCACAGTAATAATAATAATAATACATTTCCATTGTGCGTTATATGAACTCGAAGGATTTTCACTGTGAAGCTGCACAGTGAAAATGACCCCTGTTATTGTCTTATCCTATATTAAATGCACCATGTCACTGGGTTTTGATGCAAAGAATCACAGGCGTCAGTGATAAGCCACCAGCTGACAGGAGCATCTTTCCTGTGTAAAGCTGAGCTCCCAATTTGATTTGACTCCTTGATTTTAATTGCCGGTGATTTTAAGCTTCTTTGTGGTGGCCTTGCTGAACAGTAAGCAGATGGCCAGCTACGTTTGGCGTCAGGTTGTGTCCAGTCGACTTAAGACACTGTCGGGGGGAGGGGGGGGGGGGCTTTAAGACGCTTTCTGGATTTACTTACCAACTGGTGAGTCACCTTGCTCCGCGACGCCACTCTCCGAGGCTGGAGAAGAAGGTCTGTGCTTTAACTGCTGGAGCTGGAACCAGAATGAACCAATGATTTAATACTACTACTACCAATAACAATAACAATAACAATAACTAATATTAATACTAACACTAACACTAACACCAATACTAATACTAATACTAATACTAATACTAATACTAATATTAATAATGCTCACTTGGCTCTGGAGGGTTCTGATGCGCACGTTCTGCTTGTCCAGTTTGTCCTGTTGGAGTCTGATTCTCTCCATCAGATCATCAATGCGTCTGTTCTGAGCCTCCAGCATCAGCTGAGAGGAAACACACACACACGCACACACACACACACAAATATACACTGCTTTTAGTATTTTATCAACTTTATTTCATGCTGTGGTTGTGTGTAAAATGGCACCACCCCAAAAAGAAGCACCAGTATTAACACAACAATCGGGCCACATGCGGGGCCCTCGGTGAAAGGGCCCGAGACATTAACATCCTTCAGTGGCGAGTGTGTGTCCTTTCTAACGGCTGTGGTGCAGTTATGTAACCCCCTCACCACGCGGGATTTTCCATCCCACCATAGAGACTTTCAGGCTCAAACTGCTTTCTGAAGTTACAGCTGCAGAAAAGAAACAAAAAAACCCCAAACGCTCCACTCTCACACCCTCCCTGCAGCCTCAGGTCATATGACTGAATACTCTCTGTCCAGTCTGTGAAATGTGACAGCTGGGTCAAGATATTCACACAGTTCTGTGCTGCGTGCGGATTCCTTTGTCTGGTACCCTTCACCGTGTCCCTGCACGTACTGCACACCCATCCTCCATCCACCCAGAGCAGGCCTGTTAACCAGTCCCCCCCAAAAAAAACATAATAGCTTAGTGTCCATGCATACTGTAAAACCACCAACATGAAGAATATATTGTGTTTTTGCAATGCAGTAACAGTAGTTTGGAAACTGGAGGTGGAATACTTTGCAGGATCACAACATTCAACACCACATCCCACGTATGCACTTAAATCCAACAACTCTCATCAACCCCAGAACAGAACCGCTTGATATTCTCACCTGGATGTTGCGAGCATCACTCTTGTTTCTGGCGCCGGCGTTTGCGTCAGCGGGCGCCGCTTCCCCCTGCAGCATGCTGTCCACTCGCTCCTCCAGCCGGCTCATCCTCTCGCTCATCGCCCTCCTCTCCTGCTGCATCTCCTCCGCCTTCTCCCTCAGCTCGGCCGTCACGTTCAGCAGCTGCCCCTCTCTGTCCTCCAGGCCCTGGACCTGGACCTTCAGGGCCTCCCCCTCCGCTCGCAGCCTTTGGCCCTCCTTCCCCAGCTCGGTGGCCGTTCGATTGTAGACCTTGAGCTTGGTGGAAATGTCCCTCATCTGGACTTTGGTTTTGTCAACATGCTCCTTCAGCCCCTGGCCCAGCTGCAGCAGGCCGTGGGCAATGACATTGACATCGTCCCATGCCGCATACTGTACACGCTTCTCCTTGGAGGCACCAGAGGAGGAAGGACCTCCTTTCCTCTCCAGGGGGAAACCTGCGGCCATGAGCACCACCAGGCAGAGAATCAGAGTCGCCACTGTCGTCTTCATTTTGACCTGTCGTTGTTGGACGCCTGCTGTGAGACGGGTGTGTTGTTGCTGCAGAGGTGTGCAGGGTGCTGCTCTGTCTTGCTGGGTTGAATGAGTTGAGAGCTCAGGCTCCTGTAAGAACAGCCACAGCACCATGTACCATTATATACTTTCACAGCCCTCAACTCTGAGCGGCCTGCCATTGGCCGACAGAGGAGAGGGAGGGGTGCAGTTAATCTCAGGTTTCTGTGCCTCCTCCTCCTCCTCCTCCTCCACCTCTCTGTTCACTATTCATGACAGAGGCAGAGCAGGGCCGTGATATAACAGAAAGGTTGTCTTTCATCACAGGCGCTGCGTTATGGACTGTAAATCGCCACCTGTGAAACTGTTCCTTTACTTTACTGAAATACTGTTCAATTAACACCAAGTGCAATGTGTGTGTGTGGAGTTCCCTGAAAAAAAAAAAAAAATATATATATATATATATAAAATTTAGTTATCTTGGGATTGAAGTGTAAAATTTTTTTTTTTTTTAATCTCCATTTAATTAGGACAGTAAAAACGTCAAATGCCGTTGTGGGGCTGTAAGTAGCCCACCCACGCTGATGACCGTCTGTGGTGAACAATGTGAGCCTCTTTCCTATGTCATAAAATCACACACCATATGTATAGTGTAGTAAACCATATGTCCTGTCACCTTCACGGTTTCAGACGCAGCACACATTTTCATTTTAGACTCTCTTAGCATCACTATCGTAGATAATTCTATAACAAATAGTGAAAATAGTTTTATAGCAAATAACAAATACTGTAAATGTGTGTCATGATAAAATAATCCCCGTAATCCCTAATTTCTCTTAATTAGCCTGTTAAGAATTAAGGGCTTGACAACAAA
The DNA here is from genome assembly GCA_016785345.1 of Trinectes maculatus. Classification (NCBI taxonomy): domain Eukaryota; kingdom Metazoa; phylum Chordata; class Actinopteri; order Pleuronectiformes; family Achiridae; genus Trinectes; species Trinectes maculatus. Next base: position 191,722 of record JAFBJQ010001025.1, read on the forward strand.
CCGTCACATTTATTGAACAGGTCATAGAACATAAGCCACTAAATAAAGCCCTGTTTTGTTTTTGTTTTTTTCTTTTTAAAATAAGATTCTTCAAAGGTCAGAGAAACAGCTATTGGGAAACAAGCATATCTGATTTTCTTCATTACCAGTTCACACACAGTGAGAATGAATGAACATGAATGAATGCGCATCACGGAAAGAGCCCTGAGGTGCTCCTCGGTAAAGGTCTCCTCTGTGAGGACTGTGAGAATTAGGGGAAAGTTCACAGCACTGAAAATGCCCACATCATGGGCCCTAGGTTTTTTTTTCTCTTCCTTTTTTTTTCTTCTCCAAACCTCCTGAGGGGAGATGGCAGGCCATACGTGATGCAGGGCCGGAGCGCTGGTTTAACCCTCTGCTGTCAGCCGCCCAGACTAAGTAGGTGAAAGGTAACTGGGAGACTGCTGACAGTGCTGAGGGTTTATAGCCCTCTCTAACATGTCTGGAATGTAACAAACATGCATGATTACACCCCTACGTCTCGGACGAGAGGGGTTTTCATTGAGAAAACAAAAGACTGCTACGCTACGGCGTTAGAAATAGGCTTTTCTCACTCACTGTTGATTTCTAGTTTTCTTTTAAAGGAACCCACAGGTCAGTGAGGACAAATTGGCTTTTGTTTGCTCAAACTGGCAACAACAGTATTTCATACCATTCCAGGTAAAGGCTTTGAAGGCGTCTCTGTGGAGCTGGTACGTGTAGGAACATGGCGAATCAAAGAGATGCCATTATATCCAGTAACGGGTGAACCTGATGACCGTCTGGTACACTGTCCTCAATGACTGTACAAGTAAACAATGTGTACGTGCCTCCACGTCTGCCGGGACATTACAGGATGTACTGTAGGTTTGTCATTTGTCTTGGACTTGAGTCCGTTTGTCTGAGCTCCATCAGACTTACAAGAGAATTCATTCTTTGTTTAAAAGGGCATCGAATGTTGCTACGAAGTTCAGATTCTGGGCAAACTTGTCTGAATGTGTTTGTTATAACTGAATTAGATAAATATATAGATATAGATGTGTAGATAAGTTACAGCTGTGTGTGTGATTGTTTGTGATTTCATTAGTGGTGGGAAAAGCGTGATTTCAGTTATTATTATTATTACTATTGCGTTAACAGTAAAATTCCAACATTCAGTAAAACAAATGAATATTGATTTTTAACATTTTTTTAATTTAAACACATTCAAACATATGGTTTCTATTATGTAATATAGTCTTTTTTCAGATTTCCATTTTATTATATGCATGCTATTTGATCATTATTACAGAAATGCTAACAGTGCACCTTGTCAAGTTGTAAAATAAATAATATACAATTTTGATAAAACATATTATTGATAAATGCACTGGAGTGATGTTATAATGTTACTGTAATTGAAAAGGTTCATGATGTACAATATTGGAGTAAATGTATGTAGTTAATTTCTATCACAGTACAGGCTAAAAATATGGATCAAATTATGTGTCATAGTGTACAAGACTCACAGGAGGCTGTGTCCTTTTTTTTCGTCGTCACAAAGACATATAGTCATATGTTAGTGATTGCCACAGCCCACTACAGCTCCTTATTCAATTTCCCAAAATGTCCGCTCCCATCTTTAGCGGCATGGCGACCTTTTACCCAGATACCAAACAGAGAACATCTGTAAATCCCAGCACCACCCTCTGACTGGGTCATGTACAAGAGGATGGAAAACGGGCTTCTTATTCTAATTTTGATTAAGTAAAGAAGAACTGAATTGAGATTTAGACCAACACTGAAAGTAAATGAAAAAAATACATATAAGAAACTATATATTTATATATTTAATATCATGTCCTATATTCCTCATTTTTCACATCCTGAGATGTTGCAGTGATTATGACAGTCTTGTGATAGAATAGAGACATCGGTCATAAACGAATGTGGGTTTACGTTTAATTTTGGATTTTTCTTTCGTAGCATGAAAATCAAATGTTGGAGCTGTCATATGAACATCTCATCATTTCATTGGGAGCGAAACAGTGTGGAGCACAGATGGAGCTGCTGACATGTTCTCCTTCATGTCACAGACGTGCAGAGGAGAACGTCTGACTTGAACAGCCCGTCAAAACGCACTACTGCCTCCACATGGTGGAAAGTGAAAGCATTACAGTCCTGTTGGTTCAGTCATGACCCCTTCTTATTTATCCCATGGGGCCCCTTTGGTAACTGCTCTAGACCGTTGCCCTGGAAACTGCATACTGACTATGGCTCAAACGAAAATGAAATGAATGCATGTTTTTATTACTTTCTGTTTTTTTTTTAATGCGGTCCTGAGGGACATGAAGTGACCTTTCACCTCTGGTTCTGTTCGGTACGACTAGGCCCGTGGAGGGAGATCAGGCTGAGGGAGGTTATGTGAGATTTCCTGTGACACTGCCATTGGACCAGGATGTATCAAGAGACAGCTTCAGTTCCCACAATGAACGCCGACACATTCTCTCACTTCCCTTTTTCAAATAAAGCCTTACATATCTGGGTTTGATTAGGTTTTACAGCATCGCGTGAAAGATCGGAATTGTTCACATTTGGGCAATGTAGCATTTTTTTTCTCTCTCTTTGAGGTCAAACGTTTGTGACATAAGACGAGTTATGTAAGTTAAAAGAAAGAGGAACTGCTGCCCGTGTCCCCCGCTGCTCTGTTTCTGCAGCCGAGCATGAACTTTGATCAATACATGCACAAATTTCATTTATTCGCGTTTCCATCTCACATGCAAAAAAGTCGTCTCCTTAAACATTCCATACATCTCACACTCAGTTCACACATGCACCGACATGTGCAACGTGACACGCAAAAAGAGTGCGTTTGTGTTTTTGCACCACTGGGTTGGCATTTGTTTGCCATGAGATCCTTGGCATGGGAAATATCCTGATGACAGATCAGATTACTTTGCGAAGGCGCTTCACGCTTCGCTTGGTTTCCCTCACTGCTTATGGACTAGATGAGCGTCCCAGCTGGCAGGAAGCAGAAAAGTACAGAATGTGCACATATGCTAGTTTCTATAATGTAAATATGGCGGTTGACCTCAGCAGCTGTGTTGGCCGTCAGATCTTGGTGGTGGTGGAAGTCTACACTGGATTACGGTGTTTTGGGGTTTGGCTCTGGCCCCGTGTGCAGAACAGACAAGCGGTGTCCTTTTAAAACCTGAAAACAGGTTAGAAGGTTTGAGTTCACACACCGGTTTCACACCAAGTATGAAAGAAAATGTGTGTGAGAGAGTGAGTGTGAGCGTACGTACATCAGTGTGTGTTTGTGTCCTTCAGTCCAAACAAGAATCAGTGAAGAATCAGTTTGTCTGTTCATTTTAGTCAGTGTCCTCACAAAGACAGAACATTGTGTGTGTGAGATGTCCTCACAGCGATATATAAGCCACTGTGTGTGTGTGTGTGTGGGTGCGTGTTTAATTAACTGAGAGACATCAGCTGTGTTCAAGTCAAACCTTCATACTGACACAAAGAGAAAAGGCCCTGATCCACGTCCTCAGTCCTCTACGGCCTTTTACTGCAAAAATGTAAGTCATATCCAAATGTGTGTGTGTAACTGTAGAAAATATTGCCACATGTGTTAGAGAAACAAGTGGCCGAATCAGCGTTTTCCCACACACCTCCGGGGTAACTGAACAGTGCAGCCGATTGGAGATGAGAGGTTTTGTTTACCTGCTCTCAAAGCTGCAGCAGAAGATAATTAGACTCCATCGTTGGGTTAATTCCAATATTTACATTCAGGCAAAACAAGTGAGCGACTGGACACGTAGTGCTGAGTAATGTGATGAGAACTGTGCCGAGAACTGAATCCCTGCCTCAGACCCGTGATCATTCAGAAACTCCCAAGTTGCACAACAGCTTGAAAACAAAACCCCAACTTGACTTCCTGAGTAATTCTTTTTTTTGTTTTGTTTTTTGTTATAGCTGGACACCATGGAAACATGGCTGGACAAACTCTACTCATGAGCTGGAACTGATATAGAGAAATGCATTGTGGGGAATGTTGGTGATGTTTGGTGACTCAGTGGAATTTTGCTTTCTTGCAAAGAAAGAATGAACAGGAGAAGAGTGATGTTTACATCTGAGAGGTAAATGCAGAGCAGGAGATGGTTAGCTTGGTTTACCATTAACAGAGGAAACAAGGAACTGGTCATTTTTTACATTTCTGCACATATGAAACCAACAAAACGCACTGGGGCTGAGCTACTGATTTAAATCATTCATCCCGTCTTATACTTTGCATGGCAGAAGAAATGACTTTTTTTTACTAAACCATATTAAAGCGTGTGTTGAACCTGAAACGTGCTGTTTACTTAGAAAAAAAAAAAAGACCAACACCCTGGAGACCAAAACAAGTTACCAAGGACAAGGGTGAATTCCATGCTAAATGCAGAAGCAGTAAAAAAAAAAAAAAAAAAAAAAACTCAAACACATATTTACCATGTCTGGGGACGCTGCTCGAATGGGGCAGCTGCAGATTATAATTGAGCTCTACAGACTCTGGGGTCAAATCCTGCAGATGTGATAGCAGATATTTGGTCTCCCCTATAGATACTATACATATATAATATATAATTAAAATATATAATAAAAACATTCCCCTCGGTAGGAGACAGAAACCAGCCCCATGCACACACAGTGTTTGTCCCAGAGTAAGGAGCACTCGAGGTTGCCGGGTATCGATGCTAATTCATTGGTCCATTAATTTTAATCAACAGGAGTGGAGTTGGAGTCTGGCCCTCGAGCTGGAGAGGGATTTAGCTGTGAATGAGGCCTGTTCTGGGAGAGGTGTGGATACTGGCCTCTTACGGTCAAGTGCTAAGCAGCTGGTGGTTTGGAAAAGGAAAGGAAAGAGGGTTTGAATCACACAATGTTCCTGCAGACAGAAAGGGGGTTTGACCTGTAACTGTACCACAGCAGCTGTGGGCTCCTCAGGAGGTATGGACTGATTTCTGCAGAAATGATCCATCATCTCTTTTTTCTGTTTTCCCACTCACCATTTCCACAGGCTGTTCAACATCCACAACATTAGATCAAAAAGATTTTGTACTGCACAGACAACTCATGTCTGTCTGTAAGATTGGGTGTATATGATGTGCAGGTGTGAATAAGATACAGGTATTCCAAAAAGTGGAAACAGTGTGACTCCTGATAGGAGTCAACACAGGTTTGAATGTTTTTCCAACCAAGACGTTGAATGGAAAAAACACTTTTTGATTAGACTCCATTAACATCAATCCGCTAACACCCGGTAATCGTTAATGACTGATCCCCGATCCATGTTAATCTTAAATCTAATTAGAGCAGAGTGGTCCCGCGGAGTATTCAGCTTTGACTGTTTCAGTAATCCTCCTTTTGTTTCTAGCAATCTGCGTCAAACTGAAACATCCAGTTTTGTGTCACGTTGGAGTTGTGAATAAATGTGATGCTGTGTTGTGACACAACTCTTTCCGTCTGTTTCTCGCCCCCTGACTCACTGAGTCAATACTAGACACGCCAGGTCGAAGCCAACCCGAAGGTCACGGCGCCCATGATGTGACACCGATAAATACTTTTCAACCCCTGAAACCTGGAGTCTGAATTCTCAGATCCCGTGCAAGTTTGTTCTCGCTAAATATTGACCCAGCTGTGCGTGTTGAACGTATCCCCGTCTCTCATTAGATGTGTCGCGAGCTCAAGGTTTCACCGCCGAGTGCTTGTAACATTTCTGCAAACATGTGATGCCACTGCATCTTAATCCTGTTTTTTTTTCTTTTGAGATTGTCAGTTTTGATGAGTACGATATTATATCTTTATCTCTAGAGCAGTTTCTCTGTGCAGTCAGGTCACTTTTCCTCCGATCCAGCTCCCCTGACCTGTGGGGTCCCTCAAGGTTCCATCCTAGGCCCTATTCTCTTCCTCCTATACATGCTGCCCCTTGGTGGTGTAATCCAAAAACATGACATTTCCTACCACTGTTTTGCGGATGACGTCCAGATTTACCTGCCATTGAGGTCTTCAGCCAAGGACCCAATACAGGGACTTTTAAATTGCCTATGCAATGTTAAAACATGGATGAACGCTAATGTAACCTCTTCCTGCACCTGTCACTACAAGACAGGCTAAATAAAATCAAATAGGAAAATGAGGGTAAACTCTACCTCTAGATTCGATGAGGAGACTGCTATTATTTATCTAATTAAATGTTACTTTAGACCTGTGGTTTCTACCCCAAACAACACACAACAACAGACTGGAAGTTTAAAGACAATATATTATCACAAAGATCTTCAACCATGAAATACAGATTTCGGAAACCCTCTGAGATCTCAGATATAAAAAAAATAATAATAAATCGTCCCAAAAAGTTCAAAGGAATGCAGAAATTGGGCCCAAATTAATAAAATAAAATGGAATGAAATGAGTGCACTCAAGTCCTACCGCCCCCCTCAACCACTGAATGTCCGATGGTGATGGTGATGAACGGTGATGGTCGAAGCTGTGGACGAAGATGTAGATGACCCCCTTATCCAGAGGAAAACCGGCCACAGGATGGAGACGAGGATGGATGAAGTAGGGAACCGAGGACCGAGTGAAGGACTCCAAAGAAAAAACCAGCCGGGACATCAGGTGCTTACAACGATTTACTTGGTGGTGTAATCCAAAAACATGACATTTCCTACCACTGTTTTGCGGCTGACGTCCAGATTTACCTGACATTGAGGTCTTCAGCCAAGGACCCAATACAGGGACTTTTAAATTGCCTATGCAATGTTAAAACATGGATGAACGCTAACTTCCTTAACCTAAATGATGAAAAAACAGGGATCATCTTGTTTAAAGGAAGCTCCTCTTCAGCATGTTCAGCTGACATACCAGGTCCCCTCAGCTCCAGCATACAGCCACATGTTAGGAATCTGGGTTTTATCTTTGATAGCGATTTAAAACTTGATAAACAGTGCAGTTGTGAGAGCAAGCTTTTTCCAATTGTGTGTTTTAGCATTTTTTCTCTGTCTGTCCTTGTCTTATTTTGCACTGTTCAGCACTTTGATCAACATGATCAAGAAAAGTGCTATATAAATAAAATTGACTTGACTTGACTTGATATCTTTGCTCTAATTGCCCCTTTTTCCTTTTGTAGCATGAACCTGAAACTTGGTTCAAACCTTTAACCCTCATGGTACGAATGACGATGTACGGTGCATTATATTTCACAACACAGATTAATGTTGTATTTCAAGAGAAGTCAAGCGAGGCCTGGCGGAGTCAGAGTTCCTCAACCACCGCTCACGTCACTGTCGCCTTCTCATCAGAAGACGACAGCTGGCTCATAAACGCCTGTCAGCACATTGTAAATATAAGTATAGGGAACTGATCTGACTGTTGAGTTGTGTCAATAGGTGTAGCTGAGATTTTTTTTACGCCTGTTTACGGTCAATTCACCGTGCCAGTGGACACGTCAGTCCAGAGGACGGAGTCCACAAGGGTTTGTTTTGACAGTGTTTACTAAAGGACATGTGCCAAAGAGATTCACAACAGCTCTCTCGCCCTCTCTCTCTCTCTGTCTCTCTCAACCCTGCCCGCAAGACACCGTCCAACCTCCACAACAAGCCTCGTTAATATCAACAGCCGAGCGTCTGACCCTGTGTCTCACTTTTTTCTGTCTGTCTGTCTGTGCACCTGCCGTTTGTGCCGAGACGTTGTTGTGCAGGGAACTGTGGACAAGGATGTTGTCCGTGTTATACGCACAGTGGGGGATAAGCCTTTGAAAAATAAATGGACGGCTTGTTTTTCCGACCTTCACACGGTGCAGCCGTGCCCTCGTGCACTTTTGCTTAGATGAGACCGAATGAGGAGCGTTCGAGCCGCGCTCGGCTTTTTCCTCTGTCGTCCTCCATGCCGTCCTCGAGAGACGGGCCGTGCATGTCAATGTTCTCCTTCTTTAACCTTTCTCTTCGTCCTCGTTTCATTTTCTAAATCGCCCCCTGTTTGCTGTGAGTCATCAGCAAGTAAAGGCAGGAAACAAAGATCTCCTCTAGAGACGCAGGGTTTACTAAAGTTCAGCGGTCAGTTCAGTGGAGGCTGTGAGAAGGAGGAGGACAGAAGATCGGGGAATGTCTTCTAGTTACCCCTGCCGTGACTGTGTTTTTGGCATCCCCTCTCTCGGGCCCTATGGGCCCCATTTGGGGTAAATTTGAGGGCTGTGACCCAGGTCATAGCAGGGATCAGAGTTTGTAAATCAGAGGCCTCTCTCCCCCTGGAGGCGCCGTGACCTCCCTGCTGCACATCCTGTAAAGCAGCATGGGATAAGCAAAGCCCAAAGCCGAACGCCAAGTTCCTCCAATTCCAGTTCCGAGGCCTGTTGCTCCGGCACGACAGGATGGTCACTGTTTAAACTTGTCTCCTGCAGGCCTGGGACATTTGTCAGAACACTGTCAAAGTACATTCACTCAAGTGCTTTACTCAAGGAAAGACTGTCAGCACCGACGTTCACCACCGGTCGTTAACCTAAAGCTGTCACTTTTCATGCTCATTGTAGAAATCTAATTTTGAAATGTCCAGATTAGAGGGATTAAAGAAGGTCGCTTTAAAGATTTTTTTTTTAAAAAAAGGGTCAAGATTGGCTGCTTTGTGAGTTGTTGTTCAGGTGAGATTAATAATTGAACCCTGGGGCTACAGTGGGAAAAAAACAGACGTGTTTTTTTTCCTTGTTAGTCAGACCTTGTGGGACAGAGACAAACAGGGAGTGGCCTTGGGACAGAGAGAGAAACAAGGGGAGGGAGACAGTGGAGATGGTGAGATGGTAAACACATCAAACCATCCAGAGGTCAAAGGGCGGGTGAAGCTGGGATGGAGAGGCGTGGAATGATGAGGGTGGAGGTGGTGCATGTGACACCAGGTTGTTTACAGGGCTGTGGAGTAGCAGGAATCTCTCCTCTTTTTGTTGGCCCAGGTTTGGTTTAAACTTTCTGAGGAGAAGCTGTTGTCACCTCTGTTAGACACCAGTTTCACATCATGTGTGTTTCATGGAGCCTAAATAAACCTTTCAGATTTACTAGGTCAGTTCAAAGTCTTGGGCAAAGTAGGTCAGCGTAAGATGGACGGCGTAAAATGATTCCCTTAAAGGTTTTCCCTTAAAGGCTGGAAATTGTCCAAACACATACATTCAACAACTGTCACATAAAAATGTGTCAACAAATCAGGTACGTGTTTTAACATCGTGTAGAACGCCTCTATCCCCTTGGCAACATTTCATATGTCGCTTTACATAACACGCTTCTGTTCATACATGTCTCCGTACAGGGATCTTTATGGCAAAAGCACAATGGCTTTCATGTATTTTGATCCCCGGCCATTTAAACAAAGTAATGCTAAACCTGGATCAGAACATGAAAGGTCTGAACGCTCCTGCAGTGTACAGTATAAAGGGAAAGTAGATTTAAGAGCCTGGCTTACGTAAAGACACAATCGCATATTGCCAAATGATTTGTATTATGCCTTTAAGCACAGAGGCTGTGTACCACACGTAGTCATTTATCATTATGCCTATTGGGCAAATTGGTTTGTGTTGAGAAATACTTGTTAAGTCATTTGAATTCACTCATTATTGCACCGCAACTTGGCGAACTGAGCTACAGGTGGTGTTTGAAATGAACTAAGGGCGATGCTATCCTCTGCTGGACAGAGTAGAAACTGCAAAATCTGAATCTAGTAAAAACAAATTGATTTGCCCACATTAGAATGTAAATATTTGTGGTAATAAATCTGCATTACGCAACCTAGCGTTCATTCCAAGCACTTCATCTGAAGTAATATCAACTTGTGACATTTCAGTAAAAATAATCTACTCTAGTTTCACTCAGCACAGAACTTGAGTGCCAATTTTATTCTGGAGATACTCATCAGAAATCTACACTGTAAACAAGATATAATTAACCCTGGTTTATCATATTACCTATTTTTAGACATCTGTAAGCAACAGACTGTAAAAAAGTTCCATTATAAAATATGGATGCTATTATAGTAGTCCACCTTTTGAAACGTAATAGGAAGATGTCACTACCATAACTTTGTTGTCCGTATACCCTGCCATTACTGACAGCTAGAAAAAACAATTCTGACTGTTGCAGCCTCAGAAAATTAGGTTGGTTATTACAGCTAAGGGAAATAAGGTTCAGCTACTAAATAAACACAAGACGTCCACACTTTTTTTCATCTCAACCACATTTATTTCACAAAAATCAGAACACATGAGATGTCAGCCATTGTGAGCAAAACTGATGGCGTCTTCTACTCCTTGGCACCTCAGAACTTCTGCGGGCACTGTAAACAAATGATAGATCTGTCACAACCAATTCAGCACAAGAAAACATCTTTAAAAGATTCTGTTTTATTAGGGAGAGTTCAGAGATAAGCAAAAACGAAGCACAGAATTAAAACTTTGCTGTTTAGTTTAATGCGAAAGTGTGTCTTACACATGTTACCAGTGTCAACTGACATTAATAACTTCATCATAAATTCAAACACCCATCAGATATGAATGGCTTCTTGACCCCTCACCTATCGCAGCCTCCTGGCTTCTCTTTCAGACTCCAGAAGCGTCAGCACATCGCCCTCTCTGACCGGGCCCTTCACGTTCCTGATGATGGTACGGGTGCTGTCATCCATGAATTCAACACGGACCTGCAGAAGCCCAGAAGAATTTTTAGCCTGCTCCAGTGTTTACATGTGTGAGACTTTCAAGCTAAGAAACTAGTTCTCCATTTCCAAGATATACACCTGAAGACAGTAACTTCTTCTGTAAAATACTGTACTGACAATATTTTTATCACATGATAGAATGGAAGCAACTGATTGAATAGGAACTTTGCTGTAAACAATGAGAAGGCTAACACGACCATATCTATTTAACAGAGGCAACACCGACTCCATTAGTTACTATTGGTGTTAGCATACCTGTGTACATTGTCCCTGGGAGCCAGTTCTTCCGAGGACCTTAGTGACCTGTGGACAAAAACACGGTAGATGAACATTACAGCTCTGGGGTAAGTGTCTGGTGGCCTGACCGTAAACAGACCGGACCAGTCTGATGGTGAAGCACTTTAGCATGAACAGGCCTCCATGATGGAGCACGGCAGCGGACATGCCGCAAGCTAATCGTTGCTCAAAAGTTGATTTGGCTTCAATGTTTTGGCATAATATGCAATATTACGCATTAATGTGGCTGTCTGTCTATCTGGCTTCGCTTATTTATACAATATTTAGCCTTTTTCTTACTCTGGCGAGCTTGATCGGCTGCACGCGGCTGGCGTCCATGTTGTCAGCTTAGACCGGAAAGGAAGTCATGTGGTGCAGTGACTGCCTATATCCCAAGAAATGTTTTTTTTTATTTTTTTTAAATCGGTACCTTTTTTAGTAAACTGCAAAATATTTAACCAAATGTAGATTTTTCATACAGAAACATATAGAACAAGCGTTTACATTATAAAAAAACGTTTTTTTATTTAATTTTATTTCCCACTTCCGTTTCCGCCATGTTGGCAAATACCATTGAAACAACTATCCACGGGTGGAAATATGGGCCATACCACTACACTTTGTACGCATGTCTTTGAACACAAAATTTAACTTTGTGAGTAATGTGAGTAAAGGACCCTTTTGATCCCACTTTTTCACGTATTAACATGTAATGTTTGTGTGCTGTATATAATTTCTTGCAGCTGGTATTAATACGTCTTTGAGTGTTAATGCCTTTTTTGTGGAGAATGCTGTGTTCTTTCCCAGGGATGACAACAAAAATTACAATCTAGCTAAAATAGGCTACATCTGACTAAACATGCTTTCTCATGGATCACAACAGACCAATGTCTATATAAAATGTATATTCCCTTTCCTGCATATTTATTTTTGCAACACATTTTATATGTATAGTCCACTTGTAATCATATTCATGACTCACTAAACTGGAATTTAACCGACTGACTCAAATGCGTGACCCCCTATTTAGTAACACATGATTTTATTATTGCCTTTATTTTGAAATGAGCATATTATTTCTGTTGTATTAATGCAGCTAAAACTATGACATGAAATCTATTTGCCCCTTCGGTAAAAACTTCCTGTGAGAAATCTCTCCACAGGCTTCTTAGCAGTGCAGCCCAGCCATCACAGCGCTCCCTCTCGCTCTCCTCCTCTCTCAGAACTCAAAGCCTTAAATCACAACACTAATCCTTGTGAACAGTATTTTTAACTTGCGTTAGGACAGAAAGAACAGCAATAGGATTAGAGAATCAGTGAGGAGACTGAATCCCCAACTCATGCAGCTGATCTTCTCGCACGCTGCGAGACAAGCAGGAGAGCTTTTTCTTTATCTTTATTTCAACAAGAAAACACTATTTTTTTTATGGGACAGCGTCTTGCTTAAATGGGATCTTGTAGGATATTATAGGTATTGTTTTTCTCTGAGTTCCTTCTGATTGTCTTCCTTCTGGTTTGACCCTTAAGGAGCTGTCACAATGGAAACTATGAAACCGAAGTTGAAAGTGCTGAAAAAGCGGCGATCCAGTCTTTTTGCGACTATTAAACGGGAAATCAGCTTTTCACAAAGCATCGAGGAACAGGAGTGCGAATTCCCCTTTTCACAGGACAGCTCCGTGAAACCATGGACATCTATGGACAATCTCGATGAGAAAAAAGACGCGACACAAGATCAGAGCAAAGACGCACCAAACCCAAGGCACTCAAACGTTGTCAACCTCAACGTGGGTGGTAGCGTGTTTCACATCCCAAAACATTTGGTTCTCCAGCACCCAAAAACCAGGATCGGTGTTCTTGCCCTGTGTAATGACCCAGTCAAACGTCTGACGCTCTGTGACGATTACAATGTTCAGAACAACGAGTTCTTCTTTGACAGGGACCCCATGTTTTTCCACTACATTTTCCATTTTTATTGCAGTAATGTCCTGTGGGTGATGGACAGCCTTTGCGCTGTTAACTTTGAGGAAGAGATGTCATTCTGGGGGCTGAAACTAAAGGACTCTCCAAGGTGTGCTGCCGATACGTGATAGACTGTTCACTGTGTGTATGGCGTGTCCTAGTCTCTTACTGATTGTGTATTTCAGGCGTGACTTTGAAAAAAATGGGTCTTAAATCTCTTCTTCCTCTGCTCAGGTGCTGCCGCATTTTGTTTGAGGAGAAACTGGATGACATCAGAGACCAGCTGAAGGTCAACCAGGAGCTAATTGATGAGATTAAACCTCACCAGGATGACGCTGGATACAAGACCATGTTTCTTGGAGATTTTCGAAGGGCCCTCTGGGACTTGATGGAGAATCCCTACTCCTCACTGTCAGCCAAAGCCTTTGCTGTGTTTTCCAGTCTCTTTGTGCTTATTTCTATTGTTGCCATGACAATGAATACAGTGAAGGAACTCAGGGAGTACAAGCTCGCTGGCAAGACCTACATGGAGTGGGTCGAGATTGCCTCCATCCTTTTCTTCACCACTGAGTATTTTTTGCGGCTAATCACCACATCAAACATTAAACATTTCGTGAAGAGTGCCCTCAACTTTGTCGACATAGTGGCCGTAATGCCCTACTTCATCCAGATCCTTTTTGAGGCATTTGTCATCGATGCAGAAGACTTGAGCGCACAGGAAGATCTGAAGGCCATGGCGAGGGTCAGTAAGGTCAGCAAGGTGCTCAAGGTCGTCAAGCTGATGCGAATCTTCAGAATCTTGAAGCTTGCCCGCCATTCTACTGGCATGAGGGCGTTTGGTTTCACCATTCGCCAGTGCTCTGAGCAGGTATGGCTGAATATCCACCAATATGAAACACCAAAACTATCCATGAGGGAAATAGAACACACTATGTAACCAAACAAGCAGCTATAATCAACGTTTATTAAAATTAGATCACAAAGCAAGTAGACATCATTTAAGATCATTACACTGACTTTGTGAGTTAATGATGGACCACCTTTATGTCTTTTTTTGCAGGTATGCTGCCTGTTTCTATTCATTGCCATGGGCATCTTCACCTTCTCTGCTCTGATGCACTCTGTGGAGGTGGATCAGCCTGGGACTCCATTCAGCAGCATACCAGATGCCTGGTGGTGGGCTGCGGTAAGTAACCCAAAAAAAACCCAAAAACGGAACTGGATCCAAATATTTCTAAATACCAGTGTTACTTGCTGTATAAAACGTCTTTAATTTTTTAACCTTAACCGCGAATTTGTCATGAATTAAGTGGAGCAAAAAATTGCCCTCAGCTTGTGGAGGCTTCGGCCAACTCTAATGGCAACTGCCACGAGGACTTTCCGGATCAATTAACGTGGTTATTGACCTAGCTAAGCACTTCCTCTTGACTGTGCTGAGGAGACTGAGGAGAAGCTCAGAGGGGGGGTAGAATGGGGTTGGGTGTGCCAGCATGTTCAAGCACAGTGGTGTTTTTGGGTGTCATGGATTAGGCCTGCCAGGATTTCTGTCTACCTTGTACACGGGGCGATGTAGAGTCAGATTCTGTGTTATCTGTGGTTCAGCTTTATAGACCCATTATGTTATCTCCTCGTGTGAACGACTAATTGGCCAAACTAAGATTAAACTCAGTCATGAGTGTATTTTGTAAACTGCCTGTTTGATTAAGGTAAAAGTAGGAGCTGCTTTTTGTATCATATTCTGAAGGTCAGATTAATAAATAACGTTACTCTCCTCACTTTAATTACAAACAGGCTTTAGTGTCACTGTACATCATCAGCTTGTTTCTCTGTGCTTTTTTTCCCAGTCTCATTTAAGAACATTTGGTTTTTATTTATCTGGTGGCAGCTGTCAGCGTATGAGTCTAATCCTCTGTAATACGTTCTAATGCATCTTGTTCGTGGCTGGACACAGTGATTGCATGTTGAGAGATACGTGTTGTTGTACTTTGCTTTTGAGAATTTATTTGATCTTGCTCTCAACGCGCAGCGCTCCTCACTGATGTGCATGAGACGATGATGATTTTTTAATTCATATTCAGTTTGTGGAGCGAAGCACACATCGGACATGTAAGATGACTCATACTACTCTTTTCTTCCTGCAGGTGAGCATCTCCACTGTAGGCTATGGAGACGTTGTCCCCATCTCCTATCTTGGCCGCTGCGTGGCATTCGGCTGCATCTCGTTTGGCATCATCCTCAATGGAATGCCCATCTCCATTCTGTTCAACAAGTTCTCTGACTACTATGCCAAACTGAAGGAACAGGAATATGCAATTTCAAACACAGAGCGCACCTTCCAGCTCAAGAAACGTTTGAGGCGCAAGTTTGACAGCTGCTTCGAGCCCCAGCACGATGACTCTGAGGATGAGATACACTATCGACCCACTTTTAGGCAAACTGTCCCCACCAGCGAGGATTGAGAGAAGCTGCAGACTAGTGTATTTTGTAAATTGCCTGTTTGATTAAGGTAAAAGTAGGAGCTGCTTTTTGTATCATATTCTGAAGGTCAGATTAATAAATAACGTAACTCTCCTCACTTTAATTACAAACAGGCTTTAGTGTCACTGTACATCATCAGCTTGTTTCTCTGTGCTTATTTTCCCAGTCTCATTTAAGAACATTTGGTTTTTATTTATCTGGTGGCAGCTGTCAATGTATGAGTCTAATCCTCTGTAATACGTTCTAATGCATCTTGTTCGTGGCTGGACACAGTGATTGCATGTTGAGAGATACGTGTTGTTGTACTTTGCTTTTGAGAATTTATTTGATCTTGCTCTCAACGCGCAGCGCTCCTCACTGATGTGCATGAGACGATGATGATTTTTTAATTCATATTCAGTTTGTGGAGCGAAGCACACATCGGACATGTAAGATGACTCATACTACTCTTTTCTTCCTGCAGGTGAGCATCTCCACTGTAGGCTATGGAGACGTTGTCCCCATCTCCTATCTTGGCCGCTGCGTGGCATTCGGCTGCATCTCGTTTGGCATCATCCTCAATGGAATGCCCATCTCCATTCTGTTCAACAAGTTCTCTGACTACTATGCCAAACTGAAGGAACAGGAATATGCAATTTCAAACACAGAGCGCACCTTCCAGCTCAAGAAACGTTTGAGGCGCAAGTTTGACAGCTGCTTCGAGCCCCAGCACGATGACTCTGAGGATGAGATACACTATCGACCCACTTTTAGGCAAACTGTCCCCACCAGCGAGGATTGAGAGAAGCTGCAGACTTGCTAACCCTAAATGGCCTTACCACCATTGGGTCTAGAAAGTGTTAGACCCCCATCTGCCTCCACCTCTGAGTCTCTGTGATTTAAGATAAAGAGTCTAAGCGGGGTAAACAGAGGCAGCAGCGTGTTGAGATAAGCTTTAAGCTTCAGCTTTACAGTAGCTGCTGTTTGCATGCAACGGGCGATGACTCTGTCAAATGGACAGGACGCTTGGTATCTGTTTCCAAGAATAGCAACTAATTCTGACTGACCTGAAAAGGGTGTTTGACACAAGCGGTTAAGCGGTAACGTCATTAATGAAGGAATGTTACAGCAATCGCTTTGAAGGGGTGAGGTGGTTGTGAATTTATTTATTTTTTTATTAGTGCTATGAATAAAGCATTTTGTCTTTCACGGTTTGATGCTTCAGCATACAGCATAATGAAAGAAAGTCATGAGCTGCTCAGACATCAGGTTGGGTGGCATTGTGTGTGTGTGTGTGTGTGTGTGTGTGTGTGTGTGTGTGTGTGTGTGTGTGTTCCATCACAAATGAATAAACCTCTCCGATCTGAGTAAACCTGAAAATATTTGTCTGTTTGTCACCGGACCAAAAGCTCTCATGTGCAAAGTGTTATTCTTGTGATCCTGTCCAGTTACACAGCGTGCACTCGACTAAACCTCAACCAGAGGCTCGTGCACTATTTTGGTGACACAGAGAATCTGACGGTGCCCCCGATCCATTAAATGACTCAGTGACTGTACAAAACACTGTCGACTGTAATGTTTATTCTTTGTTGTACATAAAAACAAAATAAAAACATCATGCTGAATGCAGATATTGTTGGTTGTCTTCACCTCATGAGGCTGATTGATTGCACCTGTGTCTAGTTGCCACCTGTCTCCATCGTGTCTCAGTCTTCCTGTTATGCCGCTCTGCTCTGCCCTCTTTGTTTGGATTCATGTTTTGTACATGTCAGTTCTCCACCAGGTTCAGTAAGTTTTCTTACTTTCACTTTTTTTTCTTAAGCGTTACTGTTTATGTCTACATTTGGGTCCCGCCTTACTGATATATACGTTTATCGTCATTGGTCGGTTGCTAATGCAAAATATTAACCAATATAATATAATATTTTAAAATATTTTTAAACTACCTATTTTTTCTGGAAGCAAATGGTTTGTTTTTCAGCAGCTGTTTTCATCAGTGGTCCTTGATGAGACTAATAAGGTGAAGTCAGTATGACATCTGTGGAAAATAGCTTTCTGCAATGTATCTAGACTTATTGTTATTTAAATGCCTCGGCTTTAACTGCTAAATTTTAAAAAAAGAAAAAGAAATATGAATCACTGAGGTGAAAGAAAAACGACAAGAACAGCAGCCGTGAGTAAAAAAACACTATATGCCAGCGGCGACGTCACTGGAGGTTAAAATGCCAAGCATAGCCAGGCGTACATTTAGGACAGCGAAATGCCACCTTTTCATGTTTTTCCTCAGTGCTGCAAAATATGAAACTGTCATGCATGTCTGGTTTGTTTATGTATCTACAGTATGGCCGGGGGTGAGCACGTGTGTGTGTGTGTGTGTGTGTGTGTGTGTGTGTGTGTGTGTGTGTGTGTGTGTGTGTGTGTATATCTGCGTCAATAAACACTATATGCCAGCGGCGACGTCACTGGAGGTTAAAATGCCAAGCATAGCCAGGCGTACATTTAGGACAGCGAAATGCCACCTTTTCATGTTTTTCCTCAGTGCTGCAAAATATGAAACTGTTATGCATGTCTGGTTTGTTTATGTATCTACAGTATGGCCGGGGGTGAGCACGTGTGTGTGTGTGTGTGTGTGTGTGTGAATATCTGCGTCAATACCCTTGAAGTCTTTTTGCCTGTTGCACACTGTTCTATTAGCTCCCATCCCTCAAGATGTGTCAAGATAAAGTGTAAATGGGACTCACGTTCAAGGACAATTCACCATAACAACATGAATTATGATCGTTTACCCTCCTCCCCCTTTCGCTCTCATTAGAGACTTTTAGGGATGAAATATACAGTGACACCCCAAAAATCACATTTAGGCTTATTAGCACCTGAAGTGCAATAATATCCATCTTGGTTTCAGTGTTTTTTTTTGTTTTGTTTTTTTTCTCAGGGTTGGACCAGGTTCTGTTGGCTCCCAGAGCTGTGCGAGATTCTTTTGTAGTTCAGTAAGTACTTTCTGCGTAATATTTGTATAAATGTGTCGTGATATCTACATATATTTTAAACAGAGCTGTGGCTGATCACTTTTAAAATCTTTAAAGTTGTTCTATCTCAATGACAGTTTCATCCTTGAGGAGACGCTGCATCACTGTCATGCTGAGCTCAGGATCAGGACATCCTTTTCCAACACCAAGGCTGAATACACGTTTTGCAGAACCCGTGGCCTCAGCAGTTTTGAAATTGCTACCACTGGTAGCGCTCATTGTCTATATAAACCCCCCGTAAGTTGACCTAATAAGATCCTTGTTCCACACTACGCACCCACACTCACTTCTAATCGGCCCATCCATTCAGTTCCTGTCTCCACCGACCAACCTAGTCGCAGTAACCTGTCGTACAATGCCTGCTGCGAAGTGTTTCGTGTCTCTGATGGTGGCGCTTGTGGCTGCAGCGTGTGTGGTCCATGGACAGGAGAGAATCAAGATGTGCGGGAGAGAGCTGATACGCCTGGCCGTCTCTACTTGTGGTAACTCACGGGTGCGGAGAAGCATCACGGACGTAGATCTGGGCCAACATCCTCTCAGTCGTCACTGTAAGTACTTTATGTCACACATCTCAACACATGTTGTGATATTTGTGTTTTCCTACAAGTGCTGTGCCGACGAGTCATTGAGTCCACCCCACAGTACAAAACCTTTTTATTATTTTTGTGGTTTGAGTTACTTTAAATGTCACATATCTTTCCTTGTCCTCTACACAGGGGACCAGGACGCCTCCACAGAGGAGCACCGGGCAACGGAGACAGTCGACGTCCCCCGGGAGTCCGATGAGGTGAAAGATGTTCTCTCCTTGACTCCTCACTGGTACCCACTGTCCTCTCGATTCAGACGAAGTGCTGGAAGAATATCTGATATTTGCTGTGAGAAAGGATGCAGCATGAAAGAGCTGATACAGTTTTGCTAGATTTTCCTACTTGCCACAAAAACAGAATATCGTTGTGCGTCCGAGTTGCAGAGTTGACCTTAAAGGGACCTTTAACTGAGTTCCTAATTCTCGAAGTCAGAAAAATGATCATATTATGTTATTAAATTATTTAATTAGTAAACATAGATCCGCAATCATTTGATAATTTATTTTATTCTATGTCAGGACAATAGAAAATCACAGTTTGTACAGATTCTACAATGAGACTAAATGATTATTTATTTTGCAACTATATTGTTTATTCTCTCTCCATCATTGTGGGGAAATGTTTATTTGCAACACTTAAGCTATGCCACTAAAGCTTCTGATGCTTATTTATGAACTCTTATGTCATTTGTGTTTTCTCTACTTCCTGATGATGGTTTCTAAGCCTCTGTCAGTGCGAGGTCACACACTGCACCGCAGTCTGATAACAACAACAACATGATCAAAACTAAGTTTGATACTTTATGAAAGTAAATATTAGCAGCATCTGTGCATACAGTGTAAAATCAGTGAATGAATACATCTAGCATGGGGCATATGTATACACATATACATAGTTTTAAAGATGCACACTTGAATCGTGATAGTGCAGTATACAGCACTGGTCTTTTCTCCAGTTGCACTAAATCAGATTGAGGCCATTGGCTGAGCCATTCAGCTCTGAGATAATCTCTGTAACCCAGCCAGCTCCTCACACTGACGCCGTAGATTCCTCTCAATAGATAATGAAATGTGTGGCTGATTATCTACCCCTCTATAGCGCAGCCGCCCTAAATGACTCCTAATAGCAAATGAAATCAGCCTGCAGTGACTGATTGGTTAAATGGTTTTATTTGGGAAGGGATGGATTGTGTTGTGTATCGTACAGTTTGGATAATTGATCTTATTTGCTGCCTTATCAGAAACAAAGGCTGAGGACGGATGTCAAACATGATCACGTCGGCTGAGTTTCAACATTAAGTAATTATTATAGGTTAAAAACTCAATTGTACAATTTCAGTTAGGTCAGACTGTCTTTTTCTTAGTTACTTAGTTTCTCATTCACTTTATGGAATTTATGAATTCACTTCCATTAAATTTATGGCAATAGTGTATAATAGACCCTGGGTTTTCAGAAGGGGCTGCAGCTTTAATGCTGTTACTGTTATTTAGTTTTTTCATTATACCTGATTACATTTGGGTAAGTAGATGCCATAAAAAGCATGCTGAATTAGCTATTAGCTGTTCCTATTTGCCGTGCACCCATGGATGTACAGTGCACTATCGCTGAATTACTTTTACGCCGCAGACAATTTCATTTATTTTTATGAATCTCTGGCAGCTTCTGGAGTTTTTTTTTTTATGGCTTCCACGCGGGTCAGGGATGTTGGGATAACATCAGAAATGTGATGCGAACATGAACGTGACAATGCAGTGTCTCATGTTAACCAGCAGAGAGTGACAGATACCAGATTTCGCCCATCTTCCAGTAGTGCAGGGATGACACTGGTGAGCTGGTTCTTTCTTTTGAAGTTCAGTCATTTCACCTTCTGCCGCGACTCCGCTACAAATCTAATTATTGTAACGCGACCAATCACCCTGATCCTTTAGTGGATCCTATGAGGAAAGAAGGGAAACCTGATCAGGGGACACTTCTCCACGTCAGCGCTTTATTATTATCCTTCGCCAACGGGCCGCGACACAACAAGGCCTCTGTGCTCACGTCTGTTTGTGTCAGCTGAAACGCTGCTAAACCGAATGATGAAAATGAAATCAGAGCTCCTGCCTCTCCGTCGACCTCTTTGTGTCTGGTTCCAGTTAGCAGGAAAGCAGCAGGACAGAATGGCACTTTCATCGAGTGCCAGCGGAACACACACACATATACACACACACACACACATACAAGCATGCCAGGCTAGAGAGAGAGAGAGAGAGAGGGGACTGGTGGGTGTCAATTTGCATGTAAATGAAATGGCTCTCAGTGCTCGTTTCTAACAGTAAAAGTGTCAAGGCCAACGATGCTGTATTTGGTGAATGTGTGTGTTTGGTTCATGTTTTCATGTGTCTGCTTGCATATACAGTGTTGTGTTTGCGTATAAATACTCATCTGAATTCTGTCTTATCTTATCTAGTAAAGCACATTAAAAAAAAAAAATTGTGAGCATATGTGCGTATGTGAGCAAGATGGGTTTTGTGTGTGCGTGTGTGTGTGTGTGTGTGTGTGTGTGTGTGTGTGTCCATTAGTGTCAGTGCTTCAGGCAGGACATATACTCTCAGATGTTGTGTCACATCCTCAGTAACAGGTTGTGCGTTTTAATGTGTGTCTGCAGAGTTAAATATGGAACTTATACGACAGCAGATGATATTACAGATACCACAGATTGTTCCACTGTGGCCCAGAAACAGCAGTGTGACTGTATCATTTTCACTCTGCCATCACTCAGAAAGGGTTTATACTGTACTGTCATTTCTGGTGACCCAATAAACCAAAGAACATAACCACAATCATAGTCCTGAACCTAAAACAGTCTAATAAACCAGCATCTGCCGTCACCTCGTTTATTTTTATCATCTGCAACATCCAGCATCTCCTGCTGTGAAGTGACAAGTCTGTCCTCTGCTCTGCGTTACAGTAACAGTCGGCCGGACCAGCGATGACAGCTTCAGGAGCACTGTGCGCTTCAGCGCCGCTCCCGGGGGAAGAGGAGGACCGAACTTCCGAAGGAGCTTTCTTGTTGTCTCCTCATGCGCTCCGATATCCTTTCATCTTCGCAGTTGGAATTTGTGGCTCGCTATCTTTAGCGCTGTGACTTTTATGTGCTGCAGAAAAAACCCGTTTTTCACCATGGAGAATGAAGTCGTACCACAGCCACTTGAAGTTTAGAAACATAATCCGTATGTTCGACCTGATCTGTAAACCTACTTTTAAAATGTCTGCATGTCGGCTGTGCGGCGATTGAAAACACTTACTTAGCCAGTCATTAATGTAAAAGCACAGTATACTGTCTCCTAAATTACAGGCTGCCAGGAGAATTCTTATTTTATATGAGGATAAAAATTATAGCCACGTTAGACACTTTACTGTGTATTTAGAAGTTATTAAAACAGAACTGACAGTAGCAACATTGGATGACTTTTTCATGTCATCCTTTCCCCTGACCTTTTGTCTTTTGTCTTGACCTTCTGCCATTTTACTGTACTTGTGTCACTCTAATGTTAAATATTCAGCTCATCTTAGTATATTTTGCAGTTGTCCTCTCTACAGCTGTTTTTGTTTTCCTTCTTCTAGATTTCTATAGCGGCAGGTCTCTGAACCAAAACCCATTGCCACCTCAAATTCCTTTATGACTTTCCCGTCCTATACAGTCTCCCATACGCATGTCATTATATCCACTTGAACTGTCCAGTGGAAGAACAGAGGCCCATGCAGCAAACAACACACACACAATAGCACGTTCTCACAACCTTGGGGCCAGTGGGAGGTGGTGAAGCTGAACTAATAGAGCCGAGCTGGTAGAGGGCAGTGTGGCGGCAGCAGCCGCCGCCGCTAACCCGACTGCAGGCGAGTTTTCTGCAGCTGCAGAGCGGCGTGCTCCAGCGCAGCACAGGACATGCACTGATCTATTCTGCTGCTTCCAGTCCAACCTGAAGCCAGTGTCGAACAATAGAGGACCTATAGTTTGTTGTGCATTATTATTACTTTAAATTAAACTTTTTGGTGGGTATATAAAATATATAAAGTGAAGTATGTACACTCCAAAAATATTTTACTTGAAGCTAAATCAAAACGATTGAATCAGCTTATTTTTAATATATAAATCAATGTGTAATTGAACTATGCACTATGCATTGAAACTGACGTGTGGATGTATAGATATATTCAAATTAAAGGTTCAATCGTTTATTCAGAAAGTTCAATTCTTAAACAGGGCAAAGTAACAACGTTTAGACCGGAGGGGATTTTTCTCAAATTTGGCAAATCCCATAATTTGTACTAAAACAGAAATTGTCATTGATCATCAGGGTTTCGTGTTCACTCAAATGATCACACTGATTGTGAGTGAGATATTGATATTATCTCTTGCTCCTGCTAATGTACAGTGCTTTCTACAATGTGGTATTGGAAATGTACTTCCTGATTCTTTGAATACCTCCGCAGATGACACATTTTTACATTTTCTTTTGCCCTTTTCCCTCTGAGCCTGCTGCCGACCTCAGCAGAGTAACCACAAACTTTAATTTGGATTTTTTTAAAAAAAAAAAATCCTTTGTTGACATCTTGGTATAGATCTTATTTCTCACTGGATTATTTGATTTCTTCAGCACCTTGTCTGTTATTTCCTGAGTATGATGCGATGTCACTTCAGCTCATAGTTTCCCTTTCTGTAAGTCGCTTTGGATAAAAGCGTCTGCTAAATGACTAAATGTAAATGTAAATGCAAATAGTATGAGGAATCTTTGTGTGTTGGCACATGGAGGTTGGTTGTTTGTTGTTGCTGCTGTCCTGTGTATGTGTGTAAATATTCAATCAGCCTCTTCCTTTTGCTATTTGGCAGATTTTAGTCAAACTTTTTGTCCAAAACAAACACAAAATGAACATCATGAAATTAAGAAAGAGGATCTATCTCCCTGTTTCAGCAGCTGACAGCGTGACAGGTAATACACAAATGTTAAATTAGGCTCATGTAGTTAAAACAGGGAGACTTGATAGAAATGGAAAAAGCATGTGTGCGTATGTGTGTGCGACTGTGTGAGTCAGTGTGAGAAAAAGGTTGGAGGAGAGAAAGGAGACAGGGGAGAGACAGGCAGAGACAGCAGTGGGCAGGACCAGAAAAACGATTACTCCAGCTGCTCTTTCACAGCTGCTCCCGATTGCTCCATTGCACCTCTTTTTCCTCCGTCCATCACCCCCCCCCCCCCCCCCTCCTCCGTCCATCACCCCCCCAACCCCCCCCCCCCACACACACACACACATGCACACTCACACCAGCATGTGTTTGTGCTGTCGAGCAGGCTCCATAAAGATGCTGCCGTGAAGATGTAGGGGAGGACTATGTTTGATGGGATGGCCGAACATTGTTAGTGTTAAATAATGTAGTGGAGGAATCTCTGCTTTTATTGCTACAGCCATCACTTCATGTAACGTGTAGCCTCCCACCACTCCCAAACATTTATTTACTGTATATTATACTGACATAAAGAATAATATCAATAAATATTCCCACTTTAGGTAAAGTGAAACCAAAGCTATTTATGTCTCATGGAATTAAGGAATGAAAAAACACACACACACACACGACCTTTAACATGTCCTCACCTTAAAATTCATTGATTGACCGTATGGGGTCCCCGTGAGGTCCCCATAATGTGACAGATTAAGAGACAGATTAAAGTCCCCACACCATGAGTAACATCCACTCCTTAAATACACACACACACACGCACACACACACACACACACACACACACAGAAGCCACCTCCTTCGAAATTCCTGTCACTGTTATCAGCCGGGTCCATCTCAGGGGGAGGCTGCTGTGAAAACATGAGCAGTCCATTCAATACACTTCTCCTAATCAGGGCTAAGCTGTGTGTGTGTGTCCTCCAGTTCTCCAGCCCGTCCCCGTGTGTGATGAAGACAGAATGAGGGTGCATGGGTTTCCCGACAGGCCGGGGAGTATGTGCATGTATGTTGTCAAGACTGTTTGAACATATTCTGGGGTGTTGTGTCAAAAGCTTAGGGCTTTGTTTGCCTCTCATTTGTGTGTGTGTGTGTGTGTGTGTGTGTGTGAGACTCAGTGGGACACTTAAGCCCCTGGGAGCAGAACAACAGTGGGGACAGTATCTTAGTACAGTGAGGCAGCATTTTAAGAAATGGAAAAGCTGCTTCTCTGTCACGTCCAGTAAGTGGACCCGTTAATGACTACAGAGGGTTAATAGTTTAGGGTTTGGCCCCCTCTGTGACTATTGCACCTTCAGAGAAGATTCACCTGAACCTGTGAAGAGCCCAAAAAGTGCAGAAATGATTCAGTTTCAGTATTTAGGTCTGAATCTCATATTTTGTATTCGAGTCATATTTCATAAAATCAATACTGTTAAGTCTATCTCTCTCACCTGAGCGCAGGTAAATGAAGCTGAATCATGCAACAGCTAATATTGCCACCATGCTGCACCAACCGATCATCACAGCAGCCTGAGTGAAGCTAAATGTTGCCGTTTTTCCGAGATCATGTGACTGAGCTTCAATACCACACTCGACTAAAACAACAGGAAACGGTAACAACCTTCCTTCCTTCCTTCCTTCCTTCCTTCCTTCCTGCAGCTCCAGTTGGAATTAGGGTCGGGCACATCTTGTTAAATGATAATGTTGAATTACTAAATCACGCCACCACAGCTACCACCGTCGCCACCTCCCTCCCCGCCTCATTCTGTGAGGGGTCTCTGGTTTCACTTTGCGCTGTCATCCTATCCAGTTGTGCTCATCAATACACAATGCAGGAGCTCCGTCCTCCGCCAGTGGAATTCTCTTCCCCCACTAGACGAGGTGATGTTCGGGGCCTGACCAACACCATGCTAATGAGTTTGAAGTATCAGACTTCCTCCTTTCCTTCAGTTTCATGTCTTTTTCATTTATTCAGCGAGTAAAAACATGGGGTCAAATTCATGGTGTGATCAGTTTCACTCCCACAGTCTGACTCCTCAGTGAAGCAGAACACAAAGATACTAGATTTGAGACTGTGTGTGATTATCTATTCATGTGGTTTATCAGTCATTGTCTGGGTAAACATGTGCGAAGTGGTATCGATCTGGTAATGTTGTGTACTACAGTCATTTAACACCTTGAAAATAGTGGCTTCACATTTTTATCAAATATAATATGAAAAGGGTTGGGTATTACAGTAATGTGATTACACTTCAACAAATGTTGAGGGATTATAAATTAAAATTCAGTATTTATATTACAGCTAATAAGGCAGTAATGCTGTATAACTGGGACGATGGCATGTTTGCCAAATGGATATAAGTCTGTCCCTCTTTACAGGGAGTTGTGTTTGACTGGCTCGCGATCTGGTCAAAATGGACTTTACTGAGTTAAGACGTCAGAATCAGTCCATCATTCCTCAGCAGTGAAGCTGCATTTACTCTCCGGTCCCGTCTTCGTGTTCATGTAAACCTCAGAAAAGATGGGCCACTAGATTACTATGTTGTTTTATCACTCTTCCACAGTGTTGTCTATCTTATTAGCTAATGCATTTTCCGTCAGCTACTGTATCACTGACCCACTGGCGGCCCTGTCCCCAGTGTTAAGGCTTTACAGGATTTAGACTGGTAATGTACCTGGCTGCTCAGCCACAGCTGATCTTATGGGTGGCTATCAAAGTGAAGTGTTTATTTATGGTTAGAACATGGATTTAGTAGCCAGTAGCACACATGTAGGCAATTCCTGTATCAGACATTTGCATTGCACCAACTTGATCCCAACCCTTAATCCTTAGATATGCTAATTAGGCTGTGGCAATCTTTTCTCTTTACAATAGAATATATCTGAATAGGAGGCATCTTATGTTTCAAGCTTGGATTTGTATTTGCATTTTGTTTATATTAAAACCAATCAGCGGTGAATAACTTTTATGTATGAATTCACTGTTACTTAGAAAATGATATATATATATATATATATATATATATATATAAACATTAAATATAATGTGAGATGTATACATATGAGCATTAAAGAAAATACTCAAAGGCTTTTTTTGTTAGTACAGATGAATATATTAACACGTGTGACGGGTGGTTATGTTATTCTGTACATACATGTATCTTCTCTTCTCTTACAGACTTGGCTTTGGAACAGTACCTTACAGCTGATGATGAAGAACCAACCGCTGTAAAATCTGACTGGAGGTCAGATGGTTTTTGACGATCGATGGAGAACAATACCTCTCCATGTCACCCCTCCCTCTTTTTTTCCTGTTCCACTAGATGCAGTAAAATGGACACACGCTCGCACAAGGACACGTTTCCTCCCGCTGTCTGTGCTACATGGCATCCACCCACAATTATACAGGATCCTGCACACGACTGCAAGGGGGATCTTTCAGCAGCCTCGGTTTGGTCCCAGTGGGCAGCGCTTCACTGCTGAGTGTGCAGCCTCTCTTGCCTTGGTGGGGGGAGGCCTCCTCTGTCGAGGTATTATCTGCTCCCATCTAATATTCATCAACTACTGGGAGATAGGTGAGGACAAGCCAATTTGATGGGCTAACAATGCACCGTGGTGGTCGGTGCTGTTGAGCGCACATGCATGTATACTGAGTCCACATGAACAGGGCATAAACAGTAAACACATGGGAGAGCATGTGCATGGGAGCTGATCAGTTAATTAACACACACACACACACACACACGTAAATTATTTTCACATAAGTGAAAAACTGAATGACAAGCCAACATTTAAAAGAGTCAATTGTAGCATACAGCCATTTATTATCTAATTTAAACTGTTTTATCTTACATTAATTCTTATTAGGCTTTTTAAATGCAAATACTGTAAATTAGTAAATAAATATGCTGATGATTTACAACAATTCAGAAACTGATCATAAATGAGGAGCAATCGAGTGTGTTGTAATGTAACATCTGATGTCATGACATCGCACACATCAGTTGTTCTCATGTGCAGCACACACATGACAACTTCCCCTCTTAACTATTTATAAATCAGACCCAGACTCAGACTTTGTACACAACATGAAAACGTGCCATGTTTTTTTTTTTCTCTCTGTCTCATTAACAGAAATCATATGGGCAACAAGACAACGCTTGTGAGATGAACAGAAACATCTCACAACTCACATATACGCACAAACACCATTTAGTCATTTTTATCATTTAGACCAACAAACACCATTTCATCATTTATATCAGTCTTAATAAACAGTAAATGTTGTCAGAGAAGTTAAACCAAACGACAAAATAGATCACCGCACTGCATAACACACTCACCCACACACACACACACACACACACACACACATGCACATGCTACCCCCGCCCCTCTTTCGTCTCCCCCTTTCCCTCTCTTTCTTTTTGGCATCCATCACTGTCCACGCCAATAGACTGCGAAACAAATTTCTATCACTATA